>JAYJMF010000047.1:0-37849 GCA_036873715.1 Salvia sclarea
AATTATTTTATAAATCTAAACGGGTTTGGGTGGGTAATTAGCGGGTATTACCCAATGGGAGCGGGTCGGGTTTGGGTTATAAAGTTAATACCCGTAACGGGTTTGGGTTGGATTTGGGTTTGAAAATTTTAGACGAATTTGAGTTTGGGAAATGTTTAATGGGTGGGTACCCGACCCGTTGCCATTCACAGCTAGGATGAACTAAAACAAATATTCGTGTTTGCATAATTAAACAAATTTCCGTCTCAAGTTCAGATCAATATTGAACAAATTAATGGAAGGAATACCTAGGAATATCTGCTTTGTGCATTTGTCACCATGAATTGGCATCGTTATCATTGTCCAATTTGAAACGCATCACTTTTTTAGGATAAAAGCATCATTTTAGGAGTTAATACTAAACAAATTGGGATTTTGTTGGATGACATAATGATGGCAGCATGCATAAAGAATAGAATCGGCGGACTCAATTATTTATAAATTGGAACTAATAGTAATTCATAATTAATTAATAAGTGGAGGATCATTATTTTAATAATCCTACCCACTTCCTTTTCTTGTAACGATAATGAGATCGGAGAAGTGTCGTTTTTTATTTTATTTAATGTCGAGTTTAGACCATATAATAATGTATTTGAGTGATAAATTAGATTCATAAAATATAAAATTAAATATTTGAATGATATATTGTAAAATTAAATAAAAATTAAATAATTCATTATTTATCCATCAAAATAAATAATAAATTAGTTTATATTATTTTTATCAATTTATCCTTTAATGCAAAGTAAATGTTACATAATATGATTAGATTATAACCCTTTTAATTCATACACATACAAGAAAGTAACTGTTCGGAAATTATAAAGATGGCATCAAGTTCGAAAATTTTGGTTGTATTTCAATAGTTTGGAACTCACCAAATAGAAGCTTGGAACTCACAAAGAACTATCATATACCCAAGAAATAATATATACTATTATACATATATCATAATGATTTTATTTCGGGATATCCGTGTATTATTTATTGGAAACGTACCTACCTTGCTTTCTAATATAAACATCAAGAATTGGACATAGATTCTGTGATGTAACAATTCGTTTAATTCATGTAATATAAACCGCCCTCGTGCAGGTGCATCATAGCTAATCCCATTATTTTATTGGGCGAATAATTTATTGTGCCATTAATATTTAGCAAACGTTTTGGGATTTCCTCGTTATTTAATTAAACGCTATTTTATTTTTCCGAAAAGTGAAGGGTATAACTAAAAGAAAGTATAACGAGTATTCAAATCGTTTACAAAGTCTATTCAAATTACCAAAATTGTTATTTGGAAATAGATGAAATACTCCTAAAAGAAAAAAAATATATATATCAGTCATAAATAACGAAAGTAAAAGAAGAAAGAATTGTATAATTAGTTAATGGGGGCTAGTTGAAATGGCCAAATGGAGACAACTAGTAAAACTCTTATTATTTATTAGTAGTCTTGGATTTAAATCTCATCTACCTGCAAATATTTTTCCACCCTTTGTTGGGTATAGTTGCTCCGTCTTTGTTCGCTTTAATATTTTGGCCTTCCTACGTTGTAATAATCAAGAAAGTTTGAAAGACTTTAATGGCCAGAAGACAATTTCCTTTTAAAGCTATCATGTATGGCGAGGACATTGATAGTCATTTATGTTTCATTAATTATAAGGTTATAAATTAACAATTTTTAGTGTTACTGGGCGTGTATTGCAAATAACCATGTAGTAGTCGAAAGTAATTGTTACAATTTAAATCACACATATTCGCCCACATTATAATTTTGACTTGGCTCTTTAAAATACAACAAACAAGTTTCATCTTTTAGTATCTAGGACTCTGCCTATATTTTCGAAGATCTAAACTTGAAAATTTCCGTTGTTTGAACCGTTGACTAGATAAATAAGAAGTTGGTTTCAGGCTAACATTTTCGATGAGAGAAACATTTTTGACATATAAGTCTATATTTGCCGAAATTTTGAGAGCACTTTTTAATATTCGCTTTTTGATTGAATGTTGGAATTAGTCGCTCTCAACAAATATTAGACATCGATTCATATGGCAGAAGCTAATCTCATTGATGTGGCAAATGGGTGAATATCTATTGCAGACAACAATTTATAGATGAAATTCGAGTTCTCATTTCATTTTACTATACATCTTGAAAGTCATGTTGAGATTACAATATAAAATTGATGAAATAAATTGACTGGTGTGTGATTATTTCGTAAATGTTCATGTGAACCTGTTTTTTAACCTGTAGTGCAGTTCACGCTATTATTAGGTAATTTACAGATGCAAGCATTAAATTGTGAGGAAATACACGTCAGTGTATATGCAGTATATGTGATGTATATGAAAAGAACAATAAATGGAAGGTGAAGACAAAAATGAATTTATTTATTAAAAAGAAAAGATTCTAAGAAAGCGCCTCCAATGAGTATGAGTAACAAAACCCTAGCCACCTTGGAAAAACAAACTAGAGAGAGAGGGTGTTGGCCTCATCTTCACCATTAAATTAAAGAAATAATTCCCAAATTGCATAAATATTGGACCATACATAGAAGGTGTTGGGCCAACCATCTCCCCTTACTTAAACCTCCACACATTTCTTCTCCCCATACCCTATCTAGACTGACTCTCTCTCTCTAATTAGTAATCGAGCAACGGAAAAAATGGCCGGAAGCGGAGTGGTGACCGTGTACGGCAACGGCGCCATCGCTGAGACGGGGAGCAAGCAATCCCCTTTCTCGGTGAAGGTAGGGCTTGCTCAGATGCTCCGCGGTGGAGTGATCATGGACGTGGTGACGGCGGAGCAGGCGCGCATAGCGGAGGAGGCAGGCGCGTGCGCGGTGATGGCCCTGGAGCGCGTGCCGGCGGACATCCGTGCGCAGGGGGGTGTGGCCCGCATGTCTGACCCGCAGATGATAAAGGAGATAAAGCAGGCGGTGACAATCCCGGTGATGGCGAAGGCGCGCATCGGGCACTTCGCGGAGGCGCAGATCCTGGAGGCGATCGGAATCGACTACGTGGACGAGTCGGAGGTGCTGACGGTGGCGGACGAGGAGAACCACATCAACAAGCACAACTTCCGCATCCCGTTCGTGTGCGGGTGCAGGAACCTGGGGGAGGCGCTGAGGCGCGTGAGGGAGGGGGCGGCGATGATCCGCACCAAGGGGGAGGCAGGGACTGGGAACGTGGTGGAGGCGGTGAGGCACGTGCGCTCCGTCATGGGTGACATCCGCGTCCTCCGCAACATGGACGACGACGAGGTCTTCACCTTCGCCAAGAAGATCCAGGCGCCCTACGACCTCGTGATGCAGACCAAGCAGCTGGGGAGGCTCCCCGTGGTGCACTTCGCGGCAGGGGGGGTCGCCACACCCGCCGACGCCGCGCTCATGATGCAGCTCGGCTGCGACGGTGTCTTCGTCGGCTCGGGTGTCTTCAAGAGCGGGGACCCCGCAAGGAGGGCCAGGGCCATCGTGCAGGCGGTCACGCACTACAGCGACCCGGAGGTGCTTGCCGAGGTCAGCTGCGCCCTCGGGGAGGCTATGGTTGGGATCAATTTGAACGATCCCAAGGTCGAGAGGTACGCCACCCGCTCCGAGTAGCCACACCTGCTTCTCAATATCAATATCATATCATATCGTCCTTTTTCTTTTCATTCCCAATTTTACCTTTTCATTTGCGTTTTATTCTTCATTCTCTGGACTATTATTATGCAGCAATACAAATACAAATATGTATGTTATGGATGTTTCAACACAAAATCCAAATAATGATATGATTTTGGGTACTTCTACACAGTTATTTTGGACTTCATTTTGCTGGAAATAATTTTAGTATTACAACTGTACCATAATTATAGTCATAGAATGTGAGATCACAAATTTCTCTGTTCGGTAGCATATATCGATAACAGAGATTGATGTAATATCAATCCGTTTCTGTATAAATTCGTGGTTATTTATGGGAGTTACTTGTATGCTGATTTCATGGGATTTGTGAGTGCGGTTGATGCATATATCCATGCAAGGAAGGGAATTCATTTTAATTCGATTTTGTTTGGAGATTGCTTTCAGATTTTTATTTTTGTTTCTATACAACCTAATTTTTATTCTACACCGAGATTTCAATTTGGATTTGAATTTTCAATCTCAAATTATACATTTAATGTAAGTGCCGCCCTTTTCTTCGTAAAGGAGCAAGTCTCGAAATCAGATTTTACTTCTTCACATGAATGTTTTCTGCTAAGTTATCAGTTACAGCCTAGGTACTGCTAATCAATCACTTAATTTTCAATTTTTCGATGTGTCGCTATCTCACTTTATCTTGGTAGTGAAAGCATCATTTTAGACTTTTAAAATAATATTAAATATAATGTGAAAATGATATAGGACCAGAATCTCCTAGATAGAACCATGAGTGTTAAATAATAGAAATTCGTAGCAATCCATCCTAATAAATATGCCACAATTTCATAATAATCCATCGTATAATCCCAACCTATCGGCTAGCTTAGTCATGTATAGAGCTGTCAAACGGGCGGGCCGGTCCGGGTCCACTGGGCCAAACACTATTTTCCGGGCCGGGCTGGGCCAGCCTGAAATCTTTCGGGCCAGAATTTCTGGAGCCCAGCCCAGCTCCTATGAATTTTCGGGCGGGCCGGGCCAAATCGGCCTGTTTTTTTTTTTTTTTTAATTTTTTTAATTATTTTTTATGGTCAAATTTAATAGATATATACATTATAAAAATTAAATATAAAGTAAAACAAACCCTACATTAATTTACAAATATACAATTAATATTAATTAATTACATTAATACTAAAAATAAAAATAAAAAATTGTTGAATAATAGTTAAATTGGGCGGGCCAAAAAATGCCCGAAATTTTTCGGGTCATCATTTTCTCAGCCCAACCCAGCCCAAACTCCGGGCGGGCCGGGCCGAAATTGACAGCTCTAGCTAAATCTCCCGATTACCATAACTATCCTAAATCTTACATATATACCATAAACTAATAATATCGAATCTTCCAAAATATGGTCGACCTTAAAAAATATTATATCTAAGTCATAGTAAAAGAATTAGATCATGAGTTTCAACGCAAATACATGAAAATATAGGGACACAACCGTTAAAAGATTAAAATTACAACGAATGCAAGTCGTGAAATGAAGTGTTACTTCTTCATTTCAAGATTCGTGAATTCGTGAAATATAAGCTATTCACAAAAGAAGAAAAAAGTATCGATCTTTCGTATTAAGAGGAAATGTATCAAAATAGCCATTTTAAAAGAAAATAAGTCGTGCGGGACAAACATGACCCGAGACAAAATCGACCCTATATATATATGTGAGCACCTTATATGAGCACCAATCACACTTAAGCTATATTAACATTATTTTTTTATTTTTTTATTATTTTTAATCTTTAATACTTAATCAAACATGATTGACATTATCAATTTTACAATTATTGGTGCAATCTTTTGATTGGACGGACATTAGAAGCATCTGTTCAATACAAAGAAGAAACAAGACTATGGAGGTGGAAGTGGTACCAACTATTGGTGGATCCTAGTGTCCCTCCCACCGAGGTGGATGCTAATTGAAGTTCCTACTGTTTTGACAAATAAGTTTTACATTTTTAGATTCAAGTACTTAAAAAATGTTGTCATATATGTACATATAAATTATATTTTACATATATTCAAAATGAATTTGCATAGTAAATAATATTTCCTTCGTCCCAGCTAGCTTGAGGCAAAACTTTTGGGCACAAGATTTTAGAAGTTAAAAAGTAGTGTAAAGTAGTGATAAAAATATATATTATTTAAATTTATATGGGTGATAAAGGTGTCTAAAAAATGACTCAAGCTAGTTTGGACGGCTAAAAAATGAATACGACTCAAACTAGTTGGTACGGAGGGAGTATATTTTAAAAAATGCTAGCGTTTTGGACCCGTGCGATGCACGGGAACAGTTTCAAAATTTATTCTTCGTGTATAAAATAATTGTGAAATCTATTATAAAAGGTTATAATTAAAAATGATAAATTAGTTAAATTGTAATAAAATTGAACCAATTAATTATAATTAAATCGAATTGATCTTTTAAATTGCAAAAAACCCCTAATTTATAAACAAAGTTTGTTGATTTATCACTGGTTTTGTACACATTACATTGATGAGTCGAAGCTATTGTGGGAATCTTGAGCAAATTTGTGCAGATCTCAAATAGGAATAACATCAGTTTTAGTAATTATATTTGCAACAATATAAATATATATATATATATATATATATAATATTATAGAAATACAATAGTAAAGATAAATATCTATATTAATCGTTTGCTAGATATGATGGAATAAGGTGTAATATATTTGATCGGGATGCCTTTTATCATATAAGATATCAATATCATGTTTGATATGACATAATAGAATATTATTCTAACAATATTCTTATTAATTAAAAATATTAATTCGTTATCTCTTCAATTTAACTTATAACTACCGATGATCATATGAATCAATGACCAAAAAAAAAAAATAAGAAAAAAATAATCAACGGAAGAAATCTTCTACATAAAAAATAAAAACCCATAGAACCATAGAACTTTAGCAAGCAATGGTTCTCTCTTTTCACATATATATATGTACGAATACCAAACTAATATTTACTACAAAAGTTTATTTTGTTAGCCGTGTAATTGAATGGATAGATCGATCGACGTATTCCCAAGAAAAATTTAAAAAAAGGAATAAATGTCTTTTTCCCATAGAATTGACTAGAATGGTTTTTTTTTCTTCCTAGCAAGAATCGTTTTCTTGTTACTATTTAGAATACCACTTGTGTGTGTTGGCTTAGTGATAGTGGGGTTTAATGTCCGAGCACAAAAGACTCGGATTCGAATCATTCGTGACACAACCTTTAAATTTATGTATTAAAATTATAAAATGTAAAAAAATCGCAGAGAGCTAAAGATGTATGTTTATAATTGTAATCTATCAAACCAAACGCATGAATTAATTAATTAAATCCATGCAACATTAATTTCCTATATCACTTAGGCTCAATTTTGGCTTGAATTGAGTAACCACTATAATCAAAAGCATCAACATAAGGGTGCCTTCTTGCACCTTTCACACTCCCAAACTCTGTTGCAGATGATGAGGCTGATGTTGAGTTTGTGTGGGCCCCATCACTCTGCACCATCAGCTCCAATGCCTTCACCACCTCGCTCATCGCCGGCCGGTCCGACGCCGACTCCTCGACGCACTGCACCGCGAGCTCGACGAACCGGGGGAAGCCGGGGAGGGGCGGTGTCGCGTTTCTCAGGGCCGGGTCCATCATCTCCCTCAGCCCGTAGTGCGCCTCGTCGCCCTTGTCTATGGCCACCCTCACCTCCCGCACGATGTACTTCCCCTTCTCGATGGGCTGCCTCGCGGTTATGAGCTCGAGCATCACCACCCCGAAGCTGTACACGTCGCTCTTCTCCGTCAGCTGCTGCGTCATGTAGTATTCCGGGTCTAGGTATCCCTGCAGGGGCGGACGCGGGAATATAGTTTGAGGGGAGTTAAAATCGAAAAAATTTCGGGCAAAAATTAAGTTTTGGGGGTGCTGAATCCCCCCCCACAGCACCCCCCTGCTTACCAGAGTGCCTTTCACTTGAGTCGAGACGTGCCCTTTCGAGCTGTCCGAGACGAGCTTAGACAAGCCGAAATCCGCAACCTTAGCTGTGAGGTTGTCATCCAGCAAGATGTTGGTAGATTTCACATCCCTGTGGATTATGGGAGGGTTGGCTAGATCATGTAGGTAAGCTAGCCCTCGAGCTGATCCGAGGGCAACGCGCACGCGTCTCTTCCAGTCGAGGTAAACTCCGCTCCTGCCTACGCATCACACACACACACACACACACACATTAAGCTAATCTCAGCATTGTCGGAACCGAGTTTGGATCTTCTACTCCATTTATGGATGATTTACACGTGGCAGTTTCAATGATTTTAGAATTTAAGATTTGTATTAGGAAAATATATGCCCTAACATTGGGGAATTCGGTTTTGTTACCTGATAAGCTTTCCCTGAGTGTTCCATTAGACATGAACTCATACACCAGCATCTGGTGCCCTTGTTCGAAGCAGAATCCGACGAGGCCAAGCAGGTTCTTGTGGTGGACTCGTGAAAGCAGCTCGATTTCAGTTTTGAACTCGAGCCCGCCTTGGTTAGAGCCGTTTTGGGCCTTCTTGATGGCCACAACCTGCCCGTTGGCGAGCACTCCTCTGTAGACCTTTCCATAGCCTCCTGACCCGATCTGGTTGCTATCGGAGAAGTTCCCGGTGCATTTCTTGAGCTCGTCGAATGAGAACCATCTCGCCCCTTTCAACTGGGGCGCGCCTCCACTGTCTTTCCCGCTCGAGGCCCAAGAAGCTGGAAGGGGGCGAAAAATCGAGAAAGTGAGAACATAACTGGAGTAGAGACTATGCATATGTTGACACTGTAAGAAAAGTACCAAACGGTTTGCTCAATGATATGGCCTGCTCTGCCCGACGTTTCTGTCTGAGAGCATAGATGCCTAATCCAGCTAAAATCAGCACCAGAAACGAGCATCCGGTCGCCACACCAGCCACCATTCCTCTGCTGAGGTGAGATCCCTCGTGTTCGTCTTAGATCATGAAAAAAAACATCGTTTTAGGCCTACACTTATCGAAACGAAGCAAAACAAAACGAAAAGGACAAAAGGTTTCCATACCTCCGAAAAGATAAGGTGCGGCTATGAAATAGTATGGTCCGAACTCTTTAGGCGGCTTGTACGTCTGATTTGTGAGCGAGAACCCTATCCTCTGAACTTGTGATCTGTTGAAGTACTTTGCATCGGAGGGAAAGAGCCCGAGCTGCACCTGCAGGTAGTCATCAACGTTGAAGAACGCGTTCTGCAGGGAAACGGATCCCGGGTTTAGGCCTAGCTTCACCCACAGGCTCATTTCCAGAGTGTGGAACAAGCTCGCGTTCGACAGGTCTCTGAAGAAGGGTGCACGGAAGTATAGAGTCCCTTCGTAGGGGTAAGCACAGTCGCAGCTCTGCGGGTTGAGCTTCTGATCCGAGGTGCAGATTTGGCTCCCACAGTTGGCGAGGCTCGTGGAGTAAGGCTTAGCGGACTGCTGAATCTGGCAGTAGACCGTGTTTTCGAGGGAGGCCGTGCACACAGGGTTCCCGATCAACCTGCACGAAGTAGGAATGTTTGAACGAATGTGGCCTAAAACGAAAAAAATTGTGTAAGAAAGAAGAGCTCTTACAGTAATGTGCTCTTGTATTCGGAGCCAATTGTGACTGATGATATGTCATTGTTCTCCAAATCGATGAGCTGAAGCTGCTGGCTGACGTTGCCACTCATGTCCAGCTTGGCTCCGAACGCGTTGTTCCTCAACTTCCTGCTCAAGAATTTTGCAGAATTTGTGTTCATAAAATCAAGCAGATGTCTATGTTTATGTTCGTTTCGTGTTTGTGTTTGGTTTTTCGACTCACACTTGCTGTATCTGAGGTAACCCGAAGATTTCTTGCGGAACTGATCCTTCCAGTGGTCCATATTCAATCATCCTGAAAAACGAAACCTCGTATATTAAGGCAAAAGAAAAGACTGATGTTTTTTAGGACAGCTTTTACACGTTTTTGAGAACTCACAAAGTAGTTAGAGAAGGCAAGCTAGAGAACCAGTCAGGGGCCGCTGTTTGCTTGAAAGAGTTGTTGCTCATGTCCCTACCATACAAGAAGGTAAGACAAACTCAGTTTTTCGTCGTCGAGAGAGACAGAGAGAGAGATACAGAGAAGCTGTCTTACACATAGTTGAGGGTGTTCATCCCTGTTAGATTAGGCAGAGCTCCAGACAGCATATTATGAGCCAAATTCCTGCAATAAAACAGACTAGTGAGACCAAAACCGCCACTTGTTTTCGCAATAACACTTCGATTTCTGAACGAAAAGGGATAGAAAAGTAAACACCCACAATTCTATCATGTTTGTGAGGTTGTTGAGGTTCGGTGGCACGCTCCCTTTCAAGAAATTCCGATCAAGACGACTAAAACGAAAAGAAAAAAGGTGTGACGAGAAAGAAAGATAGGCATGGAGTCATTTCATTGCAGCAGGAAGCGAAAAGCTGTGAAAATACTCACAGAACCTCGAGTGTTTCCACTAGCCCTATCGTCGATGGAATGCTCCCATCTAACCGATTCCCGTCAAACAGTCTGACAATAATTTGCCATTATCAGACAAAAAAACAAAATAAAAATAAAAACTGCAACAGAAGATTCACTCAATTCTTCACTTACACGTGGATCAGAGACATGTCGGAGTTGAAGAGTTGGCTGGGAATCTCCCCCGAGAACCGGTTCTTGTTGAAATGGCTGCACAGACGCATCATCAGAGAAGATTCCAACATGAAGAGACGAGCTACATTGATGGAAAAAACCTAGTGAAACTCACAAGTGCTTCGCCTTTTTAAGCTGGTCGAGGCCCGGACCATAGGCCGATGAAACTGGGATTTCGCCTCCCAGCTGGTTCTCAGCTAGGTCCAGCCAATACAGCTTCGACAGATTTCCTAGAGAAGGCGGAATCTCACCAGTTAAGTTGTTTGAGTTCAGGGCTCTGTCATTGGGAAAAGTCGAGGCAAGAGATGGACGATCCTAATCAAAATCCATCACAAGACAAGAAAAGAAGATTGTGAAACCAAAAAGGAGTTCTTACAGAAACGTTAGCTCGGAGAGGCTTCCTAGCTCGCTTGGAATGGTGTTCGTGAAGCTGCATCCGGCCAGAATCCTGCAGAGCATACATAAATGCAGTTTGAGACAAATGTAACATGAATTTTGAGGATTTTAATAATGAGTTTGCATTATTAGATCATACAATATGGTTAGCTTTTTCAGATCTCCTAAACGAGGAGAGATCGAGCCACTGAGGCCGGGGTTGAACGATAAATCCCTGCAACCAAAAGATTAGAAATCTTAGGCTAAAACAACAACTACGGCCGTATTTGAACCAAGTTACTAAAAGAAGTGAATCTCGTTAACTCTTGGGCAAGCTCGTTAAGTGAACTAACTTGAAAATATAAATGATTAACTTCATAGAAATTATTCTTTTAGCAATAACTAATTAACATTATTTGTTATAATAAAATGATGATTTTTAAGTAAAACATTATATTCTTTGGAAAAAAATTCTTGGGATTAAGTATAGTTTATGTCAAGAACTTTTTTGAAAATGACCATTTAACTTATAAAAATCACAAACATTGCAGAAAGATTTAATCTTGGCATGAACCCGAAAATCCCACATGGAATCCTCTATCCCACTTTAGTTTTTTTTCTAACTTTTAGCCATTTTTTCCTTCAATTTTAATTTTTTATTCTTATAGTATAATTTAAAGATTAATAATTAGGATTCACCAATCCATTTTAGAGTTTACAATTAAATTTTATTTAATTTTTATTTTTTAGTTTAAAATTATAATTTTAGTTGATTAATCTAAATTTATGGTAGTTTATATATTTTTTTTAAATTCCAATTTTTCATCATAAATGTTAATTATATAATAATAAAATTTTATTTTATAGAAAATGTTAAAAACAGTGAAACTAATAGTGGGACTCGGCGGATCCCATTTCCTCCATGCTCGATTCTTGATCGCTGGCCAAAACTGAAACTTTCTATAAATCTCAAAATTCTTAAAAAATAAACAAAAGCTCTCAGATCATTTTCTAAAAAAAAAAGTAAATCTAGTTTTTGAAAGCCCGGCTCGATTAAGCTCTCGAGCCTCAAAAGTATTCGATAAACAAAGCTCGAGCTCGACTCCAAACACAACGAAGAACTCACAGAGAAACCAGGTCGGCGAGGCCACCGATGTCGCCACTCATAGTGCCGGTCAGCCCCATCGTCGATAAGCCTCTGCACAAACACAATCCGAAAAATGTCTCAAACAAATTCAAATTCCAAGAAAATGTGGCTTAATTTAATCAGAGAGTTTTGCTAAGCTCACAGTGAGGTGACCCTCGAGTTGTTACACGCGACTCCCTCCCAAGCGGCGCAGGGATCGTCGGATCCGTGCCAGCTCCTCGGCGTGCCGCCCCACTGGTCCTTGAGCGATCGCAGCACCGCAGCTGCATTTCGTCGCGTTTGGTTTAATTGTCTATAAATACAAAAACTTTCCCAAATTATATCTATCTAATTTCGTTAGAATTTGGATTCATACGTCATGCTGCCGTTATAAAGCTATACGTTCAGCGCTTTCTAACGTTAGCTTCAGATCGCCAATCGAACTCCCATAAACATCAAGTTATCGTGACAACGAACTTCAAAATTTCGTAAACTATATGTATTTACTATTTTTTGACCAAAAACAATAGACTTGGTTGAAAAAACAAAATTTGGGGAAAGTTTGTGTAATTACAACCTTTTTTTTTTCTAATGAGCATTTCCTCGAACACTTTGCGTGCATTCATCAATAAACAACACAAACACATAAAAAGGGGGGAAATTACCATCTTGAGGGTTGGTGAGGGAGTGAGCGGCGCGGATTACGGCGGCGAGGAGGAGGAAGAGGAGGCGGCGCATGGCTGGAGTGAATTTCTCGAGGAGAGAAAATGGAGAAAATTGTTAAAATTCTGTGATTGAATGCATCTTCTTAAAATGAGGTTATGAATCCTAGGTAGATGTTTGATGATGGTAATCATTGCTTAGAACCGAAATCCAACCACTCCCACTCTTGTTTTTGCAGTAGTGCTCTACACAGAAGAGAGAGAGAGAGAGAGAGAGAGAGAGAGAGAGAGAGAGAGTGAGGGAGAGAGATGGAGTAAAGGGGAAAAAGGGGGGAAAGAAATGTCTCACAAAATGAGTAGTTTTAGCTGGTTTTAATGATTAAGTTTGTCGTAGAAGACAATCCAGCTAAACTAATTCTTGTCTCTAGCTACACACTACAAAAAGAGGAAAAAAGTGTTTTGTAGATTATTATCCATAATCCACGAAATTTGATTCATAATCATTGTAACGTGACATTCTCATTTTTTTTTTTTTTAAATTCTGAGAGAGTCGATGTGGCATGCCTCGTCGGAGTCGGCACCGCGCGAGAGTGCAAAATATATAGCATGATCATGTGATGTGACGACGTCGAATGAAGCGCGACACGGCCCGAGGGGAGCTGACTCGGTTGTTAGCTTTTGCCATGTGAGGGAAAATGGCGTCATTTATCGAGACAAATTGTCGTTAAAATTATGGGTTTGGCTGAACTCAACTCAACTCTTTCCTCAAGTGCCCGGAGAGAAGAAAGTATGCGAGTACTTTCTTGAACTCTTTCACGTGAGAATAAGTTTTTTTCTTTAAAAGAGATAAAGTAACGATATTTTGTATAACACGACAACAATTACATAATCAGTCTATATTTAAAACAATCGAGTGTCTCAAAAATTGTGTTTGGTATTTTGTAATAAATGTAAGTATGTACATATTTACTAGCAATTAACTTCCTAAATGGGAAAGATAAGACAATAGAAAATTATGAAATATATTTGGCCACCACCACCTCCACCAATATGGAATTCATGATTGAATTGTTTAGCACTCTACAATTATGATATTATTATCAACTCGGACAAAATCACTATCATGTTTCGACATGCCTTTTCTTTTCTCAATCAGTGTTTTTTTTTTTTTTTTGGAAAATAATAATAATAAGTGTAAGTTTCGATATTTAGCCCGATTGGATCAAATTGGTTGAAAATTATTCGAGGCCAAATAAATATGATAAAAATGATATAGCACTCTGAATTGCACAATGAATTACATAAATTGCACAATGAATTAATAATATTATTAGCTTACAAAATAATGTGGGTGACTATAATTTTTCTTCCGACAAAGTATTAAATGATACTCGATTTTAAATTGTGGCAGGCATATTTTTCACGTTACATTAGTTTCGGGAACTTTCGTTTTGTCTATGTGCTTTTATTTATTTAATTAAAACATAATGAAAAAATAAGCATGCATAAAAATAACTTCAACACTAATAATAATTTCTACAAAATTACCACCAAAAAAAAAAAAAAAACTCAATTTCAACATATTAAACGAGCTATTGGATTTTAAGAGGATTAATTAATTAAGTAATTGGGTCCTTAAAGCCCAACCCAAAAAACAATTAGGCCCAAATCAAATCATGAAAATAAACATGCATAAAAATAACTTCTACACTAATAATAATTTCTACAAAATTACCACACAAAAAAAAACCCCTCAATTTCAACATATTAAACGAGCTATTGGTTTTTAAGAGGATTAATTAATTAAGTAATTGGGTCCTTAAAGCCCAACCCAAAAAACAATTAGGCCCAAATCAAAACATGAAAATAAACATGCATAATACTATAACTTTTACATAATAATAATTTCTACAAAATTTCCTTCATTACATATTGGATTTTATGAGGATTAATTAAGTCTAATTAGGCCCAACCCAAATAAAACTAGGCCCAAATCATAACGTGACCCGCCAAATTCGACCCGATTCGATCCAAATTTAATTTGATTTTTTATTTTTCATTTTTCTTTATCTCCGACCATGATCTGTATATTTTTTGGTTGCTGCTGATCACGCTCTCTCTCTCTCTCTCTCTCTAGATTTCGATCTCTGCAAATAATTGACCTCAATTCGCAGTGTTCATCATCCGCAATGCCGACGGATCAAAGCGACCTCACCACCGGCCAGGTAATTCCACTTCTGAAAGCAGCTGCTGAAGAGTTTTGCGAGATTTTGATTTCATAATGGCGAGATTTTGATTTTGTTAATGGTGCTGTGATATTTTGATATGAATGAGTAATTTGGTAGTTGGCTCGATTGATTTGTTGGAGGAAGTGAAACTGTTTGATTCTGAGCTGTGATTTTCTACTTACCAAAGCAGCTGATGAAGAGTTTTGAGCGATTTTGATTTTGTTAATGGTGCTGTGATATTTTGATATGAATGATCAATTTCGTAGTTGTCTCGATTGATTTGTTGGAGGAAATGAAAACTGTTTGGTAATGAGCTGTGATTTTCTACTCTTATTAAAGCAGCTGCTGAAGAGTTTTGAGAGATTTTTTATTTTTTTAATGGCGAGATTTTGATTTTGTTAATGGTGCTGTGATATTTTGATATGAATTAGTATTTTTGTTGCTGTATTGATTGATTTTTTGGAGGAAGTGAACTGTTTGATTCTGAGCTTCGATTTTCTGTTTGATTTGTTGTGAAGGTTTTGAGGAGGGATATTCCATGGGAGACTTACATGACCACTAAGCTGATATCGGGGACTGGGCTTCAGCTGCTGCGGCGTTACGATAAGAAACCGGAGAATTACAAGGCTCAATTGCTTGATGATGTAACTGTCCCCATCTTATCTCTGTTTTTCTATTTTGTTGGAGTGTTCTTGATTTATTGCACTGAACAAACGATAATGTCACTTATTCTTACAAATAATCATAATTCCATGCTTAATTTTTAAAACTATGAGAATTTCCGGCTCAGACAAAAAAAAAATTCTTTTTTTTTTTCTTTTTTTCTTTTCTGGATTTGTGCTTAGGTTATGGCTAACTTGTTTACAGTTAGAGCTGAACATGATGTCTGTTGATGTGGTGATGGATTTAGATGTCGTAATATAGTTGCAAAAGTGTGATCGTGTAGGATTTTGCTGGAGATTTTCATAAAAGTTGTCACTTGTTTCAGGATGGTCCGGCTTATGTCCGTGTCTTTGTTAGCATTCTGAGGGACATATTCAAGGAAGAAACTGTGGAGTATGTATTAGCTCTGTTTGATGAAATGCTTTCAGGTAAGCGACAAAAGTGTAGAGGCTATCTGCCTAAGTTTTCTCTGCTTGCCTGACACTTACCATTACAAGTAGCTGACGCTTCTTGTTGTTTTGTTGTTTTGCATGGCAGCAAACCCCAAACGAGCAAGATTATTTCATGATAAATCTCTTGCTGAGGAGGACACATACGAGCCTTTCCTAAGGTAATGGCCTGTAATTTGCTATTCATTTAGGCTTCGCAGAGGAAGCTTATTATTATGAAACCAACAGTGTTGCCCATTCATGAGTCATGATAAACTTACAATATGGAGTATAAAACAAGGGAACTTTGCAAGTGTTAGAGAGTGTCATCTTTTCTGAGTACTGTTGGTATCAAAATTCGACAGTGGCAAATTTCGTTGAGTAGTTCTTCCATCTTTGTAGAATGAATGTCATCTAAAAATAGATATCTTTTCTTTTGCAAGATTGATCTGGAAAGGCAGTTGGTTTACTCAGGAAAAAAGCTGTAAGATACTGTCATTGATAGTAAGGTGTGAAACATTCCCATCTCTTGGAATATGGCTAGGATATTTGTCTTCTATATAATATTCTTATCTCTCTTTAATTCCAGTGGGAGGTCAAAATCTCAGGGGGCGTCACAGTCAAAGAAGGACATCACTACTATAGATGACGTATTGAAGGGACTGGTGGAGTGGTTGTGTGCACAGGTTTGTGATTTCCATGCCTTAATATAGTTATTGGCAAAGACGAATATAGTAATCCTTCAGTTGCAGGGTGATAAAGGATAAAATACTTATTAAGTAAACTAAGAATAAACTTGTGAGGCTGCCAATTTCTTTCTTGCGATAAGGAAACACGAAGACGTTGTCACTATCTACTTAGCAGCCGTTGTATTTATACTTGTCTATTTGTACAGCTGAAGAAGCCATCTCATCCTAGCCGTGGCATCCCCACGGCAATTAACTGCCTTTCGACTTTGCTGAAAGAGCCTCTAGTGCGATCCTCATTTGTTCAAGCTGATGGAGTGAAGTTTCTTATTCCTCTAATCATTCCAGCTTCCAGTCAACAATCCATCCAGGTAATCCAATTAAACCAATTCTGAATCAGAACATATATGCATTTGAAATTGACTTTTAATTGTAATATTATAATCGTTTATCAGACTAGCTTGATAACTTCAACTTTTGAAACAGCTCCTATATGAAACCTGCCTTTGTGTATGGCTCCTCTCATACTACGAGCCAGCAATTGAGCACTTGGCCACTTCGAGGTGCTTGCCACGTTTAGTTGATGTTGTCAAGGGAACCACCAAGGAAAAAGTAAGTTCCTTCAATCTCGCATCTGCATGTTGTGTTTCATCTGTAGTCACTTCTAAAGCCTTCATGCCCTTCTGACTTCTGAGAATTTGATTCTATCAACTTATATAGGTTGTAAGGGTAGTCATCCTGACCCTTAAGAATTTGATAAACAAAGGAGCATTTGCTGCTCAGATGGTGGACCTTGAAGTTCCACAGCTGCTCCAGAATCTAAAAGCTCAGGCATGGAGTGACGAGGTTAGATGATATTTTCACTAGATTCTTTATACTTAGAAAGATCAAGAAAAATAGATCAATAAACTTTTATTTGCACATGGGAATTTTGTGTCCGAGTCAATATCTCTAAGTATATGACATCATTCATAGTGGCGAGATCAGTATGCTGCTAGAATAACATGCTTAATGTTATTAGTTCTGTGCTTAGTTGCATTTTCTTGTAATAGTGGGTGCTTGATTTGAGACTTATCTGGTGTACAGTTATAAGCATTTTTGCTCTGATTATGTGCTTCGTGGTAAGGTCATAGTCTGTGGCTTCACCAAGTTACTAGCTCCTTCAGTTTGATTCTCCTTTCTGCTTGATTGAGTTTCCCCATTCTCTACGTGGTTTCCGATGTGTAACTGCTAAAATCATCATTTTTTTTTACATACAGGATCTATTGGAGGCTATGAATCAGCTGGAAGAAGGACTGAGAGATAACATCAAGAGGCTAAGTTCTTATGATAAATATTATCAGGAAGTTATCCTCGGACGTCTTGATTGGGCTCCTATGCATAAGGATCCTATTTTCTGGAAGGAGAACATTACTCACTTTGAAGAACATGATTTCAAGGTTATTTCATTTTCATTGGTGATCGTATGTGGTTGAGATCTCTACTACTATAAGTTAAACATTTCTAAGCTGTTGCCACTTAGCGCTCTCATGTATAAGCTTAATCTTTGTGCGTATACAAACCAGGAAATACATTGCATGAGAACTGTTTTATGAGCATCTTTCTACACGAAACTGACAGTTTGATACGTTGATGCAGGTCCTTAGGATCCTCTTGACAATCCTCGACACATCCTCGGATCCTAGAACACTCGCTGTTGCTTGTTACGATCTCTCTCAATTCATCCAATACCATCCTGCCGGGCGTATCATCGTGACAGACCTGAAAGCCAAGGATCGTGTGATGAAGCTGATGAATCACGAGAACACAGAGGTGACCAAAAATGCCCTACTCTGCATCCAAAGGTTGTTTCTAGGTGCCAAATACGCAAGCTTTTTGCAGGCTTAAATATTGTTAATAGTCGTGTTTGTGTCGGGCTTATATATATTTATGAGGACTTTTTGAACGAGAGACGGAGGCTTAAGTTGTGTGTATGATTTATTTATTTTTGTTGCTGCTGCTGCTGTACTTGTGCTTCCCTTTTCATAGGGTGTTGGTAGCTATAAATATGTGAACAACTTCTTGTATTTTCTCACACATCCATGGAATAAGTTGACAGTATTTGTCAAATTACTGTTGGTTTGTAATATCATCCTCTTTTTTTGCCTATTTTGTTGGCAAAATTGTTGGATGAACTTTACATAGCTGCCAATTTGTTGAAATTGCATATGTTTCAGATTATTCAACTTTTAATATCCTCCTCTTTTTTTTGCCCATTTTGTTAGCAAAATTATTGGATGAACTTTACATAGCTACCAATTTATTGAAATTGCATATGTTTCAGATTATTCAACTTGTAATTTGTGATTTTTGAGGTCTTATTTTGGTTAGTTTATTTGAGAAATCAGTGTTTTGTTAATTTAGGATTAGAAAATCGAAACTATTGATAACAAGTTAAACATGGTTCTAGCAACACAATATTGATAATAGAGAGAAGAGAAGGAAAATATGCATATTTAGGAGGCATACAATTTAATAAAATTGAGTATTGGAAAGATAAGAATCATCAATTCATTAAAGTGAACGGCTGATTAGAGCTGTATTATTGTATTTATTCATTTAATTTAATCACTTAAAGTAAACACCTTAAAAATAACTTTTGAAAATGAAAATCATTTTAGCCAAGATCAGTTGAGCTCAAATAGAGATATTATGTGTATTTAGGCCACGAACAAAGACATGAGACAAGAAAAATAAACGATTTTCATGATGCGACCTTTAAATTTATTATTAATTGATCCAGGAAAACAGTGCTTCTCGACTCTGCAAGGAGCCAAATTAAAAGACATGAGTCAAGAAAAATAAACGATTTTCATGATGCGACCTTTAAATTTATTATTAATTGATCCAGGAAAACAATGCTTCTCGACTCTGCAAGGAGCCAAATTAGTCGCCGTGGTACACGCTACCATGTAAACGAGGGAAGCACGTAGGTCGGATAAGCCTCGTATTTAGTGGCAAGAGAGCGAACCGATGATTCAGAAGCGGCCTCTCCAAACGTGGTGAGTCCAAGCTCGTCTGCATGGATGCCGCCGGTGGTGAGAGCCGAAGATATTCCGGCAATATTCGCGCCTTTTATGTCGTGGTGGAGAGAGTCCCCAACAGCAATGCAATCAGCAGCTTCCACACCAGCCATTGCCATGGCTGATTCATATATGATCTATTTTTGAAAAGTATAGATTAGTAAGAAATTAGGCATATTGTAACTGCAAATTTGAGTAAACGTGCAAAACCACAACCAATTAGGTAGCATTTACTTTGCATGATATGATGGATTGATAAAAAAATCCAAGCTAATCTATTGTTTACTTTGATGGATGAATGATGCATTGCTTAATTTTGAACTAGTTTTATAATCTTATCCTTCAAATACTCAATCCTATGTTTTATCAAACTAGCTTATCACACAAAGTAAACGATACCTTAGAGAAAGCTTTGAATGGTAAAACGAAGAAGAATTACCTCGCCCGGCTTTCCCATCCACTTCACTTCGCCACCAAGCTTCTCGTACGTAGCTGCCAATGTTCCTGTCCGAGTAAAAACAACCCACATCAGTTCAGTTCAAACGAAGATGGGAAGTCTTTCCAGTGACTGAGATGTTTGAATCATGAACAACTTGAGACGTGAAACGACAGAGAATGGCTTTTGGTCTCTACCGGGCATCACGCTTAAAGCTCTAGCCTCGACCGTGACAAAATCTGGATTCGCTACGACCATAGGGATCTTTTTAGCTGCGCATTGCTCCAAAACTTTGTTGAGTTCTTCTAGTGTCCTTGGAAGCGCGTCTCCTGACGGAAGCCCCAATGCTTCGGTACCATGAGCCAAAACGAACTGAGCTTCTTCGACGTTTTCTACCACTTGGAGTCCTAAGCCCTGAAGCAAGGTGTTTATTCAAAAACATAGCATAAAAAAGGAAATTCAAGAATTTGCTAAACACCAACTAATATGGTGAACTCGAGGTAGAAAAAAATTATGCACAATCCCGATATTTTACAAAGTACTCAATTGGAGCAACATATTCGAACATTTAATAAAAGAGACTATAATTCGTTCATGTAAATGAAAAAAAAATGCTTTCAAAATAACTTAGTTAAGACGACTTAAGCGTACCTCGAGGGAGATAGCTCCACGGTCACTCCAAGTCATGTGAATGCAGGATTTTCCAAGTGCAGCAAACCAAGGATCGTCTCTCCTAATTTTGATTCATATTTCATAAGTCATAACCCGACAAATCCAAACAAATAATCTCAAATAAGATGAAAATTAAACCTGAGAAGGTACTGGTGTGTTAGCTCCCCACTGGTAATGACCCCCAAAAAGAGCGACGGGTTAAACCCGAGGCTACTTAATTTCTCTATGGTTGTCGATGCACGCCTTGAAGAGTTGCTAATGATCACCATCTTGGCCCCACAAGTTGCTAACTTTTCTACTGTTCCAATGCATAAACGCACACCACCACGAAAATCACATATCAACACGGAAGTAACACGAAGAGTAGTTATCGACAAAAAAACGAACAACCTTACCAAAACGCCAAAGCTAACAATTTTGAGAACATACATGTAGTAATGGCACCGGGGTACGGTTGCTTCCCGTCGTGTAGAACTCCAAACTGATCCAAGAACCACGCCTGCTTGCATTCGATTTGTAAGCATGCCAATAACAAGCAATAACACTAATTCAACGAATAACGCGGTTTACCAGCACAATATTCTCCAGTATTCGTCAATTTATTCAGTAAAAAGCAAGAAAAATACACCCCCGAATCCTAATTTGGATGAAATAGCAGCTAATTCTAACAAATATTCACAATTCTACTTCACTTAATAATGTTCACAAATGCAAGAAAAATACACCCCCAAATCCTAATTGTAACAAATATTCACAATTCTACACTTCTAATATGGATCAAACCATCAAATCTAATGTAATACACATTTCCCCAATCTGTAATTTGTATTTAAACCCTAAATTACTCAACTAATCCCCTAAATCACAAGCTGGCACACCACAAAAAAACTGAATAATCTGCACTAAATCAATTAAATTACTGAATGCCATTACATCGCATTGAGCTGAGCTGAGCTGAGTTGCATAATTTCAAGATGGACGATGGAGATGATAAATAAATGAAAAATGTCAAAAATCAGATTAGTGTTAAAAAAAAATACTGACAAATTTGTTACTTTTTTTACAATGAAAAAAAGGAACCTTGAAGCGACGAGATTCAGCTAGCTGCTGAAATCCATTGATGGTTTGAAACGGCTTCAATTCGCTGGGATTTGGCATCGGAATCGACGAACAGCATCTTCCCATCATCTTGGACTTCTCTGTGTGTGTTCAAGTGTGAATTAGTGCGTGTTTTTGTATATTCGTTTCTCAATTATTTATTCTTTGCTCCTCATGCTATGTGGTGATATCACTTAGATACTCTATAAAATATATAATGTGAAATTGCTACCTTTTTTTTTTGTAAAAATATTGATTTGTTGAAGCATAAAAAATCAAAGGTTTTGAAAAAATAATAGTAAACATTAATGAAACATTATATGGAGGTGAAATGGTGAATAGGTGATGGGACAATTTGCAATAAAGTATTTTTATTGGGTGTCAAATGTAATACCCCAAAATGTAAAGGACCAAACTGCAATTAACTGACAATTCAAACGTCAAAATACGTCATGCTTATGTTCGATCATCGTTGAGCTCAGCAATCCGAAGCGCTCAAAATCCAAACTTTCAATCTGAGCCGTCGCTTCCTTCCCCAACGGCAAATCCCAGCCGTCCATTTGCTGCAGCGCAATTGACTTTTAAAACAGCAAAAAAAACTCAAAAGAGCGCACAAAATTTCACACTCTCAAGAAAATCAAGATTCAATCCAATTGCAAAGATTCCCTCCTTCCCTCACTCTTACTCGCATTTATTATGCATACACATCAATTGTATGCATAAAGTCAAAATATGTGGTTTTAACAGTTGCTGTTCTTGGTCTTCGCTCTCACGTCGATCTTTGCTGGAATTGAAGCTCATTTGGATTTCTTGCCGTAATTTGTTGAAGTTGTTAAGTTGAGAATCTTTGTGGGTTTAGGAAAAAAGTGAAAAAAAGTCATTTCTTGGGTGGTTTTTGGGGATTTTACTAGCTGGGTGTGGCTGTTTATGCGGAATTTAGGGTTTTGCATTTTGTGGGGTGCATTGAGAATGGGGAATGGAAGAGGGTTTTGTGTGGTTTTACATGTCAGCCCTGATTGAAGCTGAAAGTTGGGATTTTTATTTTTGTTTCTATTTTTCCAGCAAGTTTGGACTTTTTGTTGAATTCTAGGGTTTTTCTGTGTGTGTGTGTATACGTAGGGAAATTGGGATTAGGTAAGAACAGTTTGAAGTAAAATGTTCTATTCACAATTTATATTGGCGAAAAAGGGGCCTTTGGGAACCATTTGGATAGCAGCGCATTTAGAAAGGAAGCTCCGAAAGAATCAAGTTGCTGATACTGATATTGGAGTCTCAGTAGGTAAAGTTTCATTTTTTTTTCCTTTTCGCAATAGCTTGAGTCGAATTTCTATGTATTCTTGTGGTTGTATCATGAAAATGTATTATGCCTGTCGAGAATGAACACGTGTGCTTAGACTCGTATGGTGTTTGGATAGATAGAATCTGTGGTTTTAATGCTTAGAAGACTAGAAATGGAAAGGGGTAATTAATGTGGCCAGTTTAGGTAAGGCCGACATGTTGCACGACTTGCTAATAGGGTTGTGTTTTGGCATTTGCAAACTTTGTTGAAATGGGAAATAGGAGAGAATCTTTGGGATCAAATGGGAGTCACATATAGTGTAAGTTAGAGGATTATGCTTTAAACGACCGATTATGTGGCACCTCAATGGTTTTAATGCGTTATTTCGTGTTTCCTTAGAATTGAAGTTGAAATTGATTGCTGGCATTATTTTTCGGGCATGGGGGACTGGGGAGTGACGGTGAAAGTGAGATATTTTGGTAAATTGGATACCTTTGATATTACCGTTTAGTTTGTTTCTTTGAAGTATAGTTCAAACCAGATTGTCTGATGTGCACTGTAGCATCTTATGCTTTACTTACCTTGGAAAGATTATATTTTGTGTGATATACATCATATGATTTTGTTTGTTTAGGTATCTCATCAATATTGCCTTAGTTTTATTTTTATTAATGCAATGTCAAAGGAAGTAAGTACACGAATCTTTCAATGTGATAGTATCAATATATTTAAATATTTTAGAAGTTAAAAACTGATACTGATATTTATTTTATCGTAGGTATATTTCTTTTTACTCCATAAACCTTGATTTGCACTGTTATTCTGCCACGTAATTGGTAATTTAAATTTGTAATAGGATAAGACATGGTTAATAGATTAGGAATGGTGACATAACTGAATCTTAGGGTAATTAGTTGCTATATCTGCCTAGTTTATGTTTGATGTTATGATCAATTAATAAGGTGATAATGTCAACCTTAGGGTTTGAAACTTCCCCAAATTTTCTTCTTGTTAGTCTTAGTTTGTAGGAGAAAGCAGACCTCTTAACCCTTATTTGATATTAGCTGTTCATCTTGCACAGACTCGATTCTTTTTCCGGACGTGCCTATTGCACTTCGTTTGTCCAGCCATCTTCTACTTGGCGTGGTAAGGATATATAATCGGAAGGTGAACTACCTGTTTGATGATTGCAGCGAGGCCTTACTCAATGTTAAGCAAGCCTTTCGTTCTGCTGCGGTTGATCTACCGCCAGAACAGTCGAAGGCCCCGTACCATTCCATCACCTTGCCCGAAACATTCGACCTTGACGATTTTGAGCTGCCAGATAATGATATCTTCCATGGGTGAGTCTGAACGTCTCTCTCTCTCTCTCTCTCTCTCGCACGCGCACACACACACACATGGTTAAAATAGTTTTTGCATAATGAATATATATTATAACGTGCTTATTGCTACTTTGCAGTAACTTTATAGACCATCATATCAGTTCAAGAGAGCAAATAACTCTTCAAGATACTCTTGATGGCGTTGCTTACTCCACGTCAAAGTTTGGTCTGGATGGTTAGTACTCTTATCGGAATTTTGAATAGATATTACCTCTGAAAACCTTGACGAGCAGCAGTGCAAGTCAATGAGAGATTTTTGGAATTTCTATCATTTATAAATGTGATGCAAGGCTTTCCTAATGTTGCTCGTGTTCTGCCAGAGAGGTTTGGAGATGGTGATGCTTTGGGTTTGGACCTTGATGAGGTGAATCTTACTATTGTGCTGCCATCATTTTTATTTTTATTTTTTGTCTTAAGCAACTGAAACTGGAAATGAGAACTCATTTATCTGCGATATTAGCTTAACAAAATTAACTCATTCTTTTGTTCGAAAAATTAAATGCATACAGGAATTGTTTTTGGACAAGGATGGCGCTTCAGGACTTATGGACGAAAGGTTAAGATTCATCTTAAGCCCTTTTTATGGCATTTCAAAGTGTTTCCTTTGCTTTTCACGACATGCATGTGCTGTTTAGGGTGCAATTGACCTTGAATATTTATCGTATGGCTCCTAAATTGGAGTGTATTCGTTTATTCTCTAAAGTGGCTTGTACATGCATAAGTTTTCCCATCAGACAGTTTAAATGAAAACTGCATACTGGACACTCGATGATGATCGTTTGGCTTTGTTAATTTTTTTTTTTTTACATTTAGAAATATTGTAAAGGAAAAGAGAAGTTATTTGCATTTATGTCTTGTCAACAATACTGTGAGAGAGTAATCTCTGCACATGATTGAAAATTTTCATGCACATGTCGTTGTAATACAAGTGATTTCCTTTTACAATATGGTATTACGATACAAACTGTATTTATTCAGAAATGTGATCACCGACTTTTTTCTTTGTAATTTCAGGTCTGATCCTCAGGCCTCGGATGGACCAATGACACCTCTCAAGCAAGATGAGCATCCTGAAATTAGGAATGCCGATTCAGGAACTAGGGTAAATTGCTGCCTTTGTCATTTATCAGAATGTGGCAAGAGCATGTATAACTAAGTCTTTTTCTTTCTTTCTTTAATAATAATAAATTAAATAAGCAGGTCGACGATGTTGATGACTATGCTGATCTCATAGATGCACAGGCTCCATCTACCCCTGGGCTGGTGGAAGAGCCTAATTTACCCGATGTCCAAGAGGTTTCAGCATGTGATGACCATATGGAAACAGAATATCCTTTAGGAAACTCTACCGTGATAGAAAATACCGAAAACAATACCTATGGGGATAAACAAGAGATCGATTGGTCCTTCGACGATAATAAAAGTTGTGATACAGTTCCGATGGAACTTGATTCTTCAAAGCCGCAAGGAGAATCTCCCGTAGAAGCTAATACCGAAAATGTTCCTATTGAAACTTTATCAGTTGGTCAAGATAAATCTGTAAACTCTTCTTTGGAATTGGCTGATAAAATCGTTGAGGTGTCTCAAGTTCCTGCGGATGATCTACAGAATACAGATGCCGATGATACGAGCTCGTTTTGCCCAGTTGATGAGAACGAGCATCATCAAGATGAATCATTCCCACATAATCGTGAAACTCAAGCCTCTGATGAACTGGGAAAAGAGCCAAACTCGTTGAACCTTGATGTTCACGAAAAAATGCAATCTTCTGAAAGCCCTTTTCTCCGGCCGTGCAATTCTAACATGGAACTGCCTGGATTTATTTCTGGATGTTCCGTGTCTTCTGATGCTGCTGTACCACCTGATGTTACCGACTTGGTAACTTCTGGGACGGAGGAGATGGTAATGATAGGTTTGTCTAATCAGACTTAACTTGTTGTCTAGTGTCGATTACGTATCTTATATCTATAGTTGCTTATTGTTATCCAATTTTGCTCGGCATTTTCTAAGTTTAACCATCCGAAAGATTTCACTTTTATCACTTTGGTTATTATATTTACATGTATTCTTGATTTTCTTCTGATCTTTTTTTCAAGTGTTATCTAAAACTAGCAAAATATCTACAAAATCGTTGTTTGATTTTGAAGGTCGTTTTATCAGGTAAAGAAGGCTCGAGAGCTGATAATCCAGAAGAAGCTTTGGAGGAGAATCACACGCAAGAAGTTGCATTGCAAGAAGGCGTTGATGCAGCTTCCAACGAACCTATTGGTCAAGTAACGAATGCCAGTGCTCATGATGGTCCGGTGGATAATCTAAATTGCTCCGATAAAACCGATCTGCCCGCTCCTGAAAAACTGCTATCAGTACCGGAAGACGTTTTAGATCAACGCAATAACATGTTTGCAGATATTAGCCCTGGAGAATTTGTCGGGCTTGGTGCTAGTGATGATGGAAGCAAAGTCATTTCGGGCAAGAAGCGTAGTTTTCCTGAAAGCACATTGACGGAGCAGAGTCTGAATTCAGTCGAATCGTCAAGGCTGGTCCGTTTCAAGAGAACAATCGATTCCGTGCCTGATGATGATGACCTATTGTCTTCCATTTTAGGTATAATAGGTTTCACTTTACTTTTGCATCGGAATGTTTTCGATTAAATGGTTTCTGATTGATGTCGAATATCTCCCCAGTTGGAAGATCATCAGTCTTGAAACTGAAGGCAACACCCCGCCCTTCCGAGGCGGCTTCTACTAAACGTACTCGCTCCGTTCAACGCAGTGGCACTCCGAAAAGAAAAGTACTTATGGATGATACTATGGTATTGCATGGCGAGTACGTTTCTGTTTCCTACTCTTATTTGATACTAATGTTTTTTAGCCCATATAATATTCTAGTTTTTAGCGTGGTGCATTCTTTATTGGCTTGTTCACTTTAATCTGACATTGTCGTTGCTCCTTCATAGCATGATAAGAAAGCAGCTGACACACTCTGAAGACATACGCCGTGTAAGAAAGAAAGCTCCGTGCACGCAGTCGGAGATTTCTCTGATTCAGAAACAGTTTTTGGAAGATGAATATTTTCTTGGACCACTGTTTACTGGTGAGTTTTTATGCCGTTTTGCTACCTACTGCTGTTGATTTAAATTAACGCGAATTGTTTGCAGCATTTTTTTTTTTCAGTCTAACTGTGTAGTTTTTCTCAGGAACGTCGACGGAGTTAGCGTCTTTACAAAGTCGCACGTGGAATCTGAGTGGAATCCAAGTCTGCAACAATAATCCGAACGATTCTTCTCTTGAAAATGGTGCTGATGCGAGGCTACCTTCCGAAAATTTACCACCTGAAGCTGGCAAAGATGCTTCCCCCGATACAGTAGCTGCCCCTGTCTCGTATCCTGCTAATTTGGATAGTGACTATTATCCAACATCTCAAAATGCTGAAAATTGTGACAGCCTGGACGCAGAAGGTGATAAGGGAGCTGAAAAGCATAACGCTGCTGAAGAAAATGGGACGAGGATAACCGATAGTGAGACTCCTCTGCTGACTGACAATGGGATTAATGAAGTTCATGAGACGAATGTAGAAAACGACACCTGTTATGAGCACAGTAAGCCCGATGGTGATTTCCTGGATGCAAGTGGACTGGAAACAGGCGACCAAAACGACGATGCCTCTGCTAGTGTGGCTCAAATTAATCCTACAACCGAGACTTGCGAGGAGGCACTCGCTTTTTTGGATTTCGACGCGCCAACTGGTCTACCTGATCAGGAGAGGGATGCCGACGACAGGAAAGGGATTGAAGGTGGTTTTGTGAATTCTGGGCTTGAAACCGAATCTCTGCCAAGGGATGATGTTTTGTTCGAGGAAGCCCAAGAAAATGCCACCGTTGAGCTGCAGTCGAGCTCTAAACAGGGGCAGTTGGAGTTCGATGAGCACAATGAAATGCATAGTGCTATTTTGGGGGGAAATATTGAATTTTCTTCATTTGAAGCGCAACAAGATTATGGTTTTATGGAAAACGGCAGAAGCCCAGACCAGGCGGAAGCTCATCATAACCATATGATGGGTGCGGAAAGTTCCGGCTTTGACATGCACGATCAAGAGGTAAGTCGTTTGTTCGTCCACCTAGTGTGTAATTACATGTGTGAGTTCGATCTTTTTTCCTAACTTGGTTTCTGTGTGATGCAGGAATGGAAGTATTCCGCTGCTGAAAACAACACAGGTTTGATTCGACTAGATTTGTTATCCTCTTGATGGCATTTTATAGAATAGTAGGAGAAATTTGTTAGCGAGATTTGTACATTTTAGCGAGCAAGTCTTTGCAATAATGTACATTGCTCATCGAGGGTCTTGCTCCATCGAATATTGATTCCATAAAATTTCCTTGAAGTTTGATTTTGAAAAATACTTTTTATGATTTAAAAAAAAAACTTAACGTTCCGGTTTGGCCTTTCAGATTTTCTAAATGTGGATGATGACGAGCTAGAAGAAATGGCTGATGATCATGATGTTGTTGATGAGGAAGAAGCTCGATTCATGGAGAACACAGGGTGGTCTTCACGTACAAGGTATATATATGCGACAACGAACTACCATCAACTGTTGCTTATTGTATATAATCAAGCTCGAGATATTAGTTGTGATGCGATGCGCTGATTTGAGTGATTTCCTTATTCTGCAGGGCCGTCTCCAAATATCTCCAGACATTGTTCGTTAAAGAAGCCGAGCAAGGGAGCAAATCTCTAACCCTAGACCACCTCTTGGTTGGTAAAACGCGGAAAGAAGCTTCGAGGATGTTTTTTGAAACATTGGTATGTTCCATCTCTTTCATTAATAGTATATTTAATTTAATGGTGATTTATCATTAGTTCTTTGTATAACTAGTATACCATGAGCTCGTGTAGTCGTATTAGAATTAGCTCGTGTAGCTCCGGTCTTTTATACAAGTGAAATAGTTCTTAGTAATTGTAAGCTTTCTGTGGGGCGTAACCGAGTGTGCCCTAGTCTTTCTAATCGAGCTCGGAGAGTTAAGGCATAGGTGTCGGGGCTGTTTGCCCCGTTTCTTACGCCTTTCACTAGAATAGTTTTTGAGACCAATGTAGATTTCGGGTGTTTCTTGTTTCGCCTATTCAAATCTCTGAAGTAGTCTATGGTCGTTGAATCGTTATCGCGTCGACATGAAATACGTTGCAGGTTCTCAAAACAAGAGACTACATCCACGTGGAGCAGCGGGACCCCTTTGATGGGATCGCCATGAAGCCTCGAACGAGGCTGATAAAGAGCGGCTTCTGAGCTCGTATATTTATCCGAAAGAAACTCGAGCAGAGGTGACGAGACGAGACGAGACCGGCGTTTTCTATAGAAGGCAGGCAGAGAGAGCTCTAGAGCTGAGGAAATCTTAAGTACTGGTACATTTTAATTTTAAATGGTACAAATATCTTAGTAGTACAAATATATGTAAAAATAATGCACATCCCTATATGTAATTTCGTGTATATATGGCAGCATTTTAATTTTTTAATTGTTGATTTTTAGCAAGTTTATAGTATTTTTTACTTGAATAGTTCCTTTTTAAGACACTTCTATTGCTTACATAATTTTAAATAATATATATATTCAAGTTACTAATTTACACTATTTTCCGGTATTTTTAAATCTCGTGTGTAATGTCCCAAGTATATTGGAACGGAGGGAATACTAAATATAAGTGTATCATTTTCTCCAACATTTGATTTAGACTTTTAGTTAATATAAAAATAAATGTTTCAAACTAGTAGTGGATACACACACTAGTAAAAATACACCCTCTTTAGATTAGCAAAAAAGAAAATCTTCCACCACAGCTTTCGTTGGTGAGTACATTAAAAAATTGTAAGCAAATGAAATGAAAATTCACAATTCAAGAATAAAAAATTTTAAGCAAATGAAATTAAACTCCATTATTCAAGAATCATGATGTCTTAAGTCATTTTTATGCATAAACTCCAAACAATAAGGTGTGAATGTGATTGTGTTATTTAGCTACATTTGTGATAAGGTTGTCTTATAGTAGTTGGTGTCTTGTAATATATTAGTAACATATTTTAGTCATATATCACAAAAAAAGTCATGAATATATTTTAGTCATAGTAGATGGTTTGCATAATATTTGTGTTAAATTGTGACTACTCTATTGGTAAGGACAATGATTAGGGTGTATGATATATACAATTGTATACCATATTGTTTGATATATAAAACATGCATCCTTTATAGGCCCAATGTCTGAAAATATTATCCGAATTCACGTGATTTTGAAAATCTATTTTTTTTTTGATAAATAAATGCAGAAATTTTTAAATTGAACCTACTTGTTTCCGTGAAGGTTGAACCAGGCGGCGGCGCAATTTTGATGTGCAAAACCAATCTCTCCTTTGCAATCACAACCTAATTTGATATGTTTAGAGATTGCAAAGCTTCGTGGCAAATTCTGCATGTGGCTTTTGAATCATCGTCTTCATCTTCAAGCATGCTTATTTTCTTCAACCATCGAATATATTTATGCAGAACAACACAACGTAAGAAAATTTCAATATGATAGAATACAAAATATAGTGAGAATTAACACTATTTATATAATAAGAATCATAAATCCATTAGGATTCTTATGGTCCCAATATTACGTCTAACAAATAATAAGATACAAAATTGCTTATAAATATACAAAAATATGCTTGAATTTTGATTTTTAACTAAGTCCAAAATTTCGGTTAAAAAAATACACAACTTTACAAATGCAATTTACTTTAATTAATTTTTTTTATAATATTTATAATCATTCTTTAATTCTTCAGTACGCAATTTACAGTATTTTTTTTTTAATTTATATATTATATAAGTATAAGATTAGTGAGAAATTCACGGCTTAACTTCATCCCCTAATCTTCTCAAATCTTAGTTTTGATATGGCTAAGAATGAGATTAAACCCTAAGCGTGTGTATAACACGTGTGCTTATCTATAGGAGTCAAACTTTGATTTAGTTGCTCAACCAAACCAATTGAATAAAATCATTAATTTTTCTCGATTAATGACGGATTAATTAGATCAATTTTGGATAGCTAGAGAGAAATCTAGTTATTTTCATAAAACAAATAATTTAAATAAGTAATTCATTTATTATGAAATTTATTATATTACCTTTTTATTGTTGGGCCTATATTTGGTTCCCTCCTAACTTTCTAGCCTAGTGGGAAATGGAAGAGTTGGGCCTATATTTGATTAAATTGCTGCTTAGCAATCCAACAATTTAGCCCAAATTATGGCTAGCATTAAATATTAATACTTGTGTCACATGCCCATTTTAGAAAACGTGACACTTTATAGTAATTGAAATAAGTCGAGAAATACGTTACACAAAAAGAAAATATAATGAAGGTAATTATTAACGAGTAAAGTAGAATCTTATTCCATAATTTCAAAGCTAATTATGTTCCATTATTAGATTACTTAGCGTAGAAGCGTCGAATGGGAAAATTATGTTCTACTATAATTCTACTATTTCTACTACAAATAACACAATTTTCATTTATATTTCACTTCTGTAAATATACAAAATTGTGTCCAAATTTTGATTTTTAACTAAATCTACAATTTTGGTCAAAATATACATAAATTTTATAAATTTTTAGAATATATTTTAATTTCATAATGTATCGGCCAATAATTTGATTGTTTGGAGTCCGAAGGACAATCCGAAGCTATCGCTGAAAAATTATACTAGTAACTTTTTAACGAGACATGAGTCACATGATATAATATTAAATCCAAATTTTAATTAAAACGTAAAAATAAATTTTCAAAATAGTTTATTAACCAAATACCTCAGGGTCATCAAATTCCAAAAATAAAAATATTTTTTTTTTGTTAGTTTTACCAATAAATTTAGTTAAACACTCAAATTTTATCATAAAATATATACTTACAAACAATTAAAATATCTAATTTAAGCTCTCTTTTTTTCTATATAATTGGAAAAGCAAAAAGGAAAAAGGTAATAGGAGAGTACAAGCAGAAAAGATTCGAGTATTCGAGAGGTGAGAAAAAGATCCTGTTTTGTGCATCAGGGTGTTTGTACCTTAGTGGAATGTCCCACAGAGATACACGTATTTATATATATATATACGTATTATTATACAGAGAAAAAAAGTGTATGAATTGAAATTTTAAAGAATCATAGGAAGCATCGCCGGGTGCAGGAAATTGTCAAGTAGCAATCACAAAACCTGTTTGGGGAAATCAAAACTATGGGCTTTTACTGAATTTGGAGGCCAAACATTTACACCAATTTTGCCTTTCATTTCTGCGCTTGTTGTTTTCTTCCCTTTCCCCTGTATTTATAACTCTCCCTTTCACACGCCTCAATTCACACACACACACATTCACTCACATTCCACTCTCTCTCTCTCTCTGGATTTTGCATTTTGATTGATTTCGAGGTTGGATTCTGCTTTGAAGAGGTGTTTGGTGAGAAAATGGCGTTGAGGTTGAGCTTTGTTCCTGCAAAGATCCCAGCTTTTCCTGGTTCTCAGTTCAGATCTCACCGGGTTTCCATGGCCTCAACTATTCATTCTCCCTCAACGTGAGTCAGTCACCTCCCATTTCTTCCCAAATACTCTCACTCTCTGTGTGTGTGTGTGTGTGTGTGTGTGTGTCAGTGTGTGTGATGATTGATATTTTAATTGCCATCAAATGCTGGCATTATGTGTGTGTGTGATTTTGTGTGTGCCTGTGTGTGATGATTGCTATTTTAATTTTCATCAATGATCAAATGCTGGCATTATGTGTGTGTGTGTGTTTTGTGTGTGTTTGTGTGTGTCTGATGATTGGCATTGTGTGTTTTTGTGTGTGTTTGTGTCTGATGATCGGCATTATGTGTGTTTGTGTGTCTGATGATTGCATTTGTGTGTTTTGTGTGTGTGTGTGTGTGTGTGTGAGTTTTACTCCACAACAAGAATTGAGTACTGCCAAGATCAAATTTTTATTATGTTGATGGTGGTGTATTTGTGTGTGTGTGTGTGTGTGATGGTTGATATCTTTTAATTTGTCATGAAGGATCAAATGCTGGCATTGTGTGTGTGTGTGTGTGTGTGTTTTGCTCCATCACAAGAATTGGGCATTGCAAAGATCAGATTTTTATCTATGTTGATGGTGGTGTAAATGTGTGATATGTGTGTGTTGAATAGTTTGCATGTTATTTGATCTCATCATTATTTCTATTTTTGGAGTTTCATGCCATTGCCTTCTTTTGTTTTGTTTTTCATCTTCTTTTCATAAATTGTTTAATGGCTGGGAAAGAAAGGGCCAAGACTATTGCTTCACATTGTGCCAAATTTGATCTCCCTTATGTATTAATGCTTCTTTTATATTACAACTATTTTCCTTACCAATTTGGCTCTTTCTTCTTTGCTTCTATTTTATTTCTAGTGGGTTTGGGTTGAATATTTTGTATTATATGTGTATGTGTGTGTTTTAGTATGAGATTAATTCTAAAATTTTAAGCCTCATGACCTTTTCTTAATAGATTAAATTTGTTTCATAATTATGTAGTAGTCCTATGTTGAGATATCTATTGCCTGTTTGAAGCAGTGTGGATTGGTAAATTTGAGAACCAACCATAATTCAAATTAAATAAAAAATACACATGATTTTTCTCCTTGATTCTTGATCCTATTGATGAAATTTGGTGGAATCTCTGATTAAATTAATTAGCTAATAAAACTCCTCAATAAACTTAACTAGGTAGGTAGCAACTAGCAAGTACCTAAGATCTTGACTTTTCTGTTTGGTGGTTGGTTTTGTTTGGTCCAGATTCTTTCTTGTCTTAAAAGACATTCATAATTCTTGATTTCTTTCGACAGTACCTCGTTTGCTCGTAATTACTCGTCCCGTCTCCTAACCACTTGATAAACGCAGCTCAAATACGTTTCTTGTCCTCCTTTTCGACATTGCAAGTTGGGATCTTGATTCGTTCTCTCGTATGGTGTGATTTGCTCGATTTTTCCTTGGTTTGGAGGAGTAGCATCGATGAAATTTGTGATAGTCATCGCTGTTTTGAGTTGTTTTATATGATTTTTGGTGCTAATTAAATTCCTATCAACCTACCTATAATTGTTGGTGCTAATAGTTAGTTAGGGCCAATGTTGTCTTTTTTCAAGTTAGAAAATTGTCGTCCCCGAAATAGCAGTCTCGTGTACCGTGTTTTTGAGGTGTTAATATCTTTCGAGATCTTTAGACATTCCCCACAAAATCGACACAAAATTGAAAAATGCATGTCACATGTATAGTCCTTTTTGTAACTTGATCTTCATTGTGGTCCTTGCTATATTTTCCTTTTTCCCGATTTTGGCCTTCAAAATCTTGATCTAGTAAGATGTGGTGCAGTTTCGTTTCAGCGTTATGTAATATTCGACTGTTGTATGTTTCTTGATCATTGAGAGTTTCGTTTTCTTGAAAAATACACGTCATTGTGGTCCGTGTTATATTTTCATTTTTCTCGAATTTCTACCTTCTTGATCTAGTAAGATGTGCTGCAGTTTCGTTTCATCGTTATGTAATATTCGACAGTTGTACGTTTCTTGATCGAATTTTGCCTTGTTTTCTCGAATGCAGAGAGGTCAAGAAGCCGTTCACTCCGCCAAAAGAAGTGCACTTGCAGGTGACCCACTCGATGTCCCCGGAGAAGATCGAGATCTTCAACTCGCTGCACGAATGGGCCGAGAACAACATCTTGGTGCTGCTCAAGCACGTTGAGAAGTCTTGGCAGCCGACTGATTTTCTGCCCGACCCCGCGTCGGAGGGCTTCCACGACCAGGTGAAGGAGCTCAGGGAGAGGTGCCGGGAGATCCCCGACGACTACTTTGTCGTTCTGGTCGGAGACATGATCACGGAGGAAGCGCTCCCGACTTATCAGACGATGATCAACACTCTCGACGCGGTCCGCGATGAGACGGGCGCTAGCCAGACCCCATGGGCTATTTGGACAAGGGCTTGGACCGCCGAAGAGAATAGGCACGGCGATCTTCTCAACAAGTATCTTTACCTCTCTGGCCGCATCGACATGAGGCAAGTCGAGAAGACAATACAGTACCTCATCGGCTCCGGGATGGTAATACGGTCTTTTTCCTTGTGCTACTAGAACGTTCTTTAATTCGTTACCTCGTTCGCGTTACATACATTATGATCGGTATCGAGATAGTAAAGATAAAAATTGGCCCGTTAATAGAAAAGGATAAAAAAAAATAGCCTCTAATTTTTATCTTTACAATTTGAAAAGGGGGCTACTTTGATGCATTTCCTCTATGGAAGCAACTATTGAAATAGTCATAATAAAGATAAAAATTGGTCCATTTATTAAAAAAAAAAAATAGCCTCTTATTTCATGACACTCGTAAAATAAAGAACTATTTTTTATCTTTTTATGTTAACGGGCCAATTTTTATCTTTACAATTTGAAAAAAGGGCTATTTTTATCTCCATGCTTGCTCGCTCAATCTTTTAGCCCTAACCGTGTCGGTTTACGAATCGACAGGACCCTCGAACCGAGAACAACCCGTACCTCGGGTTCATCTACACCTCGTTCCAGGAGCGGGCGACGTTCGTCTCGCACGGGAACACGGCCCGGCAGGCGAAGGAGCACGGCGACATCAAGCTGGCGCAGATATGCGGCACGATCGCGGCAGACGAGAAGCGGCACGAGACGGCCTACACGAAGATCGTGGAGAAGCTCTTCGAGGTGGACCCCGATGGGACCGTGCTGGCCCTGGCCGACATGATGCGGAAGAAGATCACGATGCCGGCCCACCTGATGTACGACGGGGGCGACGACGCCCTCTTCGACAACTTCTCCGCCGTGGCGCAGCGGCTCGGGGTGTACACGGCGAGGGACTATGCGGACATCCTGGAGTTCCTGGTGGCGCAGTGGGACGTCGGGAAGCTCACGGGGCTCTCCGGCGAGGGCCGCAAGGCGCAGGAGTACGTCTGCGGGCTGCCGCCGCGGATTCGGAAGCTCGAGGAGAGGGCTCAGGTTAGGGCTAAAGGGAAGGAGGTGGTTAGGGTTCCATTTAGCTGGATTTTTGGGAGAGAAATAATGCTTTGAGTTTTTCTATCTTTTTTTTTTTTTTTAATTTTTTTTTTTTTGTTCTAGTTTTAATTTTATGGATGTTTTTGTGTTTGTATTGTTGAGTTTGTTAGGTGTTTTTGAACAAATCTTTTATTTAGCTAGCTAGTGTTTAGTGTTATCCTCTTTTTTTGCCCTATAATTTTGGTTTTCTATGCATCTCACCTTTGCTAGTTCACAAGGTGTTTCTTTTTGTCGTATTTCAATCTCGTGTTTCATTATGAATATATGGTGGAGTTTTGAAGTTTCGAGTCGCTTTCGCGAGGTGTTATGTTATCATATTTCAGTCTCGTGTTCCATTACAAACGCACGATGAAGTTTGGAAATTTCGAGGCGCTTTCAGAAGCCGTTCTCTCATCGTATTTCAATCTCGTGTTTCATTGCGAACTTACGGTAGAGTTGGAAATTTCATAAGTTGGAAATTTCAAGTCGAATACGAAAGAATAGTTTTATTTTAAAAAGTGGACACTCAAACAAACATCCTCTTAATAGCTTACTAGTTGAATCTTACGAGCATAATAATTTAGTAATTTAAGGAGTTAAACTAATACGCATGTATATACATATATGTTAGATAAACAATTTATTTTCATATTCAAAATAGGTAAGAATATACTATAGGTATTTAAGTTTGTAAAATATTTATTAATAATAATAATAATAATAATAGTAATAACAATAATAATAATAATAAATAATGTATTATTCGTCAAGTAGGTGGTTTGACTTGGTTTAAAATAAAAGTAAATATGTAAGTTTCAACTTAGTTATCAAGAATTTTGGTAACAATATTTTTAGCTTATCGACTGACTTAGAATAACACAAAAGTGAAAACTTGATTCGATCGGACTTAAACGTTAAAACTATTCATAAATTGAATTTGGTCAGAAGACTTTATATTATTATTATTATTAATCATTGTCGGATCAAATTGAAAAAATGATCAATTAGATACATTTTAAAACAGAAAAAAGTAGTACTCCTTCCGTCCCATTACAAGCGTCTATACTTTCTATTTTGGGCGTCCCATTACAAGCGTCTACATCCATAAAAGAAAATAATTAGTAATTTTCTCTTTCCTACTTTATCATTTAAACTTTTCTCTCTTACTTTATTACTTACTAGGTTGTAACCCGTCGAAATTCGACGGGAATCATTTTATGTCATGATTTGTAAATATTTTTATTAAAAAGTTAG
>JAYJMF010000048.1:0-17150 GCA_036873715.1 Salvia sclarea
ATCATATATATCAAATTAAAGTTTTTCTCGTGATCTTTAATGTGATATGCATATTAAACATTTTAGCATTAATTAAGCTACACAAATTTTTGAAATAATAAAATAAAGAATAGAAAAGAAAAGGAAATAAAAGTAATAATTAAAATAAATTAGTATTCTCTCTCCCCTCTCTCTTCTCTCTCCTAAATACACGACAATGTGGGAATAAAATTGGTTATAATTGCAAAACTACCATTTAATTTATGCCTTCAATTTTCTTTAATTTACAAAATTGTCATTCAATTTGAAATTGATTTCAAATCAATTTTTCAATTTGACTCCACATTTAAGTATAGTATAGATAAGTAATTACCTATTAATAATTCATGAAGCTTATTCTTTCAATTTAAAGTCAAGGCGCTCATAGCTTAACTATTTAATTGCAGGTTTTCGAAATCATGAAGTCAAAGAAGGTCAAGGTCAAGGTGGGTTTTAAATGTCGCATTTAATCGTTTATCATGTATTATATGTTTTGCCCGATTTGTATGTGAAAATGCAGATTTGGCCTTTGGGCTACACGTATGGGAAAGGATAGCCGACGGGCTAAAATCGAAAAGGTTAGCCTGAGGACTAAGGGCTAAGGGCGACGGGCCCAGACGGGAAAGGCTAGCCTACAGGCTAAAGGGAAAGGTTATCCTACGGGATATATGAATGAATGTTATGAATATTCTGTTTTGATCATGTGATTGTGGTAACTTATATAGTGCTGGATAAATGCACCCCACCGAGTTTTTAGTTATCATCCCAAAACTTTTTCTTCCTTTTTTCAGGTGAGTATTCGGGCGATGGCGACAAGGTGAATGATGATAGTCTAAAAGAAAAGATTTTATAGTCAAAGAATTTCTCCTTTTGAGTCAAAAGGTTATTTTATGTATTTTATTTTTCGCTGCTCTTTTAAACGTATTTTATGGAGATTTATAAATAAAACACTGATGATGTGCCATTTTATGTGAGTTACGAAAATTGGGACGTTAAAAAACTACAGAAATACTATGTATTGCTTGTTTGTGGTGATAAATCCTTCGTAGCTTTATATATATATATATATATATATATTAGTAACTCATTTCAAAAAGTTATTAGGAAGTTATAAGGAGATTTGGTGAAGTAATCTAGGAGTGTTTGGTGCTTGGTGAACTAACTCCTAACAACTAACTTTATCCGATAAAAAAAAGAAGTACTCCCTCCGTCCCAGCTATCTTGAGGCGTTTTTTTTTTTACACATGATTTAAGGAGAGTTAAAAAGTAGTGTAAAGTGGTGATAGAAATATATATTATTTAAATTTGTGAGTGTTATAAAGGTATCCTAATAAATGCCTCAACTTAGTTGGGACGGAGGGAGTAATTCATTTCAAAAAATTATTAGGGTTTGTAGATGTTGCATATATGTAATGTAATAGACGCACTATAATCTTCTATATGCATAAAATTAGAGCTGTCAATTTCGGCCCGGCGCGATGGGCCGGCCCGGCCCGCCCGGGGTTTAGGCTAGGAATATGATGGCCCGAAAAATTTCGGGCTTTTTTGGCCCGCCCATTCGTGCTTCCGAGCCGACCGGGCTTTGGGCTAAAAAAGCCCGAAGCCCACGGGCTTTTTCGGCCCGCCCAGTTTAACAATTATTTAGCAATTTTTTATTTTTATTTTTAGTATTAATGTAATTAATTAATGTTAATTGTATATTTGTAAATTAATGTAGGGTTTGTTTTATTTCTTCTCTTTTTTGAAACAAAACGTAATATTGATTTATAAATTAATATAGGGTTTGTTCACTTGGATTATTTAAATTTTACGAGATATTAATTTATTTTGCTTTATATTTAATTTTCATTGTTTATTAGGGTTAGTTCTACACTTTTACTTCAAGCAAATGCATATATTTATTAAATTTGACCATAAAAAAATTAGAAAATAAATAAACGGGCCGGGTTGGCCCCCCGGCCCGAAAAATAGTGTTTGGCCCGGTGGGCCCGGACCGGGCCGGCCCTGCCCGCCCGTTTGACCGCTCTACATAAAATGTGTATGATTATATATAAAAATTAAAATAGTAACGACCATCGTATTTAATTAATACTAGCGCCAAATTGATCAATCGGTTTATCTCTTTAATTACTAATATTAACGCCTACATAATACTCCAGTTTGTAAAACTGTTAAAAACATGAGATAGAATGATTTTACTTTGAATCCATATAAAAGAATAGTCAGGGACGGAGGGAGGCGGGGTCGGGGGCGGCGCCCCGGCAATTTTGTAAAAAAATTAGGAGTATTTTGGTAATTTCGTATTTTAATTATAAAATTTAATAATATATTATTAATTGAATAGATAATTGAATGTTTGACATATCGCATATAAATCTCTAAAATATTTTTCTATACTCATTTACCTTATTTTCAAATTCCGACCACCGCATGCGAAATCCGGCGACTTTCAATTTCTTTTACTTTTAAAATTAATTGCTTATGCTTTTGGTAATTATTAACTACCAAATATTTTTTTGATGCTATGCTTGAAACTTTAAACTATATACTTTGCTCTTTCCAAACTATTGGGATTGTGTATGTATTATTGATTATTCACTGAAAAATGAGTTGCTAATGTGCAGAACACATATTTTGTGTCTAAAAGTAAATGAATGTGTATTGTATTTAATGTATAGCAAGTTCTGACGGTATTATAACATAAAGAATAAAAGAGAAATGTTATAACATGATTGTATCTAACTTCGTTTAACATTACGATATAATTTAGACTATAATTTTTATGTCTCATTTTATTTTTTTAAATTCTTCTTATGAATATAAATTTTTAAGCCCCCAATAATGGAAGTTATGGCCCGTCATTGAGAATAGCTGAATACTTTACGCAGCCATGTCGCTTAAACGCTTCCCTGTGAAAAGAAAAACAATAAGAGAACCCAATTATCTTTTCGGAGAAAAAAGGAAAAGAGCAACGAGCAATGGAAGTTTGGAACGGGATGACATCATTAGCCCCGTCGTAACGGATTGGATGGTGGAGGACGGCGTTACGGGATGAGGTGACTACATCTGGTTGGATGGATTTTACGTCAACCAATAGGATTGCGGGATCCGTACTGTTTGAAGGGGCCCATCAACCTCGTAAGCTAAACGGTGTACCTACTCCAATCCGAGTTCTCCTGCATACATGGGGGCCTTTTTTCCTGCGTATGGGCCCACGCGGGCATCGCTTTGGGTGCTTCCTAAGTCAAGAATTTAAAACACAATATTGTCCTATTTAGTTAGTTACCTCAACATTATTATTTATCTGACGACTTTGACCCTCAACACTTATATAGTTTGATGTAATAATAAAACAAATTGAACACCACATATATGTCTTAAAAGGTGATAAAAATAGAAAAAAATCAATTTCCATGTGGGTACTCGTGCAACGTTCTCATTAGCGCTCTACATATATATAGGTATTCATTTAAGTATAATGGATAAATAATCATATGTATGCATAAAGGCATTATATGTTTTAAGCATGCACTTACTGTTGTTTATAAATGTCAATGTGCTTCACACTTTTGTATTATCCATCTCTTGTCGAAGTCATTTTTATTACTCCCTCCGTCCCTTCGACATTTTTATTACTCCCTTCGTCCCAATTGTGTTGGCAACATTGTCATTTTGAGTTGTCCCAATTGTGTTGCCCTTTCCTTAAATTGGTCATTTTAGAGCCTAATTAGCTCACCCCCTTATTATGTTTAGGGTTAATCTGAAACCCTAATCTTTCTCATTTGAGCCGCCTCCCATTTCTGTCTATCTCGCATACTCTCTCGACACCTCTCCCAATCGCCGCCGATTCCCTCCGCCATGAACCCACCCCTAATTGCCGCCGATAAGCCACCCCACCGCTTCGTTTCTGAGATCAAGGATGATTCATGCCTTGAATCTGAGATCCTTTTTGCCGTAAGCCACAAAATCTTGAAAGAATCGAAACTTCTTGTTGAGGCTATGAGATCTTGCATATCAGATCTCTATTCCGACCTGTGTGAATTTCTATAAATTGGGGATACATTAATTATTCCGACCTATGAAATATATGTGATGTTCGATCACTAAAGTCCACTAAATGTGATTAATTAGAACAATAAATATAAGATGAAAACTCAAATTTAATCTTATTTACCTTTAAATCTAAAACATGGAAATCATGATCCATTGTTTGTTCTACACTTTTTTTATACTGCATATATCTGTCCTTGCTCTTATTTTCAAAAGTAGCAATAGATTAGACTACTTTTAAAGGCTTATTGCAAATTATACTGGCGAGAGCAATTAAAATGTTATAATTGCATTCTAGAACATAGAACACTGACGTATTCACATTGATTAATTCATGTCATTTTTCCCTTTTTCTAGAAAAAGAGCCTATATATTCATAACATGTAATTATCGCTATGTAAAATTACAAAGTGACTGCAAAAGAAATTGTGAAAAACAGAAAGATGAAAAAGGAAAATGCCACGTAAGCAGGTTGACAAACCAACACCATAATTAGTGAAAAAAGATGTGGAATGATGAGGGTCCAAAATGGCTAAACAAGAGTGGGGGGAAACTATGGTGTACCTAAACATCGTGAATTTGAAGCCAACGCCATTTACCACCACCATCAAATTCAACCCTGTGTATACTCATACCACATCCATTAAAAATTCATAGTAAATCTATTTTTTTTTTCTTTTTTCTTTTTTCCTATTACAATCTCCAAATATTTGAGTATGGATCTCTTGCTAACAAGTAACAACATGTATGTATCGCAGATACTGCTCATAACTCTGATAAGTGTCTGAATAGACGCTTTTGGCTCCACCAAAGAGTATTTGAAATTAATATGGTTTCAAAATGACATTTATATTATCATAAGGACAGTGCTAAACGGATTAATAGGAAATTTTAGTGGACATCTAAATTACCTCATTAATATTATAAATATAGGGAATGGTTTAATTTCTCTCAATTTCTTTTCCTATACATTGTTTTGAATGTCCCTTGGTGCTCGAATATGATCAAGCTCCTTTTCAATCAGTATATAATTGAATAAATTGTATAGAAATATGTTTATGTATATATATTAGACACAAAAAAAATTATGATATTAAAAATAAATAAACAATTACTTGATTATTTCTTATTATCAATATTATCATCATCATTTGTGCGTTAAATTTAATAATGCATAATTAATTGTATTTTTTTCATCAAACAAATAGTATTTCATAAAGATTTGTCTAACTATGCATGCAATGACAAAATTACTTACTAAATCCTCTAATTATAACAAGAGGGACGACACTCCTTTGCGGTGCGCCACTGGGCTGCAACGCGGTCAACGGCCCGCGTTACTGGTCTTTTTTTTAGAAAAAAAAGGAAAAAAAAGTCCAATTTTTTTTATGATGATAAGTGCTAATTTGAAAATACTAAACTGTCATTTTATATAACTACAAGTGCCGATTTGAATAACTAATAGTGCCCCTAAAAACAATAATAGAAAGAGTGTCATTTTGAAGCACTAAAAGTGTCATTTGATATAACTACAAGTGCCGTTTCGAATAACTAATAGTGCCCCCCTAAAAACAATAATAGGGGGCGGCAAACAACAAATGGCTCCACTTTCGCCTTCGAAATTAATATATAGATAATGAGTCCGGCAATAATTTTGCCTTTGAGCTCTCTCCGGGTTCACCTTCGGCTCTCCCTTGCTCTACTCACGGCTTAGAATAGGAGCGACAAACAATTGGTACTGTATTATATAATTAAAGTGTCATTTTATATCAACAAAAGTGTCATTTCAGTTGTAGCGCCATTTTGATCACAGTGTTATTTTATCATACTAACAGTGCCATTTCGTATAACTAATAGTACCATTTTGATTCTAGTGCCATTTGTTATAACTAACTATGTCATTTTATTCATAGTGCCGTTTTATATAACTAACAGTGCCAAAAAAATTTAAAAAAAATAAAAAACAAAAAATAAAATAAAAAATAAATAAAAATTTGACCGATCAACTGTCAACGCTGGCCGTTGACCGCCGCACCTTCTGCAATCAAATGCACAAAAATATTTGCCTTATAATAATGTGCCAAAGTTGAACTATAAACATCAGTATATATATATATATATATATATATAATTAATTGGACTTAATGAATGAGAAATTAAGTTTAAATGAATTATTGGAATACAAAAACGTAATTAATATCCAAGAGAGTAATAAAATACTTATATTTAAAAGCTTTAATTTTTAATAAGGGCAGTTTAGACAACTTGCCTCAAATATTTTGTTAATATTTGACAAATTCGTATTTTACCACATTTCTGTAATCTTTGTTGTTATTTTTTAGTGTAGTTTTATGTCGTTATAATTTTACATGCTTGCTCCTTGTTTTAGAAGATGTGTTTGTGTGCTATTTTGTAGGTTTTCAAACCTCATTATGATGGTACCGGCACGAGGGGATTATGTGAAGAGGGCACATGGCTAAAGTGTCGAAGATCACGAAGAGGAGACCCTCGTTTGTGTGCTTCGCCCGCCAGTAAGCGAGATACGTAGGCTAGGCGCGTGAATTGGTTTTCTCGGAAAATGGCCTCGCTGATGTATCTCGCTTGCCAGTAAGTGAGGTACGTAGGCAAGGTCTGACGGGTCAAAGGTTGTTTGTTGATCTTTTGGCTTAGGTTGTTTCCTAGTTGATATAGACATCTCATGTTTTCTCGAACATCTATAAAGGGCTCACCTGCCTTCCTGTTGAACCCTAGTTTATACATTTCATAGTCTTTATTTCAAGCAATTTATTTTCCGGCATTGTTCATGATATTTAAGATTTATTCAAATTCAAGAATTCAAGCTTTCACCGTGGATCTCCTTTACAATTTTATTCTTCTCAAATCTATTTTCTTCATATTTATTTGCTTTGATTTATTTATTATGAGTGGCTAATTTCTTTAGTTGATCTTAGGGTTTGTATGATATGCTCTTAATTGTGTGAATGAACGTTGATGCATAATTTACCTTTCAATTTGTGGTTTGTGATTCATGGTGCTTTATCCCCATGTGTTAATATTAGACGTAATATGGATGCATGCCAGTTGTCAACTTAAGTCGTAATTAAGATAGTTGTCAATCGATCCTTAAATTAACAATATAAATTGTCCTTAAGTCGTACTGAGTATTCTTCATGTGCTTTGGAGAGTTAACAGATTGGTCCTTGATACTTACGGGTGATAGGTTAGGTGTTAATTGACAGTTGTAGACTGTCGTGACTAGAGTAGACAGATACATCAATGATCTTTCACCAGGGTTGGATTAAAATGGTGATTTGACCAATAGGTTAAATTCACATAATTGGAGGTAGAGAACTACTTCCCTAGAGTAAGCTCTTTTATCATACTTGTTAATTACTATTTTATTTCTCTTCGGATTAAATTCTGAAGAACCTGTTACAAAATTATCATTTTGGTTCATCAATAATAGTAAAATATTTAAGTTTATTAGTTAGTGTGTTTTCGCTGTATAGTCTCAGTGAATACTATAACTTGCCTGTGTTACTACCAATTATTTGTTAGGAAAATAAGCTACCAATATTGCTAAAATGATCCTATTGATCCTTATCAGAATTGTATAAATAATTTTTATTTTTGTGATTAAAATAGATTTATAATTTATTTTCATGGGTGTACTGTGAGATCAAATTATCTTTACTTTGATACGATCAATTATGTTAAGATACTACTTCCTCCGTCCATGAATTATTTGCCACATTTTGATCGGCATGAGTTTTAATGATTTTGTTCAATTAGTTGAAAATGTGTATTGAGAATTGAAAAAGTATTAGGAATTGAAAAAGTGTGTTAGAAAGTTACCATAAATAGAAAGTGACAAATGGTTTGTGAACGAAAGAAAAAAAAATGTGGCAAATGATTTGATGTCATATCCAGTAAAGGTATAAGGACTTTTTATGTGTAAAATGGTGCATATATGTATACGATTTGTATTACATAGAAATGATTTTTTTTGGTAATAATAGGAATAAATATAACCCTTGATTGTTGTAGATAAATTGTCCACATCTATTTCTGGTGTGTTGAGTGTTTTAACTGCTTGTACAACGATTTTTGTGATGCGGGAATAGTATTACACATGACGTATAAAGTTGTTGCATCAGATGTATACAATTGTTGCACCCATAATGACTTAGCACTAGATATATAAATTCGTTGCATTAAATTAGTGTACTACAACAATTTTATATGTTCAGTGTGTCACAACTTTATACATTCAATACATACTCTTATTTTTGCACAATAAAATATATTCCTATATATATTTCACCATCCCTCAAAAGTGTGCTCATTTTTGGTTATTTGTTTGTACCTTAAAAAAAATGTGTTCTTTCTTGTTTAGCAAATAAGTGGGACATTTTCTCTCAACTCATTCATTTTCAATAATTGGGATTATTTCTTCACTCATATCCATTTTATCTCATTTTATTAGATTCCGTATCATTTCTTCGTGAGTATATTGAGTTTGGATTTGGGAGTTACAACCTACAAGGATATAAATATATATTTATTAATACTTTTATATTTTAATTCTAATAGGGGGTTATAGTGAGCAATTTGGAGGCTATGTTTAGACTCGCCAAATGATATGCTAAGGGCCATCTGTAAGGACCAATCACGTTTAGGCTAAATTAACACCATCTTTTTTCGTTTTAAACATTTATTTTGATTTTAAGTTAAAAATTATTATGGGTATCACTAATCTGACACATTATATAAAAATTAATGCTTGATTTGTATTTTTTCCATCTTATTTGAAATAACGGATAAAATAAAGAAAAATGAAGAAATCGAGCATTGATTTTTATGTAATATATCGGATTAATGATGTCAATAATATTCTTTTAAGGTATTATAATTAAAACAAATGACTAAAATGAAAAAACTAATGTTAATTTAACATGAACGTAATTGATCCTCGCGAATGATCCGTGAATGATCCTTAGCATAACAATCATTGTTTAGACTCACCCTATATACTATTATACGTGGTGTGTCAATTTCTTGTTGATGATATAGGCCTAAGGCCCCATTTCTTAACTGAGGTCAGAGTTTAGCATCACTATACAATTCTCAATATGAGGTTAATTATGTGGCCCAGAACCATAATATAGCTGGGCCTCTTCTTCTCAACAATAAAAGGACATATTCACAAATATACGGGCCTCCTTACTATTTTAGGGATTTTTTTTTGCTACAACAATTTCCCTACATTTTACGTTATATCTAATTAACTGAAGTTGTTCCCACCCACATCTTGCAATTATAAATAAACACGTGTAGATTCCTAATTAATAAATCATAGGTATGAAATATGTTTGGAAAATCATACACCACAATCACAATAGAAGAAAATAAAGAGCATATAAATTGTTTACTCAGTTCATCTTACAACTAAATTTGCAGTGACGTCAAGCCAAAGATTTTATTGTAATTTTATGATACTGATTACAATGAGAGACATCTATATTAATAGAAAAACACGTGAATCTTAATCTTAAACAATTAGAATTCCGTTTGGACCAAACAAACATAAGCCAATAAAAATAGATTTTTGTGTATAGGCTATTTAAACTCCATACTCCAATAAAATATGTGTGCGTGTGTCGCTCACCAAATTGAGAACATGGATTACTTTTGTGTACTCTAATAACAAATTAGTACAAAATTAGAAGTCAACAATTAACCATAAAACTTGAAGCGATACCAATATTATCATGCACCAGCACCACGCACCCATATATATCCACTCTGAATATGTAGAAAATGAAATTGTAACTTGAAGAGTTCCAATACATATGCAATATATAAATGATACGTAGAGAAACTACAAATGAAAAGAAAAAAAAAATTAAAGCCAAGGAAAAACAATTCCCAATAATATACAGAAAGAAGAAGAAGAGGGAAAAACAATTCCAAATGAACTTTGATTAATTAGTCAATGTCATAACGGCATGACATGTAGAAAACTAAAAAAATGACTAAAAAAAATGTCGACAACAGCCATATATATAATGATGAGCTAGCAAGTCACAAGCCGGCCGTAAAGGGCACGCCCGTGGAGGGCAGCCACGCCCGACCCGCAATGAGGCTCCCGACGGTGAAGCGCGACGCCACGTTGGTAGCCGTTATAATATGGTAACCGGGCCACTTGACCCGGTTCCTGGACGAGCCGCCCGGCCCGAAATTGTTATACTCCCCGTAATACAAAGTGGACAAGGCGAAGTCGGAATCCTCCCACCTGGACCATCCCTCCGGCACCACGAAGCCGTCGATGAAGCTCTTCATGATGACGGTGCGCGAGTACTGCTGCCAGGGGCGGCCGAGGTAGGTCTTGAAGGAGGCGACGACGGGTTTGAGGTCGGGAGCGGGCATGATCCGGGAGTTGTGGATGGATATCCCCGTGTTCTGAAACGGGTCGCCCCGGCCCTGGGCGGTGATGACGTTGGCCTGGCCCTGAAGGGGCCTGCGCACGTAGATGATGCAGTTCTGGAAGACCACGGCCGCGTTGCCGAAGATGAAGTCGATGGTGCCGTAGATGTAGCACGACTTGTAGAACTGCCGCTGCGCGTGGACGAAAAGGGTGTCTTGGTACCCTTCGAACCCGCACGCGTAGAACACCGACAAATCCGACGCCGACCGCAGCGCCACCGCCTGCCCCTTCTGTGGCCCCGCCGTGTTGCGGAATGTGATTCCTCGGGCTATGAATCCGATGCCGTCAATCCCTGCAATCATTTATTTCATTCTTCAGTTTTTTTCTTCTTCTAATTAAAATGTTCGTTTTTTAAATCCAATTAGAGTATTGTGTGAAGTAAAGAGCCATATAAATTCAACTTGAAGATATGTAACAATATCAACATTTTAGATGTAGCATCTAGGTTAAAAGATATGATGATTAGAAAGGAAGCTACTAATATTTACCTTGGATAACAAGTACAATTAGATATATATAGCGGTTTTCCTCTTTAAATTTGGGAGATGTATTTTATTAGCATAATGTAACAATTACTGTAAAAAAATACTAGACAATTTAAATAATCTTTTAGTTGTCTTCAGATCGAGAAGTCTCATAAATGTCTACTATAGTTAATTCTGATAAATAAGTTCTTCATAATTTAAGATATGCGCAACTAATGTAACATGCATACTTTAGTTGAGAAAATTAAGAAAGTGAGAAAAGAATCTTTTAATTATTTTTTCTCGAGGGGTGGATATTGTCATCCCGCTGAATAAAATTAAATTCCCTGTAAAGTCAACTGTTAATACATGAACTTTTTAATTATGTGTTAATTTGGTGTAGGACTCTGCACATATGAATAGATTAAAGAATGGTAGGACTGCACATGACTCTATAGAGTGAAAACTTGATACATCCATGCTATTAATTTTGTTCGAGTTCATCTAAGCATTCTACTTTTTATACTAATACGTATCAGTAGTATTGAAAAGATTTACACACATTTTCTTGTTATATAAATATATCAATATTGGGATAACTTGAATTCAACATGTTCCGCCATAAATATTCCATTGGATAGTTTTTTAAGTGGTCTCGTTTAATTTCCTAGCTACATGAACGAAACTCTGGTGCAGCATGCCAATATTAATTTGTATTAATTCAAAAAATAATTATGGTTAATGATATCTTATTACACTTTAATAGGGACTGTTGCCTCCACCTATTATGATAAGAAGCACATATTAAAGAAGTAACAGAATAAACATAATTCTTGAGCTACGGTTGCCAAAAACAGTTAGCTAGCTAAGTCCTGTTGCACATGCAAGTTTAACTCTTTAAGTTAATGTTAAGTATTAGGTTAATTATAGTGTCAGTAAACAGTGGCGAGAAGCTCACCGACAGTTGCCGAACTATAGGTGGTGAAACCGGAAGAGACGCTCCGGCTGCCGGTGATGACGGTGTACCTGAGCCCATCTCCGACGAGCATAACCTTATTCATAGTCCTGCTTATGAGAATATTCTCTCTGTAAACCCCTTTCTTGACATAGACGACCACTCTCCCATTCCCCACGCGCCTCGTCGACGTGGCGTAGTTGATCGCCGCCTGGATGGACTTGAACTGCCCCGACCCGTCCTTGGCCACGATCACGTTCGCCCTCGTCGCCAGCTGGAGATCCTGCAGCATCTTCCTCTCCCGCCCCGACACCCACGCCGGGAACCCCCCGTGGCTGTGGCTCGAATTGCGCCCCGTCGCTGAGGAGTTGTTGTTGTCGAGCAGCGCCCCGTTGGTGGCGAGGCTGTTGCTGATCAACTCGGAGACGTTTCCGGAGAGGATCGGGGAGCTGAACTTGGTGACGTTGAGGTCGTTGGAGCTCCGGCGGCAGATCTCGATGTTGGTGAGCGCGGTGCTCAGCCACGTCTGCGCGTCGAAGTCGGTGAAGCTGGCGTTGGTCTGGATGCTCTGCAGGGTCGTGTTCAGCTGGTTGATCGTGCTGTCGATTAGGTTGTTGCAGTCGCGGTACACGATGGTCCGACGCTTGCTCGAGCACCGCATCTTGCTCGCTAGGGCTTGCACGTCCGCCGCCCTCTCCAGGGCCGCCGCGATCGTCATGGTCCGGAAATCCTCCCGGGAATTTGGGCTGAACCGGGCCGGGTCCCGCCCCATGAAGTAGTTGCATGGCCCTGGGTGGGGCGTCGTGCTGCACCATAACTCTATGCCGCTGGCGTTGCTGCTGTTGTCAGCAACAGCAGCGCCGTAGGCAAAGAGGAAAATGATGAAAAAGAACAAGGGTAGTAACATGGATTTTAAGGCCATGGTGATTAGTGTTAATGTAGCATGAAAGGGGCAATTGGGAGGCCTTATAAAAAAGATCTTGAGTTTGTTGGAGGGTTGATGACTTTATACAAGCAAATATTGGGACAGTTGGAATTGTTTGAAAAGGAGGGAATGTGAGAGTTTAATTTAATAATGAATTTGAAATTGGAATTCAATGATATGTCTTTAAAATCAAGAGATCCTTGTTTCATGGATCACGGCCATTACACTCAAGGTGGGCTAGCGCATTTGGAGAGAGAAATTGGAGAGATGTTTTGCCTCATCATCGTGTCAGGAGCCATTAATTGATTAGAACAAATTGGAGAGAGCATTAATTTGTTGGGGATGGCTGGAATCTATTTCAAAAGTCTTCTGTTGATCTAATGGTACGTATTGGCTAAAATATGGATCCATATTATTCCAAACTTAATTCTCCTGTCTCATGTTAGTATTTTTAAAGACTTTGTGAGATCATAGATGACGCAATCAAGTTTTTTTTTTTTCTGCAGGGAAAACGAAAATCTCTGATGCACTATATATAATCTATATATTCCATAATGTTAATTAATGTGTATTTTAAATAAATCATTTAAATAGTTAAGATTTTTACAAATCATATATCTTGTGGGCAAATAATGTACGAAGTATCTCACATTGCAGTTGACGACGGAAAAACAGATCTTAGAAGGACTTACAATAAAACAACATTAGTTTTGGAAATTAAAATCTCGTCTCCCACAGTGCAATGAACATTTGCTGTTTATTCATAATAATTTTTGCTGTTATTTTTTTTTAAAATCCTGTCCTGAACTTAAAAGATGGAATTATGTAAGATTGTATTATTTGCAGAATTAGTATTATTATATGTATAGATAGATCTAGCTAGCTCCAATATGTCTGCAATTATATAATTCATGCATATAATTATGATTGCATGAATATAAGACTTAATCATAACACGATGCCATTGAGGCCCAAGTTTCTAAGTTGAAACATGATTTTGCTGACGTAAGACTCTGGAGTTGATTAATTAATGAATTTAGTAATGTGATTAGGTTACCACTTTTTTGCATGAGAAATATAATACTGTATATATATATATATATCGCTTGAAGACTGAATTGCTTAACGATATTCGCGCGGTGGCCAAGTGTGAATACTATATATAAAAGGGCCGGGGGAGCTGTAAATTATAGAGAAAGATAATTAATTATGTTTAAATAAAAGCAATTAAGAAGTTAAGTGCGATTCCGTACCTCATCTGATATGCATGTCGATGGTCAAGCGGTACACATGAAGGAGATCTGAGCGTTAAGTAAGGAGCCTATATTCCACCTTAATATTAGTAACCCAAATGTCTGATCACCTAAGCATTGAATTTCCAGGTTAACCCATGTGCTTAGGAGTTCTAATTACGCTAATCTTTTTTGAGGAATTCAATCTCAAGTTAATTATTTCTTCATCAATTGTTTGTTGGTCAACACATGATAACCCATCTGCCAAGATAGTTGAACTTGAATGAAATTTCAATTATTTTATATTACTATTAGCATGTTCTATAATTGTGGAAATTAAATTAGATTAAAAAAGAAACACAGTTTGAATTAACGACTAATATATACACACACAGATATATCATATATGTACAAAATAGATAAATCGTATCATATTTTTAATTTGAAGAACTTTAGATACAAATGAATGATTCTTATGTTATGCTTGTTTGGAGCGGAATTTAAGTTATAAATTTGAGTGTAGATATAAGTTAATTTGTCGGATGTGAGGCCCAACTGTGTCTATCAGCCTAAACCAAAAATGTTCTGGTCATTTCGGCCCATGCAGAGTTTTGATCCATGATCTTTAATTCCCAGCAACTTCGCCAATGAAAGTTCCTGGATGGTCAAAGGACCCAACCATGCACAACACAAGCTCTTTTACTTCTACGAGCAGGATAATTCATTCCCTAACTAACAATGCACTGGATTCATATAGGATAACGAACATATCAATTAATATTAAATCATAAAATCTGGAGAATATAAAATTTTGATTGTTTCTATTTGAGTTTTATGGTTTTAAATATTGTTTAGTAATTTTATTAGATTGTCGTTAATGCAAGCTATACTGACGGCCGGAGACATAAATTTCTTTTATAAAAGTTGTTGGTTAATATATTCTATACACGTAACGTTAACTTTTTTTAATTTTCATCGTAGGTTTCTCCACTTTTTTCATCTATAACCTTACATGCTACATTTACTAATGACCCAGTTTACAAGACAACTTTGGAGGTGACTTCCTATTAACTTGAGATCCTTCTGTTTCAGATAAATGACTGCTACTTTACATGAATATTTAAGCAAATCATTCAATTGATGGGGGAAGAACCTATCACACTAACTTACAAGAGAAGAATATCCCAAAATTCGACTATTATTTATTCACTTGAGATCCTCCTACAATCAAGTTTGTATCTTCTATTGTATTTGTGTGTAATATCTTATATAGTATTTATAGATGATAGACATGTGAAATATCAATTATTTATGATTCAATGTTTCTATAAGGAAAAATATATACCATAACTCTTAGAATTTCTAAATTCTAGGATTTGTACATGTCCCCAGCTAGGAATAACAATGGATCGGGTACCCATCTATTAAGCGTTTTCCAAATCAATACCCGTCCAAAATTTTCAAACCCATACCCGTCACGGGTAGTAACTTTTTTCCCAAACCCGACCCGAACCTATTGGGTAATACCCGCTAATTACCCACCCAAACCCGTGTAGATTTTAATATAAAAATAAGTATGAACTATCATAAATTTCATACACTCAATCAATTTAAAAATATCCTAATATTACGGATTAAATAAGACGAAGTAATAATTAATTAGAAACTAAATTTCAAGCATAAAAAACTATTCCAATAATATTTATATAAATAGAAAATATTATAAAAAAAATTGAAAAGAATTTGTGAACATAAACAAATTCAATACAACAAACAAAGCAATCATAAAAAAACATAGTATTAATTTTACCAAAAGCTTTTAATTCAAACCAAGAGTTGGAAGAATTGAAACTCACCAAGAAATTGAGAATATTAAAATGATGAAAACTTGTAAGCATGTGTCTTCTTTGCAGAAATGAAGAGTTGAGGGGGAAAAAGAGAATTGACGGTAGTAATCATAGAAGATGAAATATTTACAATTCTTAGAGATAAATTCATTATCTAGCATGAGAAAAGGTAAAAGTCTAGAATTAAATTGGGCTTGACAGTAGGTAATGGGACAAAATATGGAGTATTATATTTATATATAAATTAGGAAATTATAAAATCTATATTATATATAAACGGGTTCAGGTAGCGGGTACCTACAGCTAATTTCCCAAACCCGACCCAAACCCGTCACGGATATTAGTCTTCAAACCCATACCCGTCCCAAACCTATTTCATACTTACCCAAACCCGACCCATCAGTGTTAAATGCAGGTACCCTCGAAAATTCGATCCGTTGCCATCCTTTGCCAGTACTGAGTTTCTCTTTTAAAATATGGTCAAAATTTTTTGTTCTCTATCAAGAATTCAATATTGAAGCAGACTTGCATGATGCATCTATTTTAATTAAGAGTAGTGATAAATCAACATAGTATGTATACATAGTAGGGGTTATTTTGCAATTTTTAAGGGTCATTTTGATATTTTAAAAGTTTCGGTTCGATTCACTTATAATTGATCGGTTTGATTTTTAATAGAATTTAATTAATTTATTTTTCTTAAAATTTATTAACCAACAATTAAAATAGTCGCCGGAGGGGGAGAAGCTTGGGAAGGAGCCGTGGAGCCGGAGCATGCGGAGGCCTTCGATTGGACTGGAAATTGGCTCGAGGTGAGGGATTTTGGTGGTTTCGGCGGCGGCGGCGGCGCCGCGGAAGCGGTGGTAGCCGAGGGAGGAAGCTCCCGGCGATACGAAGGGGTTGTAATGGTGGAAATTAGGGCTGAGCAGCTCTGTTACCGGATGGAATTTCTTCGATTCGGTGTCGAAAATCTCGATGTGGCGATGATTTTTACCCTTCTGCCTCGTCGCAACGGCGATTTTCGCGGTGTCGTGAAGCAGTGGATCCCCGGAGGCGTGAGGCGGAGAGGCTTTGTCGGCGCTTGCAAATCAGCTCGGAAAATGCTCCACCATCCGTCGTCGGCTTCGCGGTGGAAATACAGCGCGGAATCGCTGCACCACGACGGCCAGCCG
>JAYJMF010000048.1:17250-30675 GCA_036873715.1 Salvia sclarea
GTGCGAAGCAGCCAATTAGTCAACGTTAGGAATCTTAGCATTAAGGAGCAACAAATATGAGGAACATGAGAGTTTCTCCGCGGACATGTTCTCAATTAACCTCTGACCATGTATTTGTGTAAAATGGCGAAAATATATAAGGTAAGAGCATTTGGTGGTGGATATGTGCATGTCGAAAGTGAAGATGATGGTTTTTATCTGAAATCATATATTGTTCGTATTGATTTGTAAGTGCTATAAAAATTATACTCCATGGGAAACACATGATGGTTAGTTTCTCTTCGTTGATTGAATTTTTTAAAAGCGCATGAGTGTTTCAATTCATATCAAGTAGTATATCTTTTTGTAGATATCAATATATTAATTCTAATATTGATCGGAGAGCTCCCTATATTTCTCTATCCCACATGACATCTCCATTTTTTTTTCTAATCCTAATGTTGATAAATATAAAGATGATCTAAAATGGTCTCATGATATTGTTGGAAACTCATTGATATATGAATAAGTAACTAAAAACCTGACACGAATAAAACGAAGTTCTTTGATAAATTTTTGTAGAACAAAATTATTGTATATAATTAAATGATTTAATTATTTATCCCACTTTTAGTTAAGTTTTTTTAGTTTGATAATAATATATTTTGAAATAAATAGTATTATTCAAAGTTTTATTGAGACATACATACAAACTATATTTTATAAAAATATTTTTTTTTTCTTTATTTAAAAATATAATAGATTTTGATAATTATCGATAATACTATATGGGATAAGGACGAGATCTCAAAGAAATCTGACTTTAATTTGATTTGCAAACATATATGTATACGCAAATTGAAAATAGGGTTTAAATATTATTATTTGTTCGAATTTGTTATTTATACTCCCTCCGTCGTCGAAGATAAGCATTTGCTTTCGGACACATGATTTAAGGAAAGTTGAAAAGTAGTGTAAAGTAATAATATGAATATATACTATTATTTAAAGTTGTCTGAATAATAAAAATGTCTTAAAAAAGAAATAACCAAATAGATTAGGCATTTATAATATTCAAATAGGGGGAAAACTCTATTATCATTAAATTTTATATAAAAACAAAACTTAAAAACGTTCCCGTGCATCGCACGGGCACAAAATACTAGTTTTGATAATGAAATTCTGTAATAACAATTAAAAAAGATTAAGGAATTGTTATGAAAGATATTTCTTTACACAATAAATTAATCATGCTTGTTAAGTGACATGTTAGACGTGCGATGCACATCCTCTTTGCTAGTAATATTATAAGTAAAATTAGCACATTGCAGAGCAAGAGGGGCTCTTAGATGGCTTGACTTGGGCTGGAGATATCCCTCTTGCTCGAAAATAGTTTTAAAAAGCTTTGAGCCTTTGACTTCTTTCTTTGATAGCGATTTTCACTTATTACCTAATTACATTACATTGTTTTTGGGGATTTAGCCCACTGGTCACCGGGTTCCTCCCTTAGTGGAAGACTTGGGTTCGATTCCCTTTGGGAATGAATTATGGAGTTATAAGGAGGCCTGGTTAAGTATTCTATAAGTGTTTGGTGCTTGGTAAACTAACTACTAACAATTAATTTTATCCGATAAAACAAAAACATTACATTGCTTCAAGCGTGATTGTGTGAATTGCTTTTCTTTAGTAACCTCGTCGATCATTTCATCATGAGATGAGACTCCTTCGTTCTTCATCTATGCCGCAATGTTACAATCGTAACAAAACAACAAGCCCATTAATCTTCACAATAAACAGTAGCTATTTTTACAATCTTTTCATATATCAAGTTTTTACTAACCAATACTAACTAGAGTTCACAATACAAAACAAGGTTGACATCAAAGCTCATTAGGAAAACTAATCTATTTATATTTATATAAAAGAGAAACCAAGTCATCAAAACTTTTCCCTCCAAAACTATTAAGCTAATTATGGTAAGATTGTGAAATAATTGCTCTTCATTTAGTGCTATATTTTTTTTTTCCCTTTAAAATTTTTCAAACAAGTGTGTGACTTCATTTATAAAAATATGGTGCAATATGCATCTTATAATAAAAATTAGAAAAAAGATCTTTAACTTAATACTATATGATATGTAAAAATTATAATTCAAATGAATAAATTATACTCCCTCCGTCCACGAAGAGTGTTTCACTTTTGTCATTTTGGGTGTCCACAAAAATTGTTCCACTTTCCTTATTTGACAAAAAAGTGGTGGGATCATTTCTCCACTCACACAGTATCTTTTCACTTTTTATTAAATCACATAGTGAGACCATTTCCCAACTCACACAATTCTTTTACTTTTCATTAAAACCCGTGTCATCCACAAAGTGGAACACTCTTTGTGGACGGAGGGAGTACTAGCTTTAAAGATTGAATAAGATCATTGATTAATACCTTATCGTATTTTATAGTTGTTTATATTCATCATGTACTACAAAACTCTAGCGCAATATAACTTAGTTGGGCAAAGGAGTTAAAACATCCCTCAACGGTTAAGACGTTTAGTTAAATTCAATTACGCATTTATCGTTATGTTTACACCAGTTAAGCCTGGCCCTGCCGTAATTCAAAGCGTGCAAAATTCATTAATCTCCGACGGACGCTTTAACAGAGCTAAGTAAAAATCCTTTTTTCCATTTTTGCTGGTATGTGTTCGACAATTGTGCAGAGAAGTTTCTGTCGAGATTAAAGCATTTTGCTTGCTTAATTAAATTACGTTTGGGGCTTCATCGTTCTAAACATGAGGATAAAATATTGACTGAGTGATAATATATACTCCGTATTTCAATATTATTTTAATAATTCCTCTAAAATATTAATTTCAAAATAACTTTATTGTACCATTAATCCATTATGTCACCGATATATAACTTGGTGAATATATTAGTTCTTAATATTATTGTTTTTCATTTAAGATATTAATTGTGATTATAATACTTCAAAAATGTTACTAATTGTCATCATTAATTCAAAAAATTAAATTATATAAAACAATACTAGATCCGTTTGATTATTGTATTAGTTATTTCTAGTTAGAAGAAAAAGGAACAAATTAAGCATTGATTTGATGTAATTTATCGAATGAATGGTGCCAATAATACTTTATACTCCGTAAGATATTATGACCAAAACAATTATCTAAAATAAAAACAAATAGTGTTAATTGTTTCACAAAAGGGGCAGAAGGAAAAGATGATCAGTAACACGTAATTTTTTTCTGTGTGTATATAAGACCAATATATACTCCGGATATCAATATTTACCAGCACTTGGCACCCATATGGTCGACATTAGTATTCTCAAATTTTCATTTTTTATAATATCTCATAAATTATGATGGTATCATAAATTTACATATTAGATGTTTTATTATTTTCTACTTTAACTTCAAAGTATAATACTATTAACAAATACAATTTGACTTGTATAAATGTAATTTGTAAAATTAGCAAGGAAAAAATTAAATATGAAAAAATTTTAACGTAAGCTACACGTAATCAATGCTCACAAATATTGTGCTGCGTGTCGGTCATATGCTTAAATTTTGCGAAACCTCAAATGTACTTAATTAATTTGATTTCGACATCACAGATCAGCTAAACTCAAAATTTGAAATAATTGATGGAAATTGGGTCGATTTATTATTAATCCTTTTTTATTTGGATGTACGTCGGCAAATGGCAATCAAAGAAAATCTTTACTTGTACTAGTAAGAGTAAATGGCAATCGGTATAAATTGATTGATTGATGGTTAAACATCGTGAAGGTTAAAATATATTAGTACTAGGTAAAGTTTTCTTGCTTGATATACTCCTATATAGTATTACCCTTTTTTCCTTTCCGAATTGAATATTACTCCACTATTGAATTGACGGAGGCTAATATTGTGCAAGAACTGTCCTAATTAACCCACCAGCTTTATATTCAATTAATGAACTTTTAGTTTTAATAAAAAGGTTTCGCATATTTATGAGAATTTATTTTTAAACTACATTATGGGCAGCTCAACGTTTTCAAACTCGGACTTTATGACATGACAAAAAATTTAATAAAGAGATAATCAGTTAATTTGAATGCTACTCCCTCCGTCCCACTACACTTGGCACACTTATCATTTTAGGTTGTCCCATTAGTAATGGCACATACCAAAAAAGGAAATAATTTTGCCTTGAAAAACACCTTTAATTTAGTCGGTTCCACCACTTTACACATAAAACACCACTTTTCTTAATCTCCGTGTCGAAAAGTATGGTGTCAAGTATAGTAGGACGGAGGGAGTATAATTTAGCGGAAACTTAGTATGATATTTCTTTCTTTACAACCGCAGGTCCAATTACGAGTTTCGTGATGCATAAATTTTTTACCTTTCAAAAATGCAGAAGAAAATGTATGTGAAAATATAAATATTATTTCATTTCTGTCTTAATATTGCATTTCCTCAAATTTAAAATATGAATCAATTATGATGCCCAACTATCAAAGAGCAGTAGTAGACTTATATAAATGTAACACGCCGTCACATTAACAAATTCGAACACATATTCCCTCCGTCCCATTAGTATTGGCACCTTAATTTTGGGCACGGAAATTAAGGAAGTGATGTTTTTGTGTGTGAAATGATGGACTCCACTAAGTTGACTAGTATTTTGAAGGCAAAATTCTTACCTTTTTTAATATGTGTCATTACTAATAGGACAAACTAAAAAAGAAATGGTTTCAATACTAATAGGAAGGAGGGAGTATTTATCGAGCTCAATTTATCATTTATTGACACTCACTATCGAACTTGACTGTTGCTTCATTGACATGCGATTGGTAATTTAAAGAGACATAATTTATTATTTATTGAAATAATAATGAAGAAGAAGAGAGTAACTATTTCAAGTGATGGCACAAGTATACTGTATAGACGATATAAATTGTGCGTATAACGATACCAAGATAAAGTAGAACTATAAATTGAGACAAGAGAAATTCATCAATAATTCAAGTACTTATTGCATCATCCCCACTCCTAGCTACATGCAATTCTCAATCCAAATTTTGCTCAAACAATCACATACACATACAAATATGTAAAATCATCTGAGATATATAGAACTCACTAATCACTTAATCTACAAAAATAAATTTAGAGATAGAATAATTCGAGACCTCAGTGATGTGTAGATGTTCCTTTTTCCTGATAGCAAAATTTTAATGTTATTGGAATTTAGCATAGATTTAGGCAGCAATGGAAATTATGATTTGTATTTAACAGACCAGACCTACTATGATATATAATAATCAGCAAGTACTGTGTAAGTCTTCACCGCCCCATTAAAAGACAGATAGAAATTTAAATGAGATAGGATATGATGTACAAATTTCTTAAGTGAGTGATACCCCACTTTCACCCACACTTTTTAAGTCTTTCTTGCCATGCCACATAATTTTGTTAGTCATTTTCCAGTACCATATATATCATATAAATTATTGCCCATGAAATTTATGAATTCGGTCAGCACGGTTCTATCAGTATTCATGCACTGCCCAAATGTCAATGTATTATTAATATTTCCTATTATTAGGCAGTGAATTTATTTATATATTTATGGTTCATCAGTCAATGTTGCATGCCCCTAGAAGATGAAAAAGGCACACAAACTCATCCACGGACGGAGTAATTAGAAAATTTCTTACAAAAAATAATGAGTTCTATGGATTTTTTACCAAATTTACTGAAAAAAATTATTTTTGCCCAAAGTTATAAGAAACATATGTACTACTGATGCATCACATAATCAAAGTAACATTCCTATCTTTGAATATTGATGGATTTGTATTGTTTTTATCAAAAACTTTTCTTACACAAGTACAATTGTGTAAGAAAGTGTAAGAAATTATTGGTAAATTAGTACAATTATAACTTCAATGATTATAAATAAGAGAAAATATTGATATTTTTTTATTTTTATGATATTAAAATTTTCGAAATTAATTTATTAAAAATCTGAAATATTTTAAAAATTATTTTTAAAAACGATTGTCAAATTCGCCCGTAAAAACATACAATTTACGATGGAGACCAGATATATCCGATCATAAAAAGGTACAATTTACGGGGGGATAATCATTTCAACCGAAATATTTAAAATGTGAAATGTCGTCTGATGTGGGTAAATAACAACGGATTTTCTTATTTACGGACGGATAACTGAGAAATACGGGCGGATTTTATGAAATAAAATGCGCGACGTTTTTGTTTCGGCTCGTTCTTCCTCGTTCGGACTCCAAATCAAGCACGATTTTTGCCTACAGACTCCTATCACGATGTACTTCTAGCCTACGCAAAAGGGAGGCCCAAATGTAGAAGGGAAGACACAAAGAAACCAAGGAAACAAAACCAACGGACTAAAGGATCAAAGTTGAGAAATATTACAAAAATATGATGGATCCTTTGAGGAGCTTGTAATACATAGACTTGAAGTGCATCGTGATAGAAGTCCGAAGACGAAAACCGTGCGTAATTTGGAGTCCGAACGAGGGAAAACGAGCCGAATCAAAAATATAGCGCATTGTATTTCATAAAATCCGCCCGTATTTTTTAGTAATCCGCCTGGGCGGATAACTGAGAAATACGGTCGGATTTTATGAAATACAATGCGAGACATTTTTGTTTTGGCTTGTTTTCCCTCGTCCGGACTCCAAATCATGCACGGTTTTCGCCTACGGACTCCTATCGTGATGTACGTCAAGCCTATACAGAAGTAAGACCCAAATATAGAAGGGAAGACCCAAAGAGACAAATGAAACAAGACCAACGGACTTAAGGATCAAATGTGATAAACATTGCAAAAATATGATGGATCCTTTGAGGAGTTTAGAATGCCTTAAACTTAAAGTACATCGCGATAGGAGTCCGTATGTGAAAACCGTGCGTGATTTGGAGTCCGGACGAGGGAGAACGAGACGAAACAAAAACGTCGTGCACTGTATTTCGTAAAATCAGCTCGTATTTCTTAAAATTCGCCCCTATGTTTGAGTAATCTGCCCGTATTTCTCAGTTATCCGCCACGGGTGGATTTTATGAAATACAGTGCGCGACGTTTTTGTTTCGACTCGTTCTCCCTCGTCAGGACTCCAAATCATGCACGGTTTTCACCTACGAACTCCTATCACGATTTACTTTAAGTCTATGCATTCCAAACTTCTCAAATGATCCATTAGAGTTTTATAATTTTTCTCAACTCTGATCCTTAAATCTGTTGGTCTTGTTTAATTATTTGGTTTATTTAGGAAATACGGGCCTTATGCAATTAAAAAAAAAACTTAATATTTCCCTATGAAAGATATGTAATAGTAATATTATTTACAAACCTTCCCGTTTCTCTATTGAAGATATGTAATACTAATACGAGCGGACTACCTTTTAAATACATTTCAATAGAGAAACGGGAAGGTTTTTGAATAATATTAGTATTACATATCTTTGATAGAGAAACGGGAAGGTTTATAAAAAATATTACTATTAAATATCTAGGGAAACATTAAGTTTTTTTTAGTTGTATAGGGCCCGTATTTTCTAAAGAAACCAAGGAAACAAGACCAACAGATTTAAAGATCAAAGTTGAGAAAAATTGCAAAAACGTAATGTATGTTTTGAGGAGTTTGGAATGCATAGGCTTGAAGTACATCGCGATAACAGTCCGTAGGCGAAAATCGTACGTGATTTGGAGTCCGGACAGGAAGAACGAGCCGAAACAAAAGTGTCGCGCACTGTATTTCATATAATCCGCCCGTATTTTTTAGTAATCCGCCCGGACGGATAACCGAGAAATACCGTCAGATTTTATGAAATACAGCGCGCGATATTTTTGTTTTGCCTCGTTCTCCCTCGTCCGGACTCCAAATCATGCACGGTTTTTGCCTACAGACTCCTATCACGATGTACTTCAAGTATATGCATTCCAAAATCCTCAAATGATTCATCTAATTTTTGCAATTTTTTTCAACTTTGATCCTTAAGTTCGTTGTTCTTGTTTCCTTGGTCTCTTTAGGTCTTACCTTCTACATTTGGGCCTCCCTTCTACATATGTTTGAAGTACATCGCGATAGGAGTCTGTAGGCGAAAATCGTGCGTGATTTGGAATTCGGACGAGGAAAAACGAGCCGCAACAAAAACGTCGCGCATTTTATTTCATAAAATCCGCTCGTGTTCATGAGTAATCCGCCCGTAAATAAGAAAATCTGCAGTTATTTACCCACGTCAGCCGACATTTCAAATTTTAAAATTTTTCGGTTGAAACGATTAGGTTATCCGTCCGTAAATTGTAATTTTTTACGATCGAATATATCTGAGTCTCCAGCGTAAATTGTACGTTTTTGCGGGCGAATTTGACAGTCGTTTTTAAAATAATTTTTAAATATTTTTAAATATTTCAGATTTTTAATAAATCAATTTTGAAAAGTTTAATATCATAAAAAATAAAAAAAATATCATTATTTTCTCTTTTTTATAATCATTTAAGTTATAATTGTATTAATTCACCTATCATTTCTTACACTTTCTTACACAATTATACTTGTATAAGAAAAATGTAAGACTTTTCGACAAAAACAATGCAAACCTATCAATATCTAAGGATATAAATGTCCATTTAATTATGTGGTACATGTTTCTTATCACTTTGAACAAAAATAATGTTTTCTTATAAATTTGGTCAAAAAATCCCATTACCACAAAAATAATTTTAGTTTTGTGTCACGGTATTTGGTTTTATCATTGTAAAGTATACAAAATATAATGCTGCATCCACATATAGAGATGTATGTGCTTAACCTCTTTCTCTAGTTTATTAACTACTCACATATACAAAGAGTCCGTGAGAGAGCGTGCGTTGATTATAATCATGTTTTTTTTTATTATTAAATCAATGGGTTTTATTGATTTTAAGTGAACGGTATATTAAATATTGTCCACTCTATAGGTATACAAATATCGCTGCAAGAAGAAATGCCTTAAATTGGGAAAAGGAACATGTGAATGATCAAATTAATGATGCAAAACTGATTCACTCAATTTATCATGAAATAAGAACACCCCAAATTTTACCAGAAAACTTCACAAGCACACTTTTATATCCGAAAATCATCTCCATAATTAGGTACCGATATTTGATTATAATTTGGCAAAGATGAATTATTATTTTTGTGAGGGGATAAAAAAGACAAAGATGAATGGCGCTAGTGTAAATAAATGGAAAATGAAGACTGTAGCAGCTGAGCAGGAAAGCGAGCTGTGGGACCCGCTTTTATGGCCCAAACCTCACAAACAAAGTATGGCGCGTGCGGCTTCACCTGCTATTTCGTCACGTTTCTCACGCGCTGTTGCTCCCGTTCTCGACTCCATTTGCGGGATTAGGATACACCTACGTGGCAGTGACCTCCCACTGTCGGCGCGTGACTTCCCCTGGCCCTGTTTCGGCGGATAATTGGTGCTTCATATTTTTACAAAGCAAATACATTCCTTCATTGTTATAGAAATTCACACATGAATCAAATAGTGTGTATTATAGGAGTAATACTCCATCCAAAAACAGCCCTTCCCCTTTTTGTTCAATTGCATGTCTTGTTCCACATTCACATTCTTTCAAAAGTCCATTCAAATCTAACATCGCTATTCACATGCCCAATTTACTTCTTAATACTCAAGAAATAATATCAAATATACAACCCAAATTTCAAACGCCATTAAAGTTTGAGTAAATGCCTTTTTCAATCACCATCAAATTTCTAGATAATTTAATTACTCGATTTCAGATTTAATAAGCTTTGAATAAGTTGACCTAAATGAAGATCTAATTAAATTACATACATACAGAAAGTTAATTGTAATCATTTTTTGTCGAAATGATGGTAGCAAAGTTCAATATTTGAATCTCTTTTAACAAAACAAGGGGGAGAAGTCCTATCGTTATTTATCCTAAAACGAGACATGTGCAAGTAAACATTAAACAAAATTTTATCTTGAATTCTTTGTGAAAAAAAAAATCACAAGAAAATTCAGTCACGGACATGTGAGGTACCAGAAATGAATAATGCATAAATTAGAAGAAATAACTACATATCGCCTTCTTAAATGCCCTCAATAAACCTTGTTACAAAACTTAAATTCATCAATTCAGCAACACTCTTATATTCGAATTTCAAACATCTAAAAGGTCAACCAATAAACAAGTTTTTAACTTTAACTAGCAAATGCAAAAATACAGCAACAAGTGCAGATCATCTAGGAGTCGGCAATGGTAACTTCAACTTCGACACCAGGTTCTATGGTGATGGAAGTAATCTGCTTCACGACATCAGGTGAGCTGAAAAGGTCGATCACCCGCTTGTGCACACGCAGCTCAAACCTATCGAATGTGTTTGTTCCTAAAGAATGAATTCAAAAAATGTAAATATTTCATACATATACATATAAACAGCTTCAAGATTATTAAGCACATGAATAGGGTAATCACAAATATTCAGGACTCAATTAGAACTAAAGATGCCCATCAAAGTTAGTAAAAGATTTCAACCAAAGACCAAAAGATATCATGAAAAGATTGGACTAGCATCATACAAGAACAATTGGAGTTTTTTAAAGTTGGCCAAATTTGAGTAGACAAAAAAAATCTTTTCTGTTCCTACAACAGACCACAAAAACTTGTATACGCGATACATGAACAAAAAACGACCAACATTACTTTAAATTAAGAAACTCTAACAGAAAAGAAGTTGACACAAAACTTCACATAAGCAAGAAATTCAGAGCAAATGACACAAGATAAGCACTACAGTTTATATATAATTCCCTACCTTCACCGCAAGGAGACTTCCTGGTGGTGATTTTGAGAACCTTGGTAGGCATTCTCACTGGTCCCTTAACTCTCAGCCTTTTGTCCTTGGCACCACGAACAAGATCAGCACAAACTGTAATCAGAAACAGGTTAACAATGCCTCAGACTTATAGGACACCATCATTAACAGAAGAAAGAACAAAACTGGTGAAGCATAAAAACTCAGCGCGGACATGATTCTTGAATAGACGCACCTCACTAAAAGTACCAAGAAATCCATATCCCAAGATTGGTGATGCATCATAACAAAGAGAATATACAATGATAATAACAGCTTCACTGGACTAAACCATGAAAAACTCAACCAAAACTGGAGAAAAGTCTTAACTTGTATATCCATGATTGATGAGTATCTGTATCTCCAATAGACTAAAAATCAACCCAATAAACAGTGTTGATGGAATGGCTTCACTGGAGTAAAAACCAACCAATTAAACCATGAAAGACCCAAAAAAAACTGGAGAAACATCAAACTTGCATATCCATGATTGATGAGTATCTCCATTAGACTAAAAAACAACCCAGTGAGCACTACACACTACCAATAAAATCCCAAATATTACCTTCAAATTAAGTAAAAGAAAAGGAAACCAAGAGCTCAAAATATTCATGTAATCATACCAATCAATGTGAAGTAAACAAACAAAAACTTTTTGATGATTGGTGGAGGTCAAAATATGAAATTTACCGATTCAATAAATCAACAAATACTAAAGGGCACAGACTGTCATTGAACTCCATTTGCTATGCCAAACAGTCATTGTAATTACAACATTGTCATTTCAAGCATTTTGTAACACTTTCAAATCCTCCAACAATAATTTCAATTCTCCATTTGCTAAGCTAAACTGTCATTGCAATTACAACATTGTCATTACAAACATTTTATAACCGTTATCAAATCCTCCAACAATTTTTCAAATCTTAAAATGCGAGACCACTTAATAAAACCGCTAACATCGCACCTCATTGTACTAGCTATCACAAGGCACAAACAAAAAAAGTTAACGCCACTTAATAGAGAAATCGCCCGAAAAATTTTAACGCTTATAAACAAGAAAACACAATAGAGCATTCGAATAATGAAATCCAGTTAAAACAAAATGCAAAGAGAAAATGGCTTACCCTTCTCAAGATTTTTGACATTCTTGGAGGACAGAGTGATGCGGATCTTGTGAATCTGCTCTTGGGGCTCCTCCAACCCCGGCTTCGTTGGCTTCATAGTTGCGAACGCCATTGTTTTGTCTGGCTCGGAACAAACAGGACAGAACAGCACATTAATCAATCAGCAAAAATATTTCCATATTCACGATAGAGATTTGAAATAAGTAGCCGACTATGAAATATTACAACTTCAGCGAGTGAATTTACCGGTGGCGGATATAGAGGAGTGCGGCGGCAGAGCTGAGAAAACTGTGCAGAGTTCGACGAAATAGGAGTGCAGCTGATTGTTGTTGAGATTTTAAACCTAGCGATAAATCTAGGGTTTTTTAGTTTTGGGTATTTGCGTTTGCCTACCCTGCTATTGGGCCCAATTATAAAACACGCCCAACAAAATCAGATTCACAAAAATTCACATTTAGTTACGATGACAAAATGGCCCAATACTAATATTAACATCCGCAAACAATAATACTGTAACAAAAAAATTGAACTGCAGCAAAGTTTTCATTATATACCTCCAAATTTATACATCCAACCTCGAATAATCAAAATGGAGAATTAAATTTCAAGCTGCGTCAACTCCCAAGCAATTAATCTCGTGGAACAACAAAGTATGCTTGATAGCAATCACAATTCTTATTTTTCATAGAGAGCTCATTGGATTCTCAAGGGCGGCTGGTATGCAGGAATGAAAATAGATGGGAATGGAATACACTTCGTAATGGAATAACAATAGGAGTAGAATGGAATTAAAAATGTGATTCATATGACTGGAATTTACAGGGAATGAGCAAATAAGAATGGAAATAAGTTATTATTATTATTATTATTATTATTATTATTATTTTGTTAATATTTTCATTAGTATTATAATATTATTATATTATTTTACAATAATTAATTTAATATTATATTATTTTTATTTTATTATTATTAGTATTATTTTTTATTATTATTACCATTTTATTTTGTGTATTTAAATATTATTTTTAATTATATTATAATATATAATTAAAATGATTATATTTATATTATTTAAATATAATTTAAATATTTATTACTCCCTCCGTCCCATGAAACATGTTACATTTCTTTTCGGCACGGAATTAAAGAAGTTAGTGTTAGTGTTGTAAGTAGGCTGTGGATAATTAATAGAAAATTAATATAATAACCATTTTGTTATAGTGAAAATAAAATTTAACCATCAAAATAAAAAAGATAAAATTTAGCTTCCCTTATCTTATCACCTCTTTCTTAATTATTTTCATTATTATTTTTTTAGTTATTAGTAGGATTTGAAAATTGATATGCATCCCTTAAAAATAGTGGATAATCACAATAAACTAAATCA
>JAYJMF010000049.1:0-11122 GCA_036873715.1 Salvia sclarea
AGTAAAAAATTGTGTTAACTGTAATATGGTTTATTAGATTAATAACATCTATATTGAGTTTCGCCGCGCATCGCGCGTGTGGGTCGTACTAGTTGAAGTAAAGTAGAAGTAGAGGAAATGCATAAAACTATCACTATTCATACTTATATTTGTCTCTATTGTCATACATTGAAATACTATCACTTTTACACTTAAAAAGTCCAAAATACACTTCTACAAATCAAGTAATTCCCAACAAGTCGCCCCTTAACCTCCCCTCTCTCTCTCTGCCCCCAACTGCCTGCCGCGCTGCTATGTTCCGGCACCCGTCGCCGCCGCGCTGATTCCGCCATCGCCTCGCCGCCGCGTCGCCTTCTTCATCGCCGCGCCGTTGTTGCTGCGCCTTCGCCCAACCGCGCCGCCGCTGCTGCGACTTCGGCCCTCTCTGCAGCGCACCTTCGCCCCTCTGCTACTTCCATTGCACTGCCGCCGCCATCGCTTTGTCCCGCCAGAGCCACGTCGCCGTTGCCGCTGCTACATCCCACCAGATCTGCGTCGCCCCTCTCTCTCTCCAACATCATTTCCTTCCTTCGTCTAGATTTGCCATCGCCACCGCCCATCGCTATTGCGCCTTCGTCAGATCTGCACCGCCACCGCCCATCGTTGTTCAGCAGATCTGGCGTTTCCTCTCTTCCAAAGCTGCTTTTGCCGGATCTTCGCAGATCTACCTTCGCCACCGCCACGCCGCCACGCGTCGTCCTTCTTCGCCAGACCTGTTGTTGCTTCGTTGGTTGTTTGCCGCGCTGCCGCCGTTTTCTTCACGTTCATGATTTCGCGACCGTTACACGGTTTACGGGTCACACGATTTAAATTAAATCGTGTTACCGTGTTGTATAATACGGTTACACGATTTATATTAAATCGTGTAACTGTGTTGTATAACACGGTTATATGATTAAATCGTGTAACTGTGTAATATTAAATTGTGTAACGAAATTAAGTGAGTAATGACATTTTGGACTTTTTATGTTCAAAAGTGCTAGTATTTTCATATTTGAGAATTGGGTACTAATATTTCCAATAAATGTTTAAATAATGCTATTTTGACATCTGCCTCATTAAAATATTATGACTAAAATATTACATAATCCTAAAATTACGCCTTATGGTGTAGCAAAAATACAAAAATTCAAAGGCAAGCAAAACTAAAAAGACACTTGGTGGGGTGGGTTAAATAATTATAAAACAGGTCATTGGATTATGTGGGTCGAGGTATCTATATGAGCCAAATTACTCAAATCAAATATGTGATTAAGTTGGATTGTTTTACCTAAATCAAAAACCACCCCACTTTATCGATTATTGTGTGTTCGTAACATACTACTAACATGCAATTCACGTACTTTAGAAGACAAAAGTTGGTTCTTATGAAGAAAAAGATGAAGTTATTGAAAATAAAAATATGATGAATTCTGCTTCTCAGTTGATGGTGGAACTTATCTAAAAAGCTGGAATACATCCTATTGCGAAAAGGAAACAGAGAAGAACAGGAAAGTAGTAAAAATAAGTGTCTAAATTAGAATGATGGACCTAACAGCAGAAAAATGTCAGAATTGAGGTCCAGGACCACGAACTTAATTGCGTTTGATTAATGTTTGGTAGTTATGTTAGGTTATGTCATGTTAGTGTAAAAATAATATACTAGAAAAGAGAGTAAAGATGAGTTAGTAGTTCTTGATTGTCGTTTGGTAGAATAGTAGCATAAAAATAGTATACCACGGATGGGATCCTCTATCCCACAATCTTCTGTGTGCCACGCTGTCCCGCTACTAATTTAGCTAGTTTTAATAATATTTGTTGTAGAATAAAAATTTATTATTACATAATACATCATGATTAACATTTATAATAAAATTATTTTTTTAATCATTAACGAGTACTATATCCTAGTTACCTTTGCTAGCTACCAATAATACATAATTAATGGTATTTCAAATATGATCGAGTTTCAATTTTTCTGATCTAATATGTTTTTGGACCAATCCAACCCATATTAGTTTTTAAGGTAAACTCTGCAGATCCTGACCTATTTCTTACGAGATCTACATATATAATAGTGACTTTATATTAAACTCCATAAGTTAAGCACGTTTAGATTTCTACCTGCCAATTAACCACTTTTCTTCTTATCCGGTCGCCAAATAATTATGAGCAATGAACAGTATTTGTTAAAGTCAGGTGAGATTTGTTGCGACTGTCTTTGTGTAATTTGAATTTTTGTAGTAAATAAATTTGTATGTGCAATGATGTGTCGAGTTGCTATATTGCAAGTACAATAATCAATAATAGAAGACTGACTGAGATCCGCTTCCTTTTCTCGTAAGAAATTAAAGAAAAAGACAACGAAAAAGAGAGCCGTAATCAACAGCCACATTCCCAATATATAAAAAATCTGAAGCTTCATATTTGTATGAGACATTCAGATATAGGAATGGAATCAATCCTTCTCCCAATTAAAGAAGATTCCCTATGCTTTATTAACTAACAGAATATCCACGATGAGATCTTGATTAATCCAATATAAAATTTCTACGTAAATTCACTAAAGAATCTTGGTCTTGTGGGATTTAATTTGCATATATGTAGATAGAGTTGATTCAGCATTAGTTACGGATTTTATACACCGTTGTTACATGAAATTGACGAATTAGCTTATGATTTATACTAAAAACTATATCATCTATTTATCGATAAAATAAGAAACATTTTGCAAAGAATTGAGAAAAGGAAAAAGGAATCTACAAGTAAAAGTAAAACAGGCAAACAAGTGATGCACCCTTTTGGAAAAAACACACACACAACTATACCATACTTCACACATTGGGTGACCAGCTGAAAAAAGAGAAAATAAATTTTGCATCTCCCATATCTTGACATTTCATAAATCACAAAATATGGTATGCCTTGGAATCCTGTTTGGATGCAAGCCCGATTCCGCAAAGTCTTACGTATTCGCGGTGGTCATCGTCATCGCCATTTTTGTCTGTCTCAGATTACTCTGTTATTCCATTAAACACCTCTGGAAAAGGGCCGCAGATTCTGAACGTTGCATTGCGAGCCAGTTCTGAGGCAAGATGGATACGTTCATGTTCTTCTTATTTGTCTCCATACAATTAATACATCATAGCCTTTGATAAAGCAAGAATATGATATCTGTTATCTAAAAATGTATCTCGTTTTTTATGTGTGATTTTGTATTTTTTTTTTTTTCGAGCATAAATCCGGTAAAATAAATTATTTGTGATTATAATGATCTGAATTTTATAGAAAGGTGTGGGTAACATGTGACTATACGAGAGGGAGAAAATTTAATTCTTTTACGTTTTATGTGCTTGGCCTTGACTAATCCAGATTATAACTCTTACGTTTCTCTCAACTGTTGTATAACTTGTAACCTCTGCTAATGTGGGTTCAGGCGAACAAACGAACCTCATCAATTAAAGATAATTTATTAGTCAATTTAATTAACGTGGTATTTTGTAGTCCACGGTCATTTTAATTAGTGTCCACGTGAGATTTTGAGCTTGAGTTGATATAATTAATTGCCAATTTGAGGCGGTGCAGAGTCTGGAAGTAGAACATCATTGGAGGCAAGCAACTGCGTTTTCCAGAAACTATAATTTGTGGGATCGAGTTTAATACCAATCGGTTGAAGAGAGGGGAGATTTGATTGAAAAGTAGCCAAGTAGAGAACAAAATGAAGAATAAAAATTGAGCTCGATCTGAACATAATAGAGAAGATATAAGTAGTCCTTAACAAGTTTGCCATATATTCTTCGTCCATGTCAGAGAATGCCACATAAGAATTTATGAACCACTTTTAGGTGATTGAAATGTTTGTAGCTCTAACCGTCCTCCCTCACCTTGATACCATATCCAAGTGGAATTATGCTGACTGGACTACTGAATTGTTCAGTAAAATTTGATAAACACTAATCCTGCTAGCAAACTCTGCGAGATAAGATAACAGTTCTCAACACCTTCAAATTTATACGCCTATCCATAGAAAGTGAGAATTAACAGAGAAGACCGCGAGAGAAATTAGCAAACAAGTCATGAATCTAACTAAAATTTTGGAATTTAATTTGTAAAAAAAAGCATGAAGAAAGACAAGAAACTGTGAAGAGAGTCGTCGATAGAGAGTGGGAATAGAGTGCAATAGAGAAGAACTAAGAGAGGAGGAAGATTTATAGTTGCTGAGACATAGTTATACTCCGTGTGATTCACCTAATTTATTAAGTTCTATGTGTAAAAATGGCACTTTTCTAATTATAATAACTTGTAAAAATGCTCATATTTGAGTAAAGTGAAGAAAACGAAATCATTTTATGTGACTATTTCTACGTAGAAATCAGTTACTCCCTAATACTAATTGTAAAAGTAAATAGTATTGGATTTGCCTACTAGCAAATCTATTAGCCATTTACATACTTTCTCACTTTAGTACATTTTCGTTAAACTAAAATTCATAACATTTAACTCATTTAACCACCATTAACTAAAAAGTACATAACTAATTATAACTTTCTTTTGTAAAATTAAAATACATATAAAAATATATTAGTGCGAATAAACTTGTGTGTGACACTAAATAAAGCATTTGTGATGGTTAGACAATAACATATAAAAGTATTATATTAAGTGCACAATTATAAATTAAACATAATCATAAAAAACAAAAGCATTACCGTGTATACATGTGTTATTTTTCAAACCTTCAAATATTTGTATACTATATGAATAATTAAAGAATGGAGAAAAGAAAAAATAGAGAAATAGATTGTTAAAAATACTAAATATAAATTATAAAATTCTAGAGGAAAAATATTTTTAAAGGTAATTTAGTTTATATACATAGATAATTTTAGTGAATCTATTATTTATTTAAACTCAAACTATTAATCAAACTAATATTGTTACGTAGAAGATCTTGCTCTAGTGACAAAACTTAGACATTTAAAGACTTTTTTTTTTGGCGAGTGGTTCGGAACAAACCCTGCGTGTATGCGAGTAGTTTTCCACTTTTGTGTGTTGTAATAGTTGTCCAGCTTTTTGTGATAGTAGTTGTCAACATGGGGTGAATCTAAAGTTATCATATAGTTGAGGGGTCAAAACAACATTTTCGAAACTTAATCGATCATCCATTTTTGTTAGTGTGAAGCTCTATCACTTTCTAACACACCAGCGCACGCAGTGAGCGTGACAAAATGAAGACAACACACAATCTGCTCGAAGGTACCGTCTCCACTCGGCGACCACCTCACGCCGCCGATAACGACGGCGGAGGCGGAGAAGCCGCCGACGAGTCCAAGACCCGCAAACACATGACCGTCGCAGTCCGGATCACAAATTACTTGACTCGAACGGGCTACCTCTGGCCCATTCTGGTCACAGCGGTTGCATTCGTGATTATCTATTCTCTAGTTTTCCGCTCTCGCGATTCGCCGGCGTCCTCCTCATTCGGCATCTCGCGATTGTTCCAGGTTGATGTAGTGGAATCGGATTTCGGAGCCCTCGGCGTTCCTTGGTGTAAGTTTTCATATTTTCTGGATCGTTAGGTTTAGGGAAAATGGCTATTGAGATCTGTTTTTTTTTTTTTATAATGTAAATGCTGTTTTTTATTACTTCTAAAGGTTTTGTTGCTTGTTAGTGATCGAAATTTAATTGTAGTTTTATGTTTTTGTTTTTTAAGGGTTTATTATTGTTGATTTATCGATTGTTTGGCGTAGTGCTTGGGAGATCTGGCTTAGCTTGCTGAAAGCGTTCCTTCTCAGTGATGGCGTTCTGTGTTTAACTGAAATTTGATGGATTTGGGAGTGAAATTGGATTAATGCGATGTTAATGAATGAGGGCAAAAAACTAAAATTGGATTCAATATTCACCATTCATACTTAACCATTGCTTTGTTAATTGTTAGTATTTGTTTTAGGATTTCTTCAAAAGTGGTACAATGAGTTTAACTGCTTTACATGTAGCTGTGCTTATTTTGTTGGTGTAGCTTTGATTATTAGGAAATGTTGCAATTCAGTTTCCGCATTGATTTGTTTCATTTGATAATCAGGACATTAAGTGTTTTTCTTTTTTGAGAACCATTGGAGGTCATAGAGATGTATTTGGAAAATGCTATGATATTATTCTTTCCTGATTATATCATTCTCCAAATTGATGATTGTGTATACATGTTTACTGCGTTAATTCTCAAATTTCTGGTCTGGCAAAAAACATAATGCTTCAGTAAGTGTATATGCATATAATTGTTATCCTTGTCAAAAGGCAGATCAAAACATGGAAATACTGTGGAATGGACACCAAAGGATTTGCTCCGTGGTCTTGAGGAATTTGTGCCCATCTATGAGACCCGACCCATCAAGAACAACATGTATGGCATGGGGTTTGATCACAGCTTTGGACTTTGGTTTATCACTAGATGGCTGAAACCGGATTTGATGATCGAGAGTGGCGCCTTCAAGGGGCATTCGACTTGGGTCTTGAGGCAAGCTATGCCCGATACACCAATTTTGTCGATTACACCACGTCATCCAGAGAAGTACCTCAAAAAGGGGCCTGCTTATGTTGATGGAAACTGCACATACTTCGCTGGGAAAGACTTTGTTGATTTTGGGAGCATGGACTGGCAAAGAGTGTTGAGGAAACACGGAATTGAAGATCCTACCCAGGTTCTTGTGTTTTTTGATGACCATCAAAATGAACTTAAGAGGTAAGCATGGGTTTAATCAAACTCAGAAACTTAACATTGATGAGTCCTACATCTTGTTCCGATTTATTGACTCTCAGTGACTTAATTTTTTTCTGTTTCAACTTTTCGGTTTACTAGATTAAAGCAAGCAGTGAAAGCCGGCTTTAAACATCTAGTTTTCGAGGACAACTATGATACTGGAACCGGTGACCATTATTCCTTAAGGCAAATATGCGATCAACCTTACATTAGAGGTATTCGTTTCATGTCATGAATGTCTTGGTAGTATCATATTTGTATTTTCTGGTGTATCCTGAAGTTTGAAGTTCTCTGTTTCATTCAGGTGGTGGACATAGCTGCTTCAGAGATAGTGATGAAGCCAGGATAAGGTATCGAAGGAGGAAGTTCTGGGAGAAAGCAGTTGATCCAGACGAGCTATGTGGGCCTGGGGAAGCATGGTGGGGAGTTAGAGGCTACATGCGCGACGACTTTAACCACAGCAACAAGGCAATCACCTATGACGAGCATTTCCAGAACAGCAGATTTGTGGAGTCAGTGTTGGATGTCTACTGGGAGGTACCCCCGGTTGCTGGCCCTTCACTTACTCATCAGACAAGATACGAACCAGCACGGGCGACTAGCCCCATTGTCAAAGATGGTCGATTTAAGTTATTTCAACGGCTTGGCTTATCACAATTTGACCCTTCAGTGTTCAACGGATACACCCAAATGGTGTATGTTGAGGTATCTGAACTGGAAACATAATCCTTTTGATATAGCTAGGGAAGTAATGCTAGTTATACTTATATATATCTTGATTTTGTCAATGCTGGGCTCTGTTTCTGTCTTAACGTGTACACCGCGTATGTCTTGAGTTGGTCGATACTCGGCTCACTCTCTCTGAGAACCTTTAGTTTTGTTGTTTGTAACAGATTATGAATACCTTCCACAATATGTTTGTTTTGTGGTCCTCAGGTTTATGGGTAATGTGTAGAAAACTCAAAACCTCATTATTTATTTGTTTAATTTTTTCCGGTCTTTAGTGTGTGTGGCAGGTTTTCCATTTGGTATTTTTATATGAAAACCCGAATATTGTCAATTTCTTTTCTTTTATCTTCTACTACCATTTGATTTGTAATAGTACATGAAAAGTAGAAAGTAAAACTTATGTTGAACATTGGAAGCGGGATATTTATATTCCAATTCAATATGTAGAGGAGAGTGTGTATCTGAACTGACTTCCTTTCTGGATTCGATTTGCCTGCCAGCAAGTTCAAATTACGGAAGCATCGGCAGGCAACTAACCTCTGAAGCGTAGCAAAAGAATCAAGCATCAACTCTCCCCCCAATAAATATGGCTCGTTGACCATTTTCAGATATAATACTCAAATGCAGTGGACCACCTCTGATCGTTTCGTTATTGGCTACTGCGTGTGCAAGTTGCTTTAAGACTACTCACACTGCTCACATTCTAACCAATGTCATCACAAAATGACCAAAAAAAAATATTATTTAAATTTAAAACAAAGTTCATGAAAATTATTAAAAATTATTTTAAAATGAAAAAGAAAATTCTATATATAGGACTTGAATTTCCATCTCACTATATTAAACCAAAGCCTTGTTTTTCTCACTATTCTTATTTTTCATCTCTATTTCTTTTTCATTTTAAAGCTATGGATCCAAATGATCCCAATTTTTATTTTACTTAAGCTATCTTTGGTTTATGTTTTTTAATGCAATATTAACTCTTGTAATTTCCGTTTTTATGAATGTATGGTATTTAATTGTATCTGAAATATAAAATTTATAAATGATTTTTTTTTAAAATAATTTTGTTAATACATTTAAAAATTATTATAGCTAATAATTTTAATAAAATTAAAATTAATTATAATGTCATGTGAGTGTCACTAATTAGAGTAAAAATAAGATGAAGGTTGATTGTACAGGTGGAAAGATAGAGAAATTAATATTTAAATTGAGAGGAATGTCAAGGAATGTTACTAATAGGGTAGGTAGTATGTGAATTCGCTCATTTGACACCCCTTCCTTTGGACCCCTACTAGCGAACAACTGTATCTCCACCTGAAACACTACTTTAACAAAAAAAAATAGAACCGTTTCAATATACACGTCAAAAAGTAATGAGCGATATTTAAGTACTATTCAAATATCAAAATAACAACATATACATGTAGAAGATATATATATTATTTAAGTCACCAAACAATAGTCCGTCGATATGTCCGAGTGGTTAAGGAGACAGACTCGAAATCTGTTGGGCTTTGCCTGCGCAGGTTCGAATCCTGCTGTCGACGGTATTTTTAATTTTTTTTTTGCTTCATTAGTTCGTTTTATGAGGACAGTTCAGACATTTCAATCTCGACCTCTTATCCTTGCCCTTTTTAAGTTTTAAATTTTTATCCAATTCACGAAACCGACCAAATCCATCACCAAATGGCCGCCATCGCAAACTCACACCTCGGCCTCTTCTCCTCCTCATCCTCCACCCCGGCCGCCACTCTCCGCCGCGTCACCACCGTGCGCTGCGGTCCGCGCGACAACCGCGGCCCGCTCCTCAAAGGCCGGATCCTCAGCACCGAAGCCATCCAAGCAATCCAATCCCTAAAGCGCGCCTACCGCTCCGATCCAGAGAACCTCCCAACTCACGCCCTCCGCCGCCTCATCAAATCCGACCTCACCGCCGCGCTCAAGGAGCTCCTCCGCCAGGACCAGTGCGCCGTTGCCGCGGCTGTCTTCTCCGTCATCCAGTCCGAGTACGGCGCCGACCTCAACGCCTACTCCGAGATGGTGGTGGCGCTCGCGCGGAAGGGGATGAAAGCGGAGATCGACGCACTGATCGATCGGATGGAGGAGGAGGCGCCGGAGGGGATCGTCGGCGAGAGCAGGGGGCTGCTGAGGCTGGTGAAGGCGCTGATTAGCGCGGAGAGGAAGGAATCGACGGTCAGGATTTACGCGATGATGAAGAGGAGCGGGATGGGGTCCACGTGGGAAATAGATGAGTATTTGGGGAGGGTTTTGAGCAAGGGGCTGAGGAGATTTGGGGAGGGAGAATTGGCCGACGAGGTTGATTCGGAATTAGCGAGGTTGTACAAGGGTATTTTTGTCAAATCCTGAGATCTTTTGTAGTACTACTTTTTCGTCAAAATAGATGTTGGACTATTTATCTACCCAATTTTCTTCTTCTCCTGTAGTAGTAGTAATTCTTTATTTGGAAAACACTGTATATTGATGTTGTCACAAAAGTTGGAATTTTTCTTTTAGTTTTCGCAAACTGGGACCCAACGAGATTTGTTCAATTTGGAAGGACAAATAACACCTGGAGTGTTTTGAAAATTTTAATATTTTCAGTTTATCTATTTTTTCTCAAACTATTTCATAAAATAGAAGAGGTCTACTTAGAATGTTTGAGATTTTCTATTTACCTGTCAAACTTACGAGTATTTGGTTAAGTTTATCTTAAAGAGCTTATAAGTTCTAATAGTTGTCAAGAGCTTATAAGTTGTCAAGAGCTTATAAGCTCTTTCAAGAGCTCATAAGTTGTCAAAGTATTTGGATAATGATTTTATAAGTTAAAAAAAATGTGAATTTAAAGAAAAAAAAAGTTAATTAAAAAATATTGAAGAAAAATAAAATTGAAAAGGTATGTGACAAAAATATTAATCCATAACAAAGTTATTTTAGTAAATTGGTTGTTGCTTATAAGTTTATAAAAAAATAAGTTGGGGTTGAGCAACTTATTTTTTTGGAAGTTTAGTGTAGGATAATTAATTGGAATATTTTGTAAGAATGGGCAATATTAAAAAATAAACATGAAAATTCCTGTGCTCTATTATGTCCCGTACCGTATGTAATAAAGTATCTATCAAACTGTTACCGTACCTATGTGGAATACTTCAAATAGTGCCTCGTATCTTAAATGTACCATCAAGCAGGATTTTATTTTGAGCATTTGGATATATTGCTAAAATATAAAATAATTAGTTTGAAAATAAAATGACCAAACAAATTTAAAGCTAATTAAATTAATAGATTTTTATGTATTTATCCTAGCATCCAAGGTAAATTTCTTCAAATATACCAATACGCTATATATACAAATTAGATCTGCCAAATCTATCCCCAATGTTATTAATACATATTCCATTCGTCCACCTAAAATATGTCTTAATTTTCTTTTCACAAAAAATATACTTCTTTCCATTTATAATAGTAGGATACACACAACTCTTAATAGCAACTAGTGCATATTTAAAGTTACTTTTTCTCCACTTACACACTACTAACATTCTTATTAAAACATGTGTCATCCAAAATGAGACATATTTTTTATGGATGGAGAGAGTACATTATATATATATA
>JAYJMF010000050.1:0-20287 GCA_036873715.1 Salvia sclarea
CACATTATTCTGCAACATATTTAAAACTATATATTGATAATAATAATAATAATAATAATAATAATAATAATAATAATAATAATAATAATAATAATAATAATATAAAGTTATTTTATACTACAATTTTTAAAACATATAGCTAAAAAATCGAAGAAACGCGCTTCTCAACGTATTTTCTTTTAGAATTTATATAATTAATAATTTATTATTAATAATATTATTATTTTAATATATATATCTTTCTTTGCTTTTATGTCACGTAAATTGATTTCCCGTCGAATTTCGACGGTCTACTTACTAGTAATAATAATAATAATTTTGTTTTTGCATATTCGACATGAGACGCTTTGTAGTATTTGGAGAAGAAGAAAAGACTTATGGGTTTGTAGGGCTTGTAAATGTGAAATTATGGGCTTATATATGTGAGCTGTAATTGAGATTGTGTTAAGGTGTTAATTAGGGAAAATATGATGTGTCAATATGGGGGGAATGGGGGGCTGATTTGGAGGGCTTGACCCCTAATCCTATAATATAGAAGATTCTTCAATTTTGGAAATTACATTAATTTTTTATTTACATATAAAATGTAAATCAAATCCATCTTTTTAATTTTAGAAATGCGTCTAGTAATTAAATAAGTCCTTTTTATTTTCTTTGCATTATTATACTTCTTGCATACTAATAAATCGTTAATATTTAGTAAAATAATTAAATTAATATAATATAAATATTTCATATATATATATATACATTGAAATTAAAGTTTTGGTAAATTCCAGTATTCAAAAGGCTGATATACACAAAAAGTTCTTTATTATCCGTATTTGTTTCATTCTTTTTTAATTATTGAGGATGATGTTAAGAAATGGCCCTTTATGACCGTTATCCGTAGAAAATGAGCTCTTATAGTCTTACTTTCTGGGATACATATAAAATTACTTAGGTAGTTGCGTGTATCATTTTTCTTAGAGTATATTTGATTGATAATTTTTCTATAGTTTGTTTTGCAGATAAATTTATACTAGTTGTTTTCCACGTGTATTGTGGTTGTCCATGGACTTTGATTCTCAAGCAGCATTAAGCCATTAACAATAAAATAGGATCAAGCCTCATATGATGAAGAAAAATTGCATTTCATATCTCTAAAGTCTTAAAGAATAATATGACTTCCACTAGAACATAAATGAAATTGATTATTCACGGGCACAAAATTAAAAAATGATGAGCTAAACCTCAGACACCACATAGGGGTTCCTTGGCAAAGCAAATACCTAACTTTTACAATAATTATACCAAAAACTTAGAAAGATATTCACCAAACAAAATTTAGAAAATAATTAAAACCTAATCAGCACCCAACTGCTTCAAATGTTGACTTTTCAATAAAGGGTCGCAATTAAAAACCATAAAAAATTAATCAAGAATCGTATCATTGTACCACTAATAACGCTTCATTTTCTTAACCTAGTAAGTAGAATCTTGTTTTCAAAAATTTAAATTATTATCTAAATAATACACAATCCCTTGACATTGTAATATTGTATTATAGCTTTCATCATTAAATATTTTCCAAGAAATGATTCCCAATTTATTATTATATGGTCCGTTCCCTTTTTCATTTTTTTTCACAATTTTTGAGGCCTTAGTTGAGAAGCAAGTAGAGAAAAGGCAAGATATATGATGACAAGAATTTGCATCATTTTTTCTTCTCTTTGTTTTTTGGTAACAACAAACAAAGCCAACCCATCTTTCATCATAGGAATTAAAGAAGGAAACGAAATTCACCCTCTTTCTCTTACATCATAAATTTCTGTCTCTCAACCCCAACAAAAACACCAAAACTACCGAGCTCAAATTCCACTCAAGAAAAGGGGAGACTGATGGTAAAGTTTGATTCTTGGAAATAAAGGGATACAGACTAGATAGGAAGCAGGGAGAGGGGGAGAGACAGAATCGGTTTCTTTTCTCTCTCTAATTTTCTTTCTGAGCTATTTGTTGTCTTGTAATGAATGTTTGAATTCTGAAAAAAGAGCAAGCTTTGTGCTTCTCTTTTCTTGAAGGGTTCCTCCATATTTGTCTAAAAAAGACTTCTTTCTCTTACCTTTGAACTTTTTTATTGGGGAGAGGAAAGCAGTTTTCTTGCTAAACAGAGCAACACAGAATAATACTATAAAAGAAGATTTTAAGAAACAGGAAGAAGGATATGGAGATGATGCATTACCAGCAGCTGGTGAGGACTTCGTACAAGGATTCTTTGAGTTTATTGGAGACAGATATTCAGCATGCAAATGCTTTGTAAGCTGCTCTTTTACCTTGTTTGTCTTCTTTTTTCTGTAATAATATTTTTTCAGTTTTCTGCAATTATCCTTTTCTGGGCATGTATTTGGTTTCTTTTAGCAATTTTTTTTGGGAAACATGGCTTTGATTTTAGAGTTATTACTTTTAATTTTACTTTTCTGGATGAGTGGAGTAGGTCAATGATTATGCTGTTTATTCAATTTGAGGCATGGGTTCGTTTTTGCTTGGATGGTAACAACACCATTTGTTCAGTCTTAAGGTGCATTGATGATTTGAGTTGTTTTAGAAGGCCATATGAAGATATTCTTGCTTTACTTAGATTCACATTAATTTTGCATGTCATATCTGGCTTTTACTGTTGCTATAATGTTAGTTTTTCTGTTGCTGAATTGGAAAGATTTGTGTATCTGTGCAATGGTTTTCAATTTAACCAACTGCTGATTCTTGTCCAATGTGAAAGTATCCCTTCCCTTTATGGCTCTTCTTTGTTGTTTTTAGGTGTCTTCATTGCAATGTTGTATTGTCATAAGGGGAATATATATTAGCTTTGGCACTGAATAATCAATCTGGGAATGCAATACTTTTATGCCATTTCCATTGCCCTTTTAACAAAACACTTCTCGAGTTAAGCCTTCCTTGCTTATGTTATGTGCAAATTTTTATGCGGTAAAGATTCACCTTGTGTATTTGGCCTACCTTTTAAGGACCAAGACAATCTTCACTTTCTGAGAATCTCTGGCAGTGACATTATGGATTCAAATCATTCCGAACACATTAATTAGCTGACTTCCACTTTAGTTGTAAATAAGTACCTTTTCCTTTTTGATGTATACGTTTATCACAAAACTATAGATGCGGAAGGCCAAAACTATCAAAGGTGACTAAAGGTTATAGATGCGGGAGGCCAAAACTATCAAAGGTGTCCTGCCTAGTACTAGCATCAATCCAAAATATGATGTTGATTGATCAGGAAGTACCAAAAGAAAATCTAGGAGACTGAAAATGGTTTCTAAACTTAGCAAGCATGGATGTGTCACCCAAAGTTATCTGTTTGGGCTCGTCTTTGACTGATATAGCACATTCGAACGATGATATGGTCTCATCTCCATTGTTCTTGTCAGCTATATATTTGTCCTGTCGGCTCTGCTGCAAGCCATATTTGTTGGGTCGAACCTCAATTCTATACATTCCATTGCAAATTTATAATGTCTCAATCTGATTCTTTTATGTCTGTGCTACGTTCCATTGTCAAAGTGCAGAAAATGATGACATCACTTTCATATTTTATGGCTTTCTAGGGCTGCTGCAATCCCGAAAGCTAAGGGAGGTGCACGTCTTCAAATGAAATTGGTCTACAATCACTTGGCACCTCTGTTTCTCTATTTTCTAAAATGGATCGACTGTTCCTGCGCATATTTCCTGCCAAGAATTTTAAATCCTTTTCACATACTCATTTATAAGGTATGAATCTAGCCAAAAATTTACACCATTAGTTGGCTTACCCAAGAATTGAAAGCAGTCAAAGCACTGTTTCAACCAAGACTGGTTTTTCCTTGTATTTCTTTTGAGTAATATGGTTTGACTTCTCCTTTTTTTCTTACTATTGTTTGTGCATTCATATATTTTTGGCAGGTATATACAGATGGAAGGCCAAAGATTTCAACAATTGGGCGCAAAGCGACTATTAAAGAGTTCTACGGTTGGTAGTTGCATCTGTTTCCTTACATCTGAACTAATGGAAGCTACCACGTGCCAATAGTGTTATGACTGTTCTAACTATCGCTCAAAATTGCAGCTGTGATATTGCCGTCACTTGAGCAGCTACATTACGACTTAGTAGAGCTGGACAACAGTGACTGCAAAAGCATTGCTCGAAAAAGCTTCAGTGAGAAGAGATTGGAAGGAGATGGCGGGAGCACCAACTTAGACTCAGAGAGAGACGACGAATGTGGAATATGCTTAGAGGCTTGCACCAAGATGGTGATGCCTAATTGCTGCCACGCGATGTGCATCAACTGCTATCGAGATTGGTAAGTAAAGTAGCTAAGAAAATATGTTGCTGCTTATCCTTATCACATTTTCCATGGTATGAAACTCTTGGTCAACTTTCAGGAGCACAAGATCGGAGTCGTGCCCCTTTTGCCGTGGTAGTCTAAGGCGGGTCGAGTCAAGAGACTTATGGGTGCTGACGGGCAAGGATGAAGTGATCGAGCGCGGTGCTGTCTCCACAGAGGACTTGAGACGATTCTACCTTTACATCAGAAATCTGCCTAAAGATTTACCAGATGCTCTGTTCATGATGTATTATGAATATTTAATTTAAAAAGGAGAGGAATTGAGGGTATATAGAGAAGAAGCCGACCTCAAATGTAAATAGAGTCCGGTAAGGGAAAGTTGTCTCAATATGTATGTGTAAGTGTATGTGAATAACCACCCCCATGCGGCCATCTTTCAAAAACCTTAAAATTTAAGTATTCTCATCTCCTATCATTTGGGAGGAGTATATTTTATACTTATTAATCTTATAAATACAATGCTGGTGAATGTGATCAGTTGCAACAAAATCCTTAGATTGGTATATGAACCTTTCTCAGTTTCAGCTACACTATGGGATCTGGCTTGGCCGGGCGGCTGTAGATTTTCCAACCCTGCATGGGCCACCGGCCAACAAAATCCTTTTTGACCTCAAGTTTGAGTGACAATTTTGGTAGAGCGTTAACTAGAAATTTACTGAAGTAAAAAAGTAGAAAAATGAACACTACTTGTGGATGGACGAAAATTATACGGGAAATCCCCACTCTTCTATTTGGCGCAGCGTTGGAAAGCTTATTCGACAGCTAAGAATTACGGAGGGTCAAAATCGAATTTTCATTTCATGAAAAAATCATCGTGCCAATTCCTTATAAATTTCTTTTTTCGACCGGATTTAAAATGTTGACACTATTATGATTGTACCTTCTTTGTCGTTTGTTCGATTAGGTCCAACCCCGCGTATGCAATGGCCTAAAACTACATCCAGTTAAATTCAAATTATTACTACTTACTTTCTCATTTTTCGGCTGATAGACATTTGGGGATTTCTATTCTGAGAGATCTCACTTTTTCAGGTCGATGCAAGACTTTGGTGAAAATTTCATCCCAATGTTCTCTTTTTATATGCATCCTGGCGTTCAAAGAATTGAGAGATTAAAACAAGTAGCCAAGGATATACAGTATGAAAAAGAAAATGGTGAGAAGTTTAAAATCTGATGGAGTTAATGCCATAATTTCCAATGAATCCTCACTTTCTAAGAATTAAGGAAAAAATGAAAAAAATGTCAGGCTTAGCCTTAGCCTTTAGTCTCTAATTATCCAACTCCAACTCAACATTTAGGCATGGAAATTTGAAATCTATTAAGGGAGTTTGCAATTAATTGATGGCAATTTTGTAGTTATGACAATAATTTGAGGCAATACTATATATCAATAAACATATTGGGCAGTTTTTTTCCTATTTTTTTGGGCGTGTGAATGCTAAAACAATTTGGTAGATTTTTTAATTAATTATTTTATTGTCAATTTTTTCTTTCTCTTTTTTTTTTCTTTATTTCATATAATTATGTAATTTAATTAATGGTAAGATATTCAACATGTATATCAAATTAAAAATCATTAAATGACATTTAATTTGATGTATAATATATGAAAAATGGATTTAAAATGAGAAAGATATTATCATTTAAAATTTATTTGATTTTAAAATTAATTTTAAAACATTTATAAAAAAATATATAACTAATCTTTCCTAATCCAATTCTAACGTGTTTTACTGAACTATCTGCAATATTATTTTTCAACTTTATGTTTTTTTTTTTTTTTTTTTTTTCCTATATGGTTCTATTTGTTTCTCCTTTTTTAAGTTTGTTTTATAGTTTTTGAGTTACAATTTTTTTCTTTGCTTATACGTTGAAAAAATGTATTATTATTATTATTATTATAGATTTTATTTCATATTTTATAAAATTATGTAAGTTTAACCAATTATAAAATATTTAATATGCATATCAAATTAAAGATAATGATAAAAGCTTTAATTTGATGATGTATGATATGTATGAAATAAAATTTAAATAAACAATTTATTATTATTTAAAATTTGAGGTAGTTTTAAAATAGTTTTTAAAAAAGTTATTTTTCCCTTTCAACTTCTAATTGCACGTCCATGACATGTTTTTTCATATTCGTAGAAATAAAGTTCCACTTTCCCCATTTTCTCTATTTGATTATGTTAGTTTTAATTGTAATTAATTTAAAAAGTACTCATAACTTAATATTAATTAATAATAATATTTATTATTATATCAGTCTCACGAAGCATGAGACGTTCTTTTGGACACGAAATTTAAGAAGAGCTAAAAGTAGTGTAAAATGGTTATAAAAATATATATATTAAAAATTATATGTTTAATAAAGGTGTCCTACAAAAGAAACGCCTCAAACTTCGTGGAATCGTGGGACGACTACAAAAGGAATACACTATGAAACTGATTTTAAATATAATCTTAAGAATAAAGAAACAAAATGATATGAAACCGATTCTTTTAAACAAAATAAAAAAATTGCAATTTTAATTAGTGATTTATAATAAAATAATATATTTTTTTATTATAATCTTAATTTTTAATATAATAATTGAATTAGTATTTCATCTTAACTATAACAAACTTTTGAGATCTTATAAAATCCACTGCCACCTTATAAAGAAATTGCGGCTTACAATTAATTAGAATCATGGCATTCTAAAAATGTTAGGACCCTTTTGGTAGCCATATTTCAGTATATTAAGGATAAATTAAACTGCCGGAACATGTGTTTGGTAACCTTGTTATTAACACCTCGGCCCGACTTGCGCTATGCTATTCACCGTAACACCATAGGTAAATTAAAACTTATAATTATTGAACTAATAACATAAAAATTCTAAAATATACCCCCTATCTCGTATATCCTCCACCATTTGCGACGAGAAGCTCAACCTCCAACTCAAAATTGCCGAGAAGCTTGGCCTCCACCATGACCTCATACGATCTCCTAGTATCCATTTTAGTGCACTACCATACTTAGATTGACCCACATCTTAAATTCAATGTACCCTACTTTATCTCCTTATATTTTGTTATTCTCATGAGACTCTTTATTCACTCAAAAGATATCTACCAACTATTTTCTTAAAACGTATGTGAGTTATACCTAACACATTTTTTGTGGGTGGAGGTAAAATTTACTTTAAGAAAATGACATCACAATTAGTAAAGTAAATAGTCAGTTTTGTTTGTAACTCCACCAACTCAAAAGGTACTAAAATGAAATGCATAGAATTGGGCCGGGGCGGATATGGTCGGGTCGTATCGGTATTTAACGGCAGGTTTTGACTTGTAACGAAACCTGCCTAACACGACGTCGTTGTTGCACCAATCAACCATAATTCATGAAACTCTTTCCGATGCCGTAGGTACTAACAAACAAATGCACAATCCTCCACAACACTGTCTCACCGCTCCAACTGCAACACAGAGATCCCTCCTTTTTTACTTTTCTTCAACAAAAACCCAATTATCACACCCCTCTTTTCGAGGTAAACTCTTGCTCTGTCCTTCTCGTTTCTCGTCTTCTTCTTATTTTCTTTTTTGAAAAAACTAATTAATTAATTTTGTTTTCTTGTAGACGTGGTGAATGTGACAGGGGTGCGTGATTTTGTGATTTAGTTCAAGAATGAATTCTGGGTGGAAGAAAGATTGAATCTTTTTATTGATTTCAGATCTGGGCCTTGGGTGAAATAGGTAGTGGCAGTCTTGTTTGATGGAAATGGAAGATAATCATGAGAAAGAAGGCTCTCCTGCAGCTGAGGAAGGCGAGGGGTTTACTTCTCTGGAAATCCCCCATGTTTCAACGGAAGCTGAGAGTGCCTTCGATTCAGTTGATCAGGTGATCATTTTTCATTCCAATGATTCAAATTTGTTGTCTAATTTCAAGAATTTCAGTGTGGAGCATAGAGTCGGAATAGAATGGAATTTGGACACAAGTGTCACATATTCAATACTGTTTCTTGACTGTGCATTGATTTATGAACAATAGCTGCATGGTAGAGTTGAATCTGAAGTCTTAGAATGCTGAATAGAGGAAGTTTGTTAGTGAGAGGTATCAACTGAGACTTGGTAATAGCAAATGTCTATTCTCTCTCCCAGTGCAGTACTATGGGTTCCTTGATAATTAGGGAACATCTCTAGTGACCGAATCATTTCAAGAGGCAGGGGCCCGTGCCTCGTGGCATGACCATGAAATTAATTTAGAACTTCACTAATAGATGGATGAACTAGTAATACAATGCCAGAGTTGTTAATTGATACATATATTTTACTTAATCCGAGATAAGTCGCAAAATATTTGGGAAGGAACATAACAAGTTGTTATTATATAATGTTAATTTATATGTTTGTATTGGAAAGGAGACAATTTTGAATGTAGGATCTTCAAGTTGTGTCGTCCCAAGTAGCTACATGAACTTGTTTCTGCACTAGGAATTGGAATCTGGAAGTGAGTGTCATGTGCACTTTGCTACTCATGCACATGAAGATAACTTAAAAAAACATGAAATTGGATCATCTGCTCCCATGTCCCTATACAAACTTCTTGTTTGTAGCCACTACAGTATTTTATGAGATGTTTACTGCTTGTTTCCCACTTTCTAGCTGGCTATAATGTTGCATGATACTTAAATTTTTCAGAGAAAAAGATTGAGGATCTCTCTAGAGAAAATTGACCACTGGGACCTAACTGTTCTGCCTGTTAATAAAATTCATCTATCTTTGCTTAGTACAATTAACTTGATAAGTCTATCTACTCTGATTCCTGTTTCTCAAACGGAATGTTTACCATGTTTTGTGTGTAATTAGCATTCTTCAACTTGCACCTATAAAAATCTCCTCCCCCATTGTTGTGGAGACTATAGATGCTACATTTACACACAGAGATATATAGATATATATGTGTGTGCATATATTTTTCCTTAACAGTAACAGAACTCGGTTGCTTGTGGGTTTTGGTGATGCAGATAGAAGCCACCAGCCCAAGTAACAGACCTGAATTAGATTCTTTCAGCAGTTTACCAAAGGACACGAGGCCAGCTGACGATGGGGTTAGGGAGGATACATTTGTTGATTGTCCGGATGAGATAGAAACTTCTGAATCCCAACAGAATTCTGAGGAGAAGGATAATCTACAAGATGATCAAGCTGATGAATCGGATAGTGGAATTAAAGTCCCTGCAATGATAGCTGAGATAGAACTGCTGCGAGATAAGCTCGAGAAGAGTGCTTCTGAGAAAGAACACTTGGCACGAGAATACGAGGTCGGCCATTTGATGCTTTTTTAAATTATTATTTGATTTATCAGTGTGTAAATTTCCTGAACGCTTCCCTTTTTTTTTCTCTCATTTCTTCCTTCTGCAGGGAGAAAGAGCAGTGCTTGTGACAGAACTTTCCCACCTTCGTCATCAGTTGAAGGTTGCAAATGAGCAACCTCTTGCAGCAGATGACACTGCTGATGGATTCATACATCATCATCAAAATGAAGTGGTAACTTCTGATGCAACTGTGGGATCTGGTGCATCATTGCATGAGATTGTAAGTGAGTGCTCCAGATTGCTTGAAATTGCTACAAATGAACGTCAACAGACGAAGGAGAAATTGAGCGAACTCCATTCTGTATTGTATTCTAAAGATCAGGAAATTGATTTTCTCAATGCAAAGGTTGCAGAGTTAACTGAATCAAGCAATTTAGCTTGGTCTGATGCAAATTCAAAACATGATCATTTGTCTCAATTATATGAAGCGCGGCTTGAGACTGATCAGCATCTTGAGGAAACTGCAAACAGGATTTTGTCATCCCTTATTGTGGATTATCAGGATGAACTGTGGAACAGGTCGCTTATAGAAAAGATTTCTAGTATCGAGAAATCTGTCACATTTGTGATTGAAAAGTATAATGTTCTTCTTTCTGGAAGTGACCACCTTAAAGGATGTTTAAATGAGGCAGGATTGGATTTGAACAAGGTTGATGAAATCGGAACTTTTACCTTGGCCCATGATAAAATTCTTGAACTCAGAAGAAAGGAACATGATATGTACCAAAAATTTAGCATTTTAGAACATGAAAATAGGAATTTGGTGGAACAATTAGAGATACAAAAATCAGCTCTGGAAAATGCGAATGCAGAAATTCGAAGACTTAGTGGAGAAGTTGAACAAGAAAAGAACAGGTATGCAAACACAAAAGAGAAGCTTAGCATGGCCGTGACGAAAGGAAAGGCATTGGTACAGCAGAGAGATTCGCTGAAGCAATTGTTGCTAGAGAAGACTAGTGAGTTGGAGAGATGCTCGATAGAACTGCAAGAAAAGTCTACTGCTCTAGAGGCTGCAGAAAGGGCAAATGAAATGGTTGAATCTAGTGAAAGGTTCGCTGCTTCGCTGCAAGAATCACTTGCAGAGAAGGAAATGGTTCTTCAGAAATGTGGAGAAATATTATCCGAGAGTTTGGACACTAAGGAACTTCAGCCAACAGATATTGCCGAAACCATCAGATTGCTTGCAGATGAGATCAAATCACTCAAGGATATATCTCTACAATATCGTAAATTAACTGATGCACTATCGTCCTTTGATTTTCCTGAAGCAGTGGCTTCAAGTGAATTAGATGTGCGTGTCCATTGGCTTGCAGAATCATCTCATGTGTTTAAAGAAGAAGCTATGAAGTTACAACATGAGATAGCTAAAGCAATAGAGGCTGCAAATGGGAAGATAGAGCACCTTACCACATCACTTTTAGCTGAAATACAGGAGAAAAATGATCTTCAAACAGAATTGGATGTTTTAAGAAACAATCATGAAGCTCATGAAAGGTCGCAAAAGGAGCTAGCTGAAACTATGCAGGCTGTGAACAATGAGATTGATCGCCTAACATCATCTCTTTTAGCGGAATCACAGGAGAAGAGCCATCTTCAGTTGGAATTGGAGAACTTGAGACAGAAACATGAAGGAGTCGTGGAAAAGGAATATCAGGTTTCACTGGAGAGGGGTAAAATAGTTGGTATATTGCTGGAAGCATCTGGACTTGCAAATGATGGTCACAGAGAGGTTCATCCAGAGAACTCTGACATGAGCACCCTGGTTGATAATTGTGTTGCAAAGATTAGGGAAAATGCATGTGTCATTGAACCTTCACTAGCAAAAGTGGAGTTCTTTGAAAGCTTCAACAGTCTTCTATATGTTAGAGATCTGGAAATGACTCTATATAAGCAAATAATAGAGGAAGGTGTATCGGATAGGGCACAGGTCCATCATTTCTCAGAGGAGTTGAAAATGAAAACTCTGGAACTTAATTCCCTTAAGGAAGAGAAGGCCGTTATGCAGAAAAGCATTGATCAATTAGAGGATAGATGTTCTTTAGTGAAGGAGAAGTTATCTATGGCGGTCAAAAAAGGCAAGGGGCTTGTTCAGGAACGGGAAAACCTGAAAGGTTCCATAAATGAAAAGAATGCTGAAATTGATAATTTGAAGTCTGAACTGCAGCAGTATGTGGCCAAATATGCTGAATGCCAGGATCAGATCTCCAAGTTGTTAGTTGATGTGGAACGTATGTCTCTCTTGGAGAGAGACCTAGTCTCTACAGAGGAACAAAAAGATCAACTTGAGCAGCTCTTAGCAGAGAGCAACAGTGTGCTACAAAGAGTCATGGAGTCAATTGAAGGCATTAGTACTCCGACTGATCTCTTCTTCAACGAGCCCGTAGAAAAGGTAAAATGGATTGCTGGATATCTTAGTGAAAGTGAAATTTCAAAGACACAAATGGAACAAGAACTGAGGAGTGTAAATGATGAAGCCATTTCGTTGGCCAGCAAATTGTCTGAAGCCCAGACAGTGATGAAGTCACTTGAAGATGCCTTATCAATTGTAGAGAAAAGCCGGTCTGATCTCTTGGATGAGAAGAAAGAACTTGAGGTTTCCAAGGCTCTTATGGAGGAGGAACTGCAGAAGGAAAAGGAGAAAGCTTCTTCACATGCGAGCAAGTATGAAGAGCTTTTTGCGAGTACAAAAGCACTTGAAGATGCTCTGTCAATAGCAGAGGAGAATGTTTCCAGGTTCATGAATGAGAGAGACATAGCTGTAGAAGGAAAATCTCTTGCTGAAGAGCAGCTAAATAAATTGAAGGAGGAGCTCTCTGACCATGTCAAAAAACTTGGTGACTCTGACCAAATTATTCAGTCTCTTGAAGATGCATTGTCTCAGGCACAGAAGAATGCATCACTACTTGCTGAAGAGAACAACAAAGTTCAAACTGGACAGGCTGATTTGGATGGTGAGATAAAGAGAATCAGAGAAGAAGCTGACTCGCTTGCTAGCAAGCTTTCAGAATCCTTCGTAACAATCCAATCGCTTGAGGGAGAATTACAGAATTCACACAATAACATGGCAGATTTGGTTCAGGAAAAAAGAAATGCTGAGGAAGAGATAGATTCACTTACCTCTAAACTGGAATCTTGTATGAAGGAGTTAGCTGGCAACCAAAGTAGCATACAGAGTCGGACTTTGGAGCTCTCTGGTCAGCTTGACAGTCTTCAGTTACTTGTAAAAGATGAGACACTTCCAACCTTGCTGGGACAATGTTTCCAGAAAAAATTTGAGAGCCTAAAGAGCATTGGTTCTCTACTTAAAGAAATCAGGGACTGTTCTCTGGAAATGGATTCTGATTTGCCGCAAAACAGTCCTATCATGGAGGTATACTTCTTGGTTGTATGTGCATATTGTGTTATTGTTAGTCAACTGTGTCTTTTGCTCACATACATATGTTTCAGAAAAAAAGTTATAAACCCTCTCAAGCTTAATCACAGTGAACAATAAAATACCTCAACTGTCACTCTGTGCTCTTCTAGTGAAAAATTTATTCACTTTTAATTGTTTTATAAATAAACATGTGACTAACTACTATTAGTAACTAAGTTATGGCTTTCTATTTGGTTAATTAATCAGCATTCTCAATTTACACATAGATCAATCAGGAGTGTTGTTTATAGTTATGTACTTTCTACTTTATTCCATCTTACAGCTATCATTGTCCAGAATCTTATAGCTGGTTTATAGTTGTTTATTTTCCGTGTCCTTTTCTTTAGGCTATAGTGTTACTTTCGTGTCTTGTTGCCCCGTTGGTATGCTTATTTGCCTGTCTCTCACACACACATCTTAACACACCTCCACATGTTTATGCTAATTACTTTATTTTGTAGCATTTAGGTGTGCAACTTCTTATTAACGAGTGGCTGTGAGATTCAAACATGAGAGGTTGTTTGGTTTGACACTTGGCTCTAACACCATTTATTTATTTATATATTGCTTTATCTCTGTATGTGATTGTGTGTGCCTGAGAGCGAGAGATTGTTGTGGTCTGATTATGTACTGAATCTGAGTATAATTGTCTTCTAATTCTCTTACCTAATGGAAGCTCTCTGCATGTCTCCTTTTCTTTGTAGGATGATTTGTCTCTCTCAACTATTTTCCCATCTGACACTGACATTGCTCCAAAATTGGAAATGTTGAATGACGAGGGGAATGCTGCCGATGGTGAGAGCATGTCTGACGTTGAGAACATGGTAAAAAGATATCATCTGAGAAGCAAAATTCTGGCTGGTAATTTCGATAAGCTGTCCACACTACTTGATGAATCAATGGATGCTTTGTCGAGAGAATTACAATCAAGAAAGGATAATATATTGAGTGCAATGAATTATACACGCACTCTCAAAGATCGAGTGAAGGACATCGAAGCAGATAAGAAGAAACAGGAGGATACTATAGCGTCACTGGAACGTGATATCAGAACTTTGTCGTCTGCTTGTGCCGATGCCACTCAGGGATTGGAGTTGAATGTAAATGAAGTTGTGCCCAAGCTGAGATCTATCGATGAATTGGTAAACTTAGATGCTGGAATGTCCATGGATTTGGAAGCAGTCAATGATGATGCAGAAATAGCACTTGCTACAGACCATGCGAAGGAGGCGCGGAAGCTACTTCTTGCTGCAAGATGGAATCGAGATATTGGTGTCGTGTTTCAGGATTCTATAAGCAAGTTGATGAATATGACAGAGAATATACAGAACAAACTGAAAGAAACTCAGCTGACTTCCGATGAAATCTCGGAAGAAAGAGATCTATACAGAGACAAAATATTGAAATTGGAGACTGATCTGAAAGAACAGCAAAACTTGCATCATGGGATGACTATTGAACTAGAAGATATGCGGAGCAAACTGAAAGAAACGCAGGTAACTTATGATGAAGCCTTGGAGGAGATAGATCTATACAAAGACAAGATCTTGAAATCGGAGACTGATCTGAAAGCAAAGCAAGATGTAATTAGTCAGATGGAAATTAAGCTAGAAGATCAAAGAAGAAAAGAGGAGGAACTGGGGAAAAGAGAAGCAGATTTGTCTACTTCGTTCTCGAAATTTCGCGGTACTCTGTCCCTTTGCTATCTGTCATTTGCTGCGTATATATTATCTTAATTTCTTGTTAGTGACTCAGTAATTTACCCTCTTTTCATGGTTTCGTTTCAGAACTGGAGGAGACTTTATCGGCATCTCAAGTTAAATCCGTTCTTGATAAAATTAAACTGGTTGATGTCCCTAATGCTGCATTTGCATTTGGAGATTCAGATAATTCAGCCAATGTAAGAAAGCTGTTCTACGTCATAGATAATTTTAGTGAATATATGGAGCAGGTGAGCTCGCTATCTCATCAAAATGTAGAGCTACACTCAACAATCGATAAGCAGATGCTCGACATGGAACAGCTGAAGAGGCAAGTTGAAGACTATATGGCCAATGAGAAAAATTCCGAAAAGATGAACAAGTTGTTAGAGCTTGAATCAGGTTTACAGCTTATTGCAAAGAAGCTGGGGGCCGGTGATGTGATGGATGATTCCAAAGTAAATGGGGGATTATGGATCCTTCCGTTGCTTGAAAAACTAGTTGCAGCCGTAATGCATGAATCGGAAACTCTGAAACTGAAGAACGAAGATCTTGGTGCCAAACTTCTTGGGGCCCAAAAGGCTGTGGATGATTTGTCGAACAAGGTTAAATTTCTTGAAGAGTCTAATCAAGTCAGAGCTGTTCTTCCGGAGATTGACCAGGAAATAGGAACATCTGTAGCTTCCTTGTCTACTCAGACGGAGATATCCGAAATGCAAGACGGGGTAAATTTTATTTTATGCTTTTCAATTATGATACAAAAACAAAGTGATATGTGGCTTGAATACAATATTGCAAAATAGTTACCTCTTAAAAAATTTCAGGCAGCAGTTACCAAGAGCAACAACATTCCTCCCGTTTCATCCGCTGCCCATGTGCGTACATTGAGGAAGGGTTCGAGCGATCACCTTGCTATCAATATCGAGTCTGAGACTGAACGGTTCATTAATGATAAGGGATCTGATGAAGATAAAGGTGAGTATATCAAGAAACTCCCACTCCATGGGAAGCCCAAGGTCTTGGAATTAACAGGAACTCTGTCTTTGCAGGTCATGCATTCAAGCCACTGGTTACTTCTGGTATAATTCCTCGACAGGGGAGAACACTTGCAGATCGAGTAGATGGAATATGGTAAAATGCTACTACAATCTATTCTTATCTAGTTAGCACATGTTAATACATTGACTAAAATGCCATAAACTATATGCTACCTCTGTTTATTGTGTTTGTGATTTGTGATGCCTGTTTGGTGTGTATTCAGGGTGAGTGGAAGTCGAGCTTTGATGAGTCATCCGAGAGGGAGGCTCGGCGTGATTGCTTATTGGCTGGTCTTGCATATATGGTTAGTCGCCACCTTTTTGTGACAAGCACCAATCCATACAGCAGTGATTGTAGAATAGATTTAGTGAAGGTTAAAATTGGTTCTTTTTCATTTATGTTAAGACTCTTCCCTATATGTAAATGTAAATGTTCCATCACTCTCCCAATTTGTTTTCTCTGCAATCTAATATTAGGGATTCAGAGAATTTAGCCCAGAAACTGTTGTTGCTTCAGTTTGAGGAAATAAATGCATACATAATTTCACTGGTTTATTTATAGTCATGAATCCAGTTGTGTTGGTGTGGGCTGAATGATGTTTAAATTTATGGTGGCCAACAGCGTCAATGATCATGTAAGCAAGCATTCACTCTAAAATAAATCTACCACCATTGATGTCAAGTGCTTTCACAAATTCGCTTACCAAATGATTGTAAATATTCCAATATTACACGTTTATTGAACCAAATTCATGGAAGTTGACGGACAAGCACCTTCATTGACAGAAGCCAACAATTAGGCCTCCAAAAATTCATTGTCGAAGACCAAGAGGGGAAAGGAAATGGAAAAAGACAGAGGTGGCTGGGATTTGACGTTGTGGACTTGAATTTCTTAACAATGATGCACTTGTTGAATGAATACACCTTTTCGACAGCAATCAACAACAAAACTCCTTATTAAATTTCTACAGTTTTGATCAATGATCTTTGCTTTTCAACTTTTTCCTATCCGTATATGGGATCTCTATTCAAGGAAGAAATATGAAAGCAATGCATCTTCATTTGTGCATCTTAGCTTCACTTATAGGAGTGATTTTCCCTATAAAGACGAAAAAGCAGTAGGGGTCGGGATTTTGCACCTTATGCATTTTATTTTCTAATTTTACAAACTATTTTAATTACTAATAATGTCGTTTCTAGTTTGCAAAATACTTCTCCAGCTCGAACAATTAATCTCAGTCTCAACATCCGAAACTATTTCCGAAACATAAAATGATATGATGAAAATTCTGGTCAATATCAAAACAAGACTAAATTTTGTATACACAAATAATTGATACCAATATTTTTCAAGAATTCATAGTATCAAGGGAGACAATGGCACATCAGCCCACACCGCTCATCATATAGAATTTGCTTTATGGAGAGAATCTTATATCATAAAATTTGGAAAAAAGAAATTAAGTAGAGATGGTAAGCAGCAGCATTCACATTTGTGTCACATAAGTGAAGTTGTAACTCGAGTTCGGTTTGACTTACAAAATATCCATAATTTGAGGTGGTTGAGGAAATCCTAAACTGATGGATTTGCTTAACACCAACTGCTGCTCGCCGCTAACATCTACCAATCTTCATCTGCTGTCCCCGTCCCGGTTCCTGGGTATTTCATCTTCACTTAACACTCTTGTAATCCTCTTGTTTCTTGACATTGTATACTTGTGCGTTCTTCACAACTATGAGTATTGATATGTTTGTTCAAAATTATATACATCAGGTAGAGAATTACATATTTGTCGAAAGTTCTCCACCAAATTATGCTCTGTGAGTCTTCAATTCTGAAATTCTTCTCACCTTTTCTCCTTTCAAGCTCGAAAAGTCATCACTGTTGCTATTAATTTATCACCTCTGAAGAGAAATGGAGCTTATACAAGAGCTCTGGCTAGTCGGAATCAGACCAAAAAGTTGAGAAAACGACAAAAATTGCAGAAAAGTGAGCAGGATTTACTGCAGAGAGATACAATTTTAGATGAAAATGAAGATGAGAATGAGAAGATGATGTCTTCTTCTGAAATTGACCCTTCTGCTGTAGTCCCATCAAGGAGTGCTGTGCTTCAAGCATGCACTCTCACTTCTGTTTCCATAGCTGCTTTGGGCGTTTTTATTAGGCAGGTACATTTTATTCTGTTAATTTGTCATTGTCAAAAAACAACAACAACAACTTAGATTGAGTTGTTTTGCTGATTTTCAAGTGGAATCTTGAATGAACATACTCTTAGAGCATTGATCATGCTTCAGTTACTAGAATTGGATACTCTTAAATCGTTAGACATTCTGTCTTATGTGCTGTGTCATGTTATGTTGGTGCATCAACGCTTTCGTACAGTTATTACGTAAAGCATATGTTCTGGTTGGGCTTGTAGGTTTCTCACGTTGCATCTGGAGAGGGATGGCCTATTATTGACTGTTCTGAAGATATAACTTGTAAGATTGATTATCGCTCTTTCATATGGATCATGTTGAACATCAAGGGAATAAAATGTATCGTTTATGATATCAATATGTATTGTGGACGTGGGTGGCTGCTGACAGTTGGAGATTAAACATGTTTGATGCTTTAAGAAGTAAAACCAATTGTTATCATCCTATCATTACAAGCTGACTCACTTTTCCTATGCTCTTATGTCACCACACAGTTATGCCTTTGTAGATTATTAGATTATAAATAGACTAAAATAGTTTCCTGAAAGGCTTTGATTATGAAGGGCAGCCCTCTTCGAGGTGAATAGAGGATGGATGGACAGATAAAGTTGCTAAATTACTGATTATGAAGCATGATTTAACATAATGGAAAAGGGCATAGAGCTTGCTAAGTTGGAGATAATTTTAACATTTCATATCTGTCTTCAGCAATGACCTCAAAAAATCCTGCATTTTTTGCAGTTAGTTTGGAGTCATGGCATTTGGGGTTGATTGTGGGATCAGTTATTCTGGTATCATCGTGTCGTCTCTTGCTATTGAAGATATGGCCAGATTTTGCCCAGTCTAGCAAAGCAGCTAATGAGCAGGTATATTCGTTGCCTCCTTTTTCCAGAAGATGTGAGGAACTATTATAGCATTGATTGGGAGCATGGATGGCTTTGTTCTTAAATTGCAGGTTCTTACTTCCTTGGAGCCTCTCGATTACTTGGTTGTAGCATTTTTACCTGGAATCAGTGAGGTAGAATCTTGTTAACACCAAACGCCTCTTTACACTGTGAACCTGAAAATAAGTATATAGTGATCTTAACTGTCGTATATTTGGAACGTCATTGGATTTGAGCAGGAGCTTCTGTTCCGTGGGGCATTGCTGCCTCTGTTTAGGGTTAATTGGATTAGCATCTTGGCAGTTGGAGCACTATTTGGTGTCCTACACCTGGGAAGTGGCCGGAAATATTCATTTGCGGTCTGGTGCGTTCATATGTAACCTTTCAACTTCACATATACTAAACAAAAACTGAAAAGACAACGATGATTGGGAGCACACACAGACACAGTGGTTTGTAAGTTGATTAATGATGTTGACAGGGCAACTTTTGTTGGGGTAGTGTATGGGTATGCGACAAGTTTGTCGTCAAGTATGGTGGTGCCTATGGCGTCTCATGCACTGAACAACTTAGTTGGAGGCGTTAGCTGGCGTATCTCTTCCAACTCACCCAAAGCAGATTAGGTAATGCTTGCTGCTTCCTTACAAAACTGAGCCATTGCTTTAGCACCAAACCTATTTCTCATTTTTTCTTTACTTTGCTATTTATGTGTGTGCGCATCTGGAGCCAGTAAGATCACGGCTTCAGATTGGCTCATCTTACATCGTGAACATTGTAAATTTGTAGTATACCTATAACTATAATCCTTCCACTACCTACTATTCCAGATACATGTAAGAGAGAGGACTCAAAAGTTAAACTTGCAAAATTTATTGTCAAAAAATCGTTATAAACTAACGTTTAATTAAAATTCAAAGCAAAGTTCAATCTTATGAACGATGGAACTAAGTTTATGAGCACCTGTGATGAGTCGCTAAAAATGAAAATGGAACTAAGTTTATAATCAATAGTATATACATTAGAAAATAAAAATAAAACTAAATAATAAAATTAATAATGGTATATCAAACATTGTTCCTAACAAACCTATACAATTAATGTGGAGAGATTAGTTTCAATAATCAAACTTTGAATTGTGTGTGTGTTGGCCTAGTGGTAGAGGGGTATAGGCAGGGGTGGGCACGATTTGGTTTAAACCGTAACCAAATTGGATCAAACCGTATTTGCGCGGTTTGGTTCAGTTTATGGTTCGAAAATAATGGTTTGGTTTAATTTTTTAAGAAAATATGGTTTACGGTTTAGGTTTGGTTTTT
>JAYJMF010000051.1:0-12888 GCA_036873715.1 Salvia sclarea
CCCATGGTCTAGTGGTTAGGACATTGGACTCTGAATCCAGTAACCCGAGTTCAAGTCTCGGTGGGACCTCTTCTTTTTTCTGATATTTTTGAGCATTTATTATAATCTCTATATTCTTCTTTTTTAGCATTGTTATGATCTCTATTCTTCTTCTTCTTCTGATGTTTTTGAGCATTCATATTATGACCACTATTCTTCTTCTTTTTCTGTTTCTATTTGTATTTCTAGTTTGAGTTTTTCTTGATTCATACTATCCAATCATCTTCTTTAGCTTATGGTTTTGAAAGGAGGGGGACATACCATTTATTACTTCATGAAATGTATAGCTTATACAAAATACTTTATGATAATGAGTAGGATCTGCTCTGCCTCTGGAGTGATTTTGTATGCTGTGAAAAATGCCAAAAATCTTTAAAGAGAGATATGAAATCAACATAATGTTCTTGTTTTGGGACAGAAACAAGGCGTAGAATCAAGATTAACATTTGTTCTTCTTCCAATTAATAAATAAAAATCAATCAAATTGAATGACATCTCTCCGCCAACCAGCTGACAATATCACGACGAACAATGGCAATATTGTCATCAGTCTCCCCAAAGAGCAGCGAATGCATCATCCCCTCATAGATCTTGATGCTCTTATCTTGGCTCCTCGCCAATTCATACAGCTCTCTGCTCACATCCGGATCAGTCACCACGTCTGCATCCCCATGCATCACCACAAACGGAATCTCCACATCCCTCAATCGACCACTCACGTATTCCGTAACCCTAATCAGCTCCACCACCGTCCCCAATCTCGGCTTCCCCTTATACCGCATCGGATTCATCGCCGCGATTACCTTCTTCTCCTCCACCTTCACCGATTTATCCAGCAAATCCACAGTCGGCACGATCGCCAGCCTCGGCGCGAACCTCGCCACCGCCGTTAAGATTTCCGGAATCGGCCATTTCGGCTTCACCTTCTCCGATATTTTGCACATGGGCGCCATCAAGATCGCGCCTTTGAAAAATTCGGGTTTCTTGAAATGCATCAGCAAGCACATCGCCCCGCCCATCGATTCTCCGTACAGGAATTTGGGGGTTTTCTCCAAAATTGGATCTTGGCTTGAAACGAAATTGAAGACGGAAAGGGAGTCGTCGACAACGACGTCGACGTTTGGGACATAGGCTTTGAGGCCTTGGGAGCGGCCATGGCCGTGGAGATCGAGGGCGAAACAGGCGAATCCGTTCTGGGCGAGGAAGATTGGGGTGGCCTGAAAGGTCCAGCTGATGTCATTGCCGTAGCCGTGGACCATACATATTATGCCACGTGGAGGGCTGGATTCGATTGGCTGCCATGATTTGGTGAATAGGGTTAGGCCACTGGGTGCTGTGTAGTAGAAGTTGCTCGATTTGATGCCCTGCTCTTTGTAGTACTCTTCTTCTGGAGTTTCACCCCAGTAATGAGGTAGAGCCTTTTCTTCTTCCATTTTCTCTCTCTCTCTCTCTCTCTCTCGATTTTTTTAATGTATTTTTGGGGAAAACTAGAGACTAGAGGGTGGAATTGTTTTGGAGTTGCTTCCTAGAAAGTTCTGGTTGGTGGAGATTGACCAAGAGTAGTTTGGTGGCAAACAGCCCCTTATTACTTTTCTTTTTCTTTTTTCCTGGTTTCCGATGTGGGGGTTTTGAGTAGTTATCAGAAATGTTTTTGTTGTATTTTTCCATTATAAGTTCAACTCTATTTGCTATTGAAGGGTTTTAATGTACAGTAAAAAGCAAAGCTGCAACCTTCGTCAAAAATAGGGGCTAGGAGGATAATGAAAGATGTGTTACTTTTGATTATTTGATTATGATTTATGTTATTTAGTTTTAATCTGCTTTTACTTTTACTATGCTTGGCTATTATTCGATTGTAACAATTGGTTGAAAGGTTGTTGGAATTGGAGGGGATACTTTTTCTTGTTTCTGGAGATGTTTCACCTCTACTTTTATAGGAAAGTGTTACTTTTATGGACAATGTTTTTCCTTCAAAATCCAATGCTGTGGAAGGAGATAAGATGATGTATTGAGAATCAGGCTACTCAATAAACATGATTGGTTAGTCATGAATCACCCATGTGACAGTCTCAAATATATTAATCCTAAACTAGATGCATATGCTGATTAATGTATCCTTTTCTATCACTAACCAAGGCGACAAAGTCATCCATGTACCATGAATAAGAATAAGGGATAAAGCAATAGCAAGAACACATTCACACTTTTTGAATGGAGCACTTTTGACTATCACTAAATGAATAATGCTTTTATTGTTTTATACATCGGAAACTGGATAGAATTACACTTGCTCCATGATTAGCTGCAATGATGTTTCACAAAGTTGTATTCTTTTATAGAAGTGGATTAGGCATCTCAAAGAACTTTAGGCCTTTAGAAATTAGAAAAGAGAGCATTATCAATTCATCTGCTATGATCTTGGTCTTCTATAGCCTAGGTGGAGTTATTGCGAGTTTGGATGGTATTTCTCAACAAAGATGGTGGCCTGCACTTTCTTGTATAAATCATACTAGTGCTCATAAAACTAAGGACAAGGTTATCAATTGTTGGCCTAATCAAAGCAATAGCAAAGTCAAATTTGATCTCAACTGACTTGCATAACTAAGATTCTGCCTCCGGAAAAATTGGTTCAATATATTATCTCATCCTTGTGTATTTTGCTTAGTTGGCATAATGTAGTTCCAGTTGTTTATGTGGTCGAAAGTTATATGCAGTGTGGAGCATATTGATATAGAGATAAGAGTTAACGACTTAAATCACGTTTTTTAAGACAGGCATGCCTAACAGCAGCAAAGACCCTTCCATTAAGTTATACCTACAGATATAAAGTGCAAAAGCTCATGGAGGTGGTCAATCTTGCATATATATTACTATCGGCCACCAAAGGCGTGGGGGTTGCTCCATCTATTCAAGTCAGATATTCTTCATCAAATCAACTTTTTTAATTCTTAAAGTTTGCTTTGGTGTTTGGGAGTCTAGCTAACATATTCGGTTACTCACTACTTATCACCCGTGGTAGGAAAAGATGAATGACCAATGAAACTTATGAAATGGTGGACTTGAGAAATAAGGACCTTAGTTGGAAAGTAGTGCCACCTTTCTAATATTTTACTCTCTCTCTCTCTCTCTCTCTCACACACACACACACACACACACACACACACATAGTTTAGAATTTGCATAAGGTCCTTTATCCATGCCTTAGAAATTTCATGAGATCTAAAACAGAGTTAATAAATGCCGAATAAGAAAAGATGAGTATTGCTGTGTCTTGAACATATCACAAGATACCTCTCTCTGTAAAGAACTTTACACGATATCCCACTTGACGGCTGCATAAGTTTTGTCACCAGGATAAAATCCTTAGTTTTGTTTACAAAAGATCTATTTCTTTCCTTTTGGATAAGATAAAGATTATATATATTGACAGGAAACTTGATGATGATGAGGGAAAGCTCAAGTCATTATATTTTGTCTCCTAATCTGGCATCCAAGAATTCTTAATCGATTTCTTTTCCTTACCGAACACATGGTGCTTCATGATATGCCTGCATGATACAGAAAGTGGCTTAATGTTGCTTGGGAAAATTAATCTCTCACTATTAGTGTGCTTATTAGTTTATCATGGTTATTGATGTGTACACCACAAGCTTGATCTGTAGTCCTCGACTATAGTTAATAGATACATATTGTAATTAAGTTGGGATATACATTTCTTGAATAAGATTGTGGAATTCTTTGTGGTTTGGAGTTCACACCTAAGAAAGAATATGCTCCACTAAATAAGAGGTTTTATGCTCCAAGATGATAATACCTGCCGTATTTGGAACCAACGTGAAAACTCATTTTGCTACTCACTTTTGGAACAGTGCAATTTGGAGTTGCCTATGACAGTGCTAACTGACATTGCTGTGTATCAGCACTTACTAAATTGAAGCCCAAGTTCTAAGTGCTCTCTATATTTTAAGAAACTTATGCAGATCACCTTTTCTTTGCTTTTCTGGGAGTTTTTATCGAAGTAACCTGCCAATGATGCACTTCTATGGCAGGCCACTACCATATGTGAACTTATGCTAATTTGACATATAGAGAGAATGATCTTATGAGGATTTATTATTATATTATATAGTTTCCTGTATAAAATGCACTTATATAATTTAGATGGATTTAATTATTTGTTACAGATGATTTTCCTTCTCATTTCTCAACTAATTGAAGTTGAAATCCAACTCATGGTCCACATCCAAGTTGGCTGTTGCAATCATACATCTGCAATCACAGATAAAGCCACAGACTATAAGGTTCGCCACAATCCTCTTTTCTTTTTCTCTTTCTTTCTTGTGATGATGAGATTCCAAAAGAATAGGTCAACTTTTATCTGCACACTGCACACATACCACCAATTGAGAATATATACCCAAATATCATTTCACTTGCCACTTTGATGACAAAAAAAGAACAATTACGTGGTTAATATATGGGAAAAACAGTGCATGCTGCAAAAATTCGTCCCCGTTCAAATCTGATCCTCTTGTTCTCCTAGTAATAGTAGCTTGATGTCACTGCAAAGTTTGTACCTTGATTTGAATGATGATGTCATCATTTAACAAAAGAATGGTTATTTGGCGTTCTTTGACCGCGTGCTTCGACATGTCGCATAAACATCATTCGTGTTATCCAACTGTCATGATTTTGTTTTGATTTCTAATGTGATGTAACATCAATTAAATCTCATATTTCAGAGTCGTAGCTCCTATGTTTCCAGGCCTTGTCATCTTATCTCGTTCGAACTTATTAGAAACATCATTCAACGCAATATTCTGTGATCTAGAAATCAAGGGACTTGTGAGCTTGATCAAAAACATTAAGCCATCATGTTAGTGATGCCTTCTACTAATAGTTATGAAATATGAATATTTGGCTTATACTTTTTCCACATGTAGGCAGCCCAATTTATAAATAAAAGTTAGCATGCAGTTGAAACAAGATTAGAGAAGCTGAATACGACTGTTGAAAAACAAGATTTTACTCTAGAAGAATATTGAAAAATTGTGAGTATAGTTTAATCTCGATATATATCCACGTGAAGTTGATCCAACAACCCACATGTAAATGGAGGCTCCACTCTAATATGTGCTAGTTTAGCTATGTAATAACCTGCCTAAATTCATGTGAGAGGCCATAAAGTTGCTGACGAATTAAAAATACCGTGTGCCACATAGAATATCTCACTAAAGACAATGTCACCGCTCTCTTAAACACAAGTAATCCTCTAATTATAAATAAACATGCCGGTTCGGCATATTTTATCTCATAACCATATCTCGATTGGTAGTTGGTATCTCAATGGATATCGCTCTAAAAGTGCTCTTTGTCCTTTCTCTGAGTTTGGTTTCTAAGAAGCCACTAGTCGATGCCAGAAACTGGCACTGGTCTAGCGATATAAAATCTGATTTTTCAGCAGCCGTTGAGGATCTTGTCACCACTCTTCCTGGCCAACCTAGTGTAGATTTCCAACATTATGCTGGCTATGTCACGGTGAATGAAAAGAATGGAAGAGCACTCTTCTACTGGTTTTATGAAGCCACAACTTTTGCTGATGAAAAACCTCTAGTGCTCTGGCTCAACGGAGGTAAGAGGGCTAAAATAATTCGTCATAATGTCATGGATATTAACATGCATGCACCATATATATGTTATAGAAAATCTTGAGGGCACCAAGGTCTTGCAGAAGTGTTCGTGTTGTTATTTTGCATGTAGCATGGGATGTATCTAATTGACGCAGAAGTCTGAAAGCTAAGCACATTTTTCGTCTGTCCTTATCAATCCTTTAACTACTTTTTTTGGTTAATATATCTAAATACAAGATATAAGCGATTCCCATTCTTTGCCATTGTCACGAGGAAAGAAGATTCCTCATGCATAAATTTAATGCTGTGTTTAGCTTCACAGATTCTCCACAAAGATGATTATCTTTCCTTGAAATTATGAGGTGCAACGTTGTGGTTATGTTTGACTCTTTTTTTGTTATTTATATCTTACTCTGCACCATCACTTATCCCCTTTTCCAAATTCTCTACAGAATTTGGTGCTGATAGTGATCTCCTGTTCTATATATGTTCTAGGCCCCGGTTGTTCATCCGTTGGATATGGAGCAACACAAGAAATAGGGCCTTTCTTTGTGGACAAGGATGGGCGTGGCTTAAAATTAAACCCTTTCTCGTGGAACAAAGGTTTGATTTCTACTTCACCCTTTTCCATCATATAGCAAGGAGAAATGTTCTTATCAGATACAAAGCAAAACAAATTGGATATTATTATAGTATTTTAATGTTGCCAAAAGATTTAGGGGATTGAAAAATTATTTATGTATCCTGTGTTGATGCTACAGAAGCCAACTTATTGTTCTTAGAATCTCCAATTGGTGTGGGCTATTCGTACTCAAACACTAGTGGTGATTATGATAGGCTGGGAGATGACTTTACAGGTAAACCTACTATTTGTTTTTAAACTTTTTTTACTAAAATTTGGTCCACATTTGTCTGAGTGTGACTAAAATCATAACAAATTATGCACTACTTTTGCCAGCAAACGATGCATACGCTTTCCTCCATAATTGGTTCCTCAAGTTCCCATCATATCAAAATCGAATCTTTTACATCGCTGGCGAGAGCTATGCAGGTATAGTACTATTGCTCCATTTCGAGCACCCCGTCTCTGTAAAAATCTGGTCTGATCTCATGTGTTTGAGCAGGGAAGTATGTTCCTGAGCTGGCTGAAATCATTCATGATAAGAACTCAGATCCATCTTCCTTATTCATTGATCTCAGAGGCATAATGGTATGATATATATTTCTAAGTTAATCATTTCCTATTCAAGAAAAAGTTCATGTTAATTGACCTCTCACTGGTAGCTGGGGAATCCCGAGACAAACGACGCAGAGGACTGGAGGGGCATGGTGGATTATGCGTGGAGCCACGCTGTGGTCTCAGATGAGACCTACAAGACCATTGTCAAATCCTGCGATTTTTACAGTGATGACACGTTGAACAACAGCGACTGCTATGCTGGTTGGGACGAGCTGCTTAGCCAGTACGATGAGATAGATATTTACAGCCTTTATACATCGGTGTGCATAGCTAATACTTCTGCTTCTTCAACTCTGCTCACAGCCAGGAGGTCATCCAAGATGGTAAGTGGTGGTTTTTTCTCTCGTTTCAACTGTGGAAAATAGAGGCCCGATAAAAATGACATGACTATGTACGTAGATGCCAAGGATGATGGGTGGTTATGACCCGTGTTTGGATGACTACGCCAAGTATTACTACAATCAAGATGAGGTTCAAAAGGCCCTCCATGTCTCTGATGGAATCAATCTCAAGAACTGGAGCATATGCAAGTAAATGAACTTCACATTTTCTCCATTTGAATTCTGATTAGTAGCTAGAGACTCACGTGAGTGATGTTCGATTGTGCAGTATGACGGTGTTTGACAACTGGTCTGACACAAAGAAATCCGTGCTTCCGATATACAAGAAGCTCATAGCTGCTGGGCTCCGGATATGGGTGTACAGGTAAGGCAGAATAATTAGGTCAAATAGAGAATGGATTAATTTAGTTAGAATGGAATGGTAATGATGTGTTTTGTGTGGTTAGTGGAGACACGGATGGTAGAGTTCCTGTTCTGTCGACGAGATACAGTTTGAGCTCGTTAGGGCTGGAGATTAAGAGGGCGTGGCGGCCTTGGTACCATGAGAAACAGGTACGAGGTGTTTGTTCTTATTTCCCTAGACGAGAGAGAGGTGTGTGATGTGATCGATCGGGCCTCGACTTGCAGGTTGGTGGATGGGTGCAAGACTACTACGGGCTTACATTCGCCACATTTAGAGGGGCAGGCCATGCTGTGCCCATATTCAAACCAAGCGACTCCCTTGCTTTCTTTGCCTCGTTTCTTGCAGGGGAATCTCCGCCATCACAGAGATGGAATTGATATATCCATCACCAATTATTACAATAATAATAATTCACCATATCCGCCATTATTCATCCAGTTTTGTTCCGCTGCTTCTTGTATTGGGTTGGGGACTGCAATAATATATCTAACCTTTATAATTTGAAACACACCCACATCTCCTCATTAGTACTCTCCAAGTCGCACCAAATTTTAATGCTAAAGTTTGTAGATTTGGAAAACCAAATTGAATGGTCTGCCCTTAAAATTGAATCTCAATGAGATGGGATTTTTGTGCGCCAAGACAATATCCATTATCATAAATTTATTAGTGATCTGGAGATTAAATTAAATGGTTTGGATTCTTTTCAATTCAAAAGTTACAATACTATGATTTTAGTTAGTAGAGACTTATAAAATAAAGGATATTATTGGCTCTCGATCATCATGGTTTGATATCATATCCGTGGCAAAAGTTGATTGGTGAATATATATGATGTACAGCAACAAAACAAGAGAAGAAAAAACAAATATAATTGTTTCAAAAGAGTACTAAACAACAGTAAGTCTAGAATAAAATATACTCCAGTAAAAAGGTGCAACAAGAGTGGTGGGCAATACTATAGTGGCAAGGCTAGGAAACGCATATTAAATCTGATGGGAATATGTGGGCGTGAGAAATTATTGATATAATTGGCGATGCGTGGTGGTTTGAGTCGGGCGCGAGCGGAAACCTTAGATTTGTGGTTGCGGTTGCGATGAAAGGTAATAGGAAGGTATATGGATTTGTTTATGTCTTCAACAAGTGTAGTTTCGTTGTCAAAGTGGTTCGCTGAGTTGAAGAACATCTCAAACACTTTCATGCAATATAAATGGGTTTGCTTGCACGGTTTACTCATTTCCTCATCCAAACTGGGGGAGAATACATGCTGCAAGAATTCCTTCCTTTTCACTTCCAACATCTCTCTCACATACACCACCGACTCCTGGATGCTGCCCTTTGGATTCTGATTCCAGTGGAGCACCACCATATTCATTTTCCCATCAACTAATTCTTTCTGCAATTAAATATGTATTAGATCGATTAATTAATTGTCAATCAATACATTGAAGAAATTAATGGTGGTACATATACTTGATAGCTCTGCATGTCGTTTGCTAGGCGGGCGATAGCCATGAGCAATTTGGTGATGTTTTGGTATTCATCCACATGAGTTGGATTTGTAGCATTTTGGGTGAAGAAAGTGGTGGCCGGAAGTGTAATTGTGTGCGCTGCAATGGACGCCATCCCTCTTTCAAGGTATTCATCCATTGCTGGTGTGTACCCTGTCACACTCCATCTTTTCTCTTCCATCCACGAAATGAAGCATTCACGCCACTGCCACACAAACTTTTCCCATCAAAATTTTATCCATTCTAATTAATTAAACTAATTAAATCAGTAAAACTTACAAGATGTTGCAAATTCGGCACTATGTTGGTTCCTTCACATTTTGCTACAATTTCATTGGCGAAGTCATCAAGCGCCTCGAATATTGTCTTGCTATGACCCTCTAATCCTTCCCCGTCCCATCTACAAATTAAACACCCCTGTTAATTTGTACATATATATATACATGAAATTCATGCATGTACCTTTCAACAGCATCAGTCAATATTTCCAACTCCGCCAAGGAACCTTCCATGTCATAAAAGTCATCCGCAACAGTCACAATTATGGCTGCTTTGGCAATGATCAACCTCATTGCTGACTCCTCGGGAAAGTTGGACGAAGAAGCAACTGCAAAATAGGTATAAACTGTCTTCTCTCTTCCAAATCCCATCTCGCTAAGCCTCCATTTCTTCGACCACCTATATATAAATATATATATTAATGCTTCCACCACCTTAAACTAATTAATAACAACAAGACTAGACTAACCCTTTGAGTTCCTCTAATTCACGCATGTATATTAACCGCATATATTCGAAATTTTCAACCGCGAGTTGCATCAACTTGGTGTTGTCAAGGCAGGACAACCTGCATGTTTTTAATCAATTAACAGGATGCCATGCCACTCTAATTAAGAAACTTGATCAAATTAATACCTGTAGAAAGAGGCCTTCCCAACCCACAGAGAGCTGCTTTTATTTTCCTCAATCCACTTTCTATGATAAAGACGATCCAGACGAGCAGTCCATGGGATATCCAGCTCATACTTCATCTGCTCCACTCAATCGTTATCTCACTAATAAGTAATCTACACCACTCTAGCTAATATATAACACGTACTCATGATCAAATTGTATACCATATTTTGAAGCCCTTTTGAAATCAAGAAATTATGATCTCTATGTCTGGTCTTGGCATTTTGGATCAATTTTGTGGCAAATTTCCGTGCTTCTTCTAATTGGTGCTCTCCTGGGAATGACAAATCTGTGGCTCTGTAAACACTGTACATTGCGGTGATGAAGTTCTCCGAGTTTTGTTCCATATAGGCCATGGTTTGTGGTTCATAGAGAAACCAACAGAAGCTTCCTGCAGTTTACACACACACATCACATGCATATATATTAATTGCAATTGGTGAAATTTGATTGTGATTAATGTAGGTACGCGTACCAGGATTGACGTCGTGTCCGTGCATCCTGAGAAGCCGGAAGGCCAACGCATCTTTGAATAATTTGAAAGGGAGGCTGTGGCTCCCAATCCCATTTGATTTATTATTCTTTTGATTTCTGAACAAATTAAGCCGATATAAGATTAGTTGACCTCAAATATTTGATATTCACGTTAATAGTAATAGTATTACCTATAAACTTGAGCGACTAAATGCTGAATTTGTTGGTTAAAATGCGGAGCTAGACCAAGTCCTTCCACGTGATCCACCATGCACAGTTTTATTATGTCTCCATCCACTGGATATATTGCAGGTACTGCAATATATATATATCAATCCATTACGTACGTTTGTTTTGTTTTAAATCAATATTACTCAACCATGCATGCTAGAGAGATAGAGATGAACCTCCATTGGGGAATTTGTGAATGAGTGATTGCAGATATTTGAGAGATTGGATATTTTGAGTGGATATAAATGCTTGCGCAGTGGCCGACGGCGACTGAAACAGAGAGCCGTCGCTGCACAAGTAGCGACTGATGGTTTCTTGACGATCGAAATCGTAAGTGGATGGCAATGTTTCCAAATATGATAAAAGTGGCGGACATTCCTCACCTTCCACTAGTTTTTCCCTGCATTCATTTCAAGTCACCATTTATTAACGTTATTGATTCAAGCATGTTCGACCACTCAATTAATAGATTATACAAGTATTTTCAAATGAAAAAGCAACACTATCACAAAATAAAAATATAGTATTTACTATATGTTTGTAGAGCTATGATATTAATTTGAAAAAGACGTATACATACGTTTGAAGAATATGGTGACGGCTGACAAAAATATTGGCTATAAGTGCGAGTAATCCATTGGGAAAAACAAGAGGAAGGTGTTGCGCCTCCGCCAACTCAATCATGGCCGGAAATGTAAGCAGAAACCAACGCGGCAAGTTGTGGTAGTTTATTTTGACAAGTATCTCCGCCTTGGACTCAATGAACCTTAGCCCTGCATGCATGCATTAAGTTCATGATGAGCTCGTTAGTAGTTACTATATATATATATATACATACCTGCAGATTGTATATTTTGATGAGCGGCATCGTCATCCTCATCGTGATTCCATTTTTGGAGAGCAAGCAAGCATGCCAGAGTGGCTGGGAGAGCATCGATGGTGGGCAGTCCTTCTTCGTTGGTTTCTCCCCAGAAGCCTCCTTCCTTCTGGTTTCCCATTATCCAATTCAGACAGCTCGGAAACATGGGGATTTTGTGATTGTTTTGGTGGGGAATCATAGCTAACCAAGCTGTGTCGTAGGCTGAGGGGCTCAGAAATGCATCACCATTGTTACCAAGTAGCTCACAGAATATCTCATTTTTAACCTCACTAACAAGGGATAATAAGGAGTACTCCATCGATTTCTTTATGCAAGCATTCCCTAATTAAATAACAAAAGGGACTATTATATAGATATACACCCCGGCCCGGCCCCTACAGCTACTAACGTAACCAACCCTCATCAATACTTACAAAAATGTGTTTTATGTGTCCAACGTGTATCAATTCAATATTCCCTTTTCTTTTTTGTCGCCTTTATTTTCCATCACAAATATCTTATTACAACGTCTACACGTCCCTATCTTCTCAAAATCAATACTATTATAAAAGTCAAATACCAATTTTGAATTAATGGCAATTTTTTAATATTATTATTAATTTTGATAGTGATATTAATGGTCACTTTTTTGTTTCTTAATTTTCTCTTTAATGTTTTTCAATTATTTATCTTTTTTTTCGAAAATCTTACAATTTCATTTGGGATAAAATATTCATATAACATATCAAATTAAATATCATAATAAGAGCTTTAATTTAATATCTAACATCTATAAAATGAATTTGAAATAAAAAACTTATTACTCCCTCCGTCCTGCTTGAATTGTCACACTTACTATATTTGAGTGTTCCATTTGAATTGGTACACCCCTTATTTGACAATGATTAGAGCTTAATTAGTAATAAAGGTAAGGTCAAATCAGTTTTTTCTCTCTCATAGACTTAATTAGCCAATAAAGATGTATGGTCAAATCAGTTTTTTCTCTCTTATATATAGGCTTAATTACTACCTAAATAAAGTTTTTCTTAAATTGTGTGCCCAAGAGGGGGTGCCAATTCAAGTGGGACGGAGAGAGTATCATTTAAATAGAGAAAAAAATGATTCATTAAAACCTTTTGAATTGAAATAAAAATGAATTGATTGTTTAATCATAAATATAGATTAATTATTAATAATAACTAATAG
>JAYJMF010000054.1:0-26814 GCA_036873715.1 Salvia sclarea
ATGTGGGCTGAGGTGAGAATTAATTATTTGTGGGCTTGTAATCTAAGGTAGGATGTTATAAAAGGTAATATGACATGACATTTGGGGAGGGATTTTGGGGCTTAGGTGGATGCCTTGGCCCCAAATCCTATTATAGAGAAGATTAATTTTATCGTGAAAAGTGAGAATGAAGATGAAAAGCATAAAAGTGATGAACAAACGCATAAAATCAACGGACACGATATGGACGAAATAAAACTAATAATGGACAATGTAGTTATTTATAGAGTTTGGACAAACAAATCTCTTTTTAGGATGGTTGGTGAAGGAATACTACTCTTGTTATTCAAATTTCAAATGGACTCTATATTAATTAATATTTTTCCACATAATCATGCCTCCCCACCCAAAGTAAGTTTGAAAAATCCCGAAGTAAAACATGGAAATTGGAAAGCGAGACGAATGATATTGTAATTGCAATATTATTAACATAGAAAAAAGAAAAGAAAATCGAAAAGAAAAGAATGAGACAGAAAAATGACGTCATCTCCTCTTTTGTGAATTAATGTCCGAAACCCACATTCCCATTCCAACCAAAAGCTGCAGATATTTTATTCCGAACTGTTGAGTTTCCCTCGTGGCGGGAAAGCAGCTGCTCTTCCACATTCACCAGAGCAGCCATGTACTGGCTTACAGCACGAAACGCCGTCGTTCTCGTTCACCGCTGGCGCTCTTTATCCTTCCTTCTCAGCCCCTCTCTCCGCCGCCCTTTCCCCCCCGCCGGCTCCGCTCACCAGTAAATACTCTATTCCCGCTTTCTTCATCTCAAGGCTATCTGTTTGTGCATTTAATGCGAGCGTGTATCTTTGTATGTGTGTAAGATTGGACCTATTTTATTGGTTATTGAGATTTAAATGTGCGTTTATGTGTTCTCTCTGCACATTGCTGTGTCTGTGTGTTCAGTTTAGTCGGGAAGGCTAACGCGATTATGATTTTGTTGAATCTTTATTTATTTTTTAAATAATGTTTATTGAATTTTATAGAATAGTGTTACTGTTGTCTGTTAATTGAATTGCTCGTTTTGGCTTTAGATATACCCTTTTTCCCCATGTTGTGCAATGCATTATTTACATAAGAAATGTAGAAACTACGGCAATGTCTGGTATTTTCGCGTTTTATTTGTTTCCAGGGAGATACGTTTTGACGCTGTGTATTGGAAGGGCATTGTGTTCTTAAGGAAATTTAATGTATGCTTGTTCTTGTTTTGGGAGAAAAAAATGACACCTAAAATAAAATAAAACTGAGTTTTAGTTTATTAAGAAATTTATTGACTGGAAATGATTCATGGACTGCAAAGTTATGAGCATTAAACTCTCCCTGTGGTGTTCGGGTTCTGATAGTTAAAATAGAAGAGATGGTGTGTCCTTGATTTGATTTACATCATTATATGTGAAATTAAAGAACCTATTTTGTAAAATGTTGTTCCCTACTTCCCTTTCATTGTTACATACTTATTGTGGATTCATGTATAGTCTGTAGGACCAACTGTTGTAATGTTGTTATCCATTATATACAATTTCTCCATAACATTTACATTCCCACTTTTTTGGCTTCTAGGTTTGGCCTATTTGCATGACTTATAATTTTTACAAAATGTGATATCTATGTTTTAATTGGTTAATATGTTCTCACCTTACAGTCCCAGACAACCCGGTCGCACCTTTTGCTTCAAAGAGAGAAAGCTTTATACGAAAACTTCAAAGAAGCTTAAACAATCAAATATTTCGTTGGAAGATAAAGACTATGCTCATATTATCTGGTGGAAGGAGGTTAGATTCTTATCTGTTTCTCTTAATTTTCCGTACGACTTATTCAGCAATATATACCTTGTTGTCGTCATGCAGAGATTTTCCTGTCGTCTTGCAAGTCTGATTGGATTCCGTTTTCTTGTTTCAGAGATTGGAAATGTGCAGAAAGCCTTCTTCTGTTCTACTGGTCAAGCGGCTGGCATTTACTAATTTATTGGGTGTTGATAGTACCTTAAAGAATGGAAGGTAGGGCTCTGTGTCTGCCGGACATTCCTTATGCCCCGTTTTCTAACTTATTAATCTATTGATCTCGCTTTGTTATGCTCATCGGATGATTTAGAATTATAATGTGGCATTATGTAAGCATGAGTCCGAGAATTTACGGTCTCACTGTGCATACTTTCACAACTCTTCTCCTCATTCTTACCTCACCTGTATGAGGAATTATGATTTTTCCTAACATGCATCTGTATCTTGTATGTTTCTATGTACCATTGCATCATAGCTCTCATCGATCCTTTAAAGATGTAATAAAAAATGTACATGAAGCGTATTTGGTAATATATTTCTTGATTATGTTGTAGCCTCAAAGAAGGAAATCTTAATTGCGAAATGTTGCAATTCAAGTCAAAATTTCCGCGTGAAGTTTTACTATGCAGAGTATGTCTATATGGTTTTTTTTATCTTCTTATGTTGTTTGTTTCACCTCCTCATTTTTCAATTTTGGTATCGTGCATCAATAACCCATACTTTTTGTGATCCACTCTCACCACTTTTTCTGTATTCAAGGTCGGAGATTTTTATGAGGCTATTGGTATTGATGCTTGCTTCCTAGTAGAATATGCTGGGTTGAATCCTTTTGGTGGTTTACGCACGGACAGCATACCTAGGGCTGGTTGCCCCGTGGTGGTATGTGGTTTCCCATGTGTACTTTTGGCTCTTATTAGGGCATGCAAAGACGTTGTTTGCTCTCTTTTTTTGCCCACTTTACATTTATGTTTTCGAATTGTTGTATTTATTCACTAGTTATTGCTTCAAGAAAAATTATTTGTCGAGTTATACAATCATTTCCAAGGGTCAAGTGTTTTTCTAAGTTTTTTCTTCAACATGGTGATCAAATACATCAAACCTCCTAATAATTTGTCCGACTACATCCTTGAAAGGAAAGTTAGAAAGAACAGTAGAGTGGAATGAAGGTTGAGGAAACTCTATGGCTGTTTGATTTTGTCTGGATTTTACCTTTGGCAGGATCATATGCTAGATTAGGAGCTTGTGCATTTGATACTTTTCTAGCTTCCTTCTCATGGAATTCACCGCTAGATGTTTTTGTCCTATACTATCAGTTTCTCAGCTGGACTCCATTTGTGACACCGCTCTTAACTATTCCTGCAGAATTTACGACAGACATTGGATGATCTGACCCGTAATGGTTTTTCTGTTGTGAGTACAATGCCCTGAACTTTGTCTCCTTTTGGCCTCACATTGTAATTTATATGTCTCACAGTTTTGCATATCTAGTGGAAGGAGGAAGGAATAACTTTTTCATTTTTACCTACTTTGATTGTTTCAGAATTGGCAAACATGATTTATATTTTTTTTCTCTTGCTTTTGTTTCTCAATTTGTAGTGCATAGTGGAGGAAGTTCAGGGTCCAACTCATGCTCGGACACGTAAAAGTCGTTTTATATCCGGGTAATATACCTAAAGCTTGATTGTGATCAACTTTTTCCCTCAAGGGAAGCTAGTTTCTGACTTCGCGTTTGACCAAAGGACTTTGTTCTGAATTTATGTTTCTATGGAAATTTGGAGATTCTTGCCGAATAGAACTACATTGAGATAATTTATGTTAACCACTCTACTTTCTTTCTGGATAAAAGTTTTATTGATGAAGATATTGTTTTACATGCTTATCTATAAACAAAAATTACTCGATTAATCCTTCTATATGCTGCCATATGTTAACCATATACTTATATTGGGTGGCAATGGTTTCTTGATTAATTGTTCAGCATCCAATTAATTGTAAAGTTCATGTCCTAACTTAATGATAGGTTTCAGGCATGCACATCCTGGCAGTCCTTACGTGTTTGGGCTTGTTGAAGACAATCACGATCTGGATTTTCCTGACCCAATGCCTGTAGTAGGTAAAAGCCAAGTGGATATTGTGAAGGACCTTCCTGTTAATGCATGTTGATAAATTCTCTTTTGACCTGTTCCATTTTCTCACTTATTCCCCGAGATTCGATTATCATCTAAAGATGAAACCAAGTTACCAATGTTCTATTAGATACAAGAAAGAACTCTCTGCTAGTTAAGTTGATTAACAAGTTCTGAACGATAATCACACTGACGCTTAATTTTAGAAAATTCCATCATTGATATTCTTTTTCACTAAAACTGTTTTTTGCGGCTTTAGGGATATCTCGCTCGGCTAAGGGGTATTGTATGGTTTCTGTGCTTGAGACAATGAAGACTTATTGTGCCGATGATAATCTGACAGAAGAAGCCTTGGTTGCCAAACTTCGTACTTGTCGGTGCCATCATTTGTTCCTCCATACATCATTGAGGAACAATTCTTCAGGTTTGTAATATATTTTCTATCATCGTCGCTGTGGTAGAATAGTACTGCAATCTGTTGATCGAGAAATTAAGTTGATTAGTTTGATAGCTGCTTACCTCATAATTCATGTCTGAGATATTCTAACTGAAAATGTCACTGTGCAGGAACTTGTCGCTGGGGAGAATTTGGTGAAGGTGGATTGTTGTGGGGAGAATGTAATGCCAGACAATTTGAATGGTTTAATGGTGATCCAGTGAACGAGCTTTTATACAAGGTCTCAGCGTGAACATTGGTTCTTTATCTATGTGTCTTCTTCTCTTATTTCTATTCTGTATTAACTTGAAGTAATTCAGGTGAAAGAGCTCTATGGCCTTGAAGATGAGACCTCATTCAGAAATGTTACAGTTGCCCCAGAAAATAGACCGAGTCCTTTATACCTGGGGACAGCCACACAAATTGGTAATATAAACTAACTCCAATTTCAATGGAACTGTATTTGCTCCTTTAACCAACTATTGATGGATAGTAAATATGTATTTTTTTCATGTCTTGTCAGGAGCGATTCCTACTGAAGGAATTCCATGTTTACTCAAGGTTCTACTTCCATCAAGTTGTGTTGGCCTACCTATCATGTAAGTTAGAAGTTGATTATGATGAAGTCCACATTGCCCCCATTTTCACTGCCTATACATTATAATGGTTACGTGGAAGAAAGAAAAGAAATGTATCTTCCCTACGTCTAGAATTTTTGTTTAATATGAATTTGACTCTACATTTACATATCTACTCTTGCTCTCTTCTAGGTATATCAGAGATCTTCTTTTGAACCCTCCTGCTTATGAGATTGCTTCAAAAATACAAGGTGAGTTATTATGAACCAACACTTTACATATGGTGACTGCGACTTGTGCTAGTGTTACCATTTGTTGCACCTATTTATTTTCAACAGTTAACATATCATCCATCCTGCAGGTTCAAATTTGTTCCCATAGATGATTCAATAGTTTAGGTTACAATCACTTTGTATAACAACAATAGCATGTTTTTGTGCGATTTTTACTTTCTGCACTATCTTTGATCTGATTCTTGCTCTACATTCTCTTTTTTCCTCCAGAAGCCTGTAAATTGATGAGCAACATAACATGCTCCATTCCTGAATTCACCTGTGTTCCCTCAGCTAAGGTTGGCTTGAACCTCGAAATCTGAGTTGTACAGTATAGTTGTCCTTTTAATTGCCAGATTTTCTTTCCCAATCATTTGAATTGTTTAAGGCTCTAATGTCATTCTTTATCTGCAGCTCGTGAAGTTGCTTGAGTTGAGAGAGACCAATCATATTGAGTTCTGCAAGATAAAAAATGTTCTTGATGATACAATACAACTGTATACAAATTCAGAGCTTAGAGAGATTCTATCATTGTTAATGGATCCTACATGGGTAGCAACTGGGCTCAAAGTTGAACTAGAGACATTAGTAAGTGCCTTTTATTATATGTGAATCATTTATTAGTTATGATTATTACTTCAAATGAAACCATTGAGGCCTGCAGAAAGCAAAAATATACTACAGGGCAATTGCAACAGTATGTCCAATTGTCCATTTTTTACCATTTCTGTTTATTGGAAACTTCACAGAATGTTTCTTTTAATTTTAGGTGAGTGAATGTAAATCAGTTTCTTCTAGAATTGGTGAAATAATCTCATTAGATGGTGAAAGTGACCAAAAGATAACCTCCTCTACCACAATCCCAAATGAGTTTTTTGAAGATATGGAGTCTTCCTGGAAAGGGCGCGTCAAGAGGATCCATTTAGAAGAAGAATTTTCCGAAGTCGATGAAGCTGCCAAGGCCTTATCAATTGCTGTAAGTCTTGCGAGAGCTCTTTTAAATTATTGTGTGATCATTATATAGATCTCATAGTGGTAATCACTTCATGGAGCTAATGACACAGACATTTACGATGTTCCAATGAGTAGGATATACTAATTGGTATTCTTGGAGACAATATGGGAATGAGAAGGATGATTGATAAGGCATGGCGAGATTTCTTTTGTAATTGAACAAATAAGTTATGTATTTAACATGGATGTTGTTTTTTTTGAGAACAAACATGAAAGTTGTGATGCTAGAAAACCGTGGATTGCATGAAGAGGATAACTGGTAAATTTGGAAGTGAACAAGATGGGGCAAAAATGGGTTCTGTATCTAACAAATTATTAAGAAGTGATCGTATCAAAATTTAAGTGATCATCACTTCCTCTTTCAAAATCAATACGATGCTATCTGACCAGGGGGGATGGCTATTCAATTAACAAAGTTTCAAAATTCAGTAATAGCTCCTATTTACATTGAAGAATACAATTAGTTGCAGGGTATTAATGTGAACTTCAAAATTTTGATTCTAATTTTTATGCTCTGTGCTTCCTAGATTGAAGAAGATTTCATCCCTATAATTTCAAGAATCAAAGCAACAATGGCTCCTCTTGGTGGACCGAAGGGAGAGATACTATATGCTCGTGAGCATGAAGCTGTGTGGTTCAAGGGAAAACGTTTTGCTCCAATTGTTTCCTCTGGTACCCAATTAGAAGAAAAAATCAAACAGCTGAGACCTGCCTTTGATTCCAAAGGCAAAAAAGTTGGTGAAGAATGGTTTACCACGATAAAGGTGGAGGATGCATTGACCAGGTAGCCTTTGTCATACATGGTGATCCATTTTTTAGATCTGATTAATATTACCTCCACTTCACGATTACTTGCTTTTGCATCAGATATCATGAGGCTGGTGACAGAGCAAGAAGAAAAGTTTTAGAACTTTTACGAGAATTATCTGCTGAACTACAAGCAAAGATCAATGTGCTAGTTTTTGCATCTATGTTGCTTGTCATTGCAAAAGCATTATTTGGCCATGTCAGGTTTGTCACATATATATAACTAACCTTCTTCCATGGCGATGGGGTGATATTGACTTTTTTATTTGGCGTTTTTATTTAGTGAAGGAAGAAGGAGAAAATGGGTGTTCCCTACTCTCACTCATCACCGCAAATCTGAGGTAGCTAAAGCACCGTCGCATTAACTCATATTTGGTAATCGCTGTTTACTTATGAAGCTCGTTTGCAGGCTCTGAGATCTACATTTGATGGGTCTCGAAACATGCAGGATGCAGGAACACCACATGGAGTTGAGGGAATGAAGTTGATCGGATTATCCCCTTATTGGTTTGATGCAGTTCAAGGTGGCGCTGTACAAAATACTGTTGATATGAGGTCATTATTTCTCTTAACAGGACCTAATGGGGGTGGGAAGTCAAGTTTGCTAAGATCAATTTGTGCCGCTGCGCTACTTGGAATATGTGGACTGATGATTCCAGCTGAATCAGCTATTATTCCTCACTTTGATGCCATTATGCTGCACATGAAATCCTACGACAGCCCTGCAGATGGAAAGAGCTCATTTCAGGTGAGACTTGCTCAATTGTCTTCTCTATTATTGCCTTATGTGAAATAGAGCAATAATGTTTACTCGACTTTTACCAAATTCATATCTATATAATTTAAGTTTGTATTTACTATAATTCTTTTCAGGTTGAAATGTCAGAAATTCGGTCTATTGTTACTAGAGCCACTTCAAATAGCCTCGTACTTATTGATGAAATATGTCGAGGTACTGAAACAGCAAAGGGTACATGTATTGCTGGTGGTGTCATTGAAACTCTTGATGCAGTGAGTTGTTTGGGTGTCGTATCTACCCACCTTCACGGAATTTTTGATCTACCCTTGAAAACAAAAAATGTCGTGTTTAAAGCTATGGGAGCAGAATCTGTCAATAATCAAACCATGCCCACGTGGAAATTGATCGATGGGGTCTGTAGAGAGAGTCTTGCATTTGAAACAGCTCAGAGAGAAGGAGTTCCTCGAGAATTGATCGACCGAGCAAAGGAATTATACGCTGCAGTTTATGCAAAAGATTCATTAAGAGGACAGAAACAGTTCTCTGCCCCGACCATTCTTGATACATCTAACGTGGTGATGGATGGACCAAGTCATCCAGAAAAGGAGACCTCTCCTTTGTTGAAATCAGTGATATCTGCCAACGCTTTGAGTAAGGAAGTCGAGAATGCCGTGATTAACATATGCAAAGAAAGATTGATGGAGCTGTACAAGAAGCATGATCTCTTGGACCCTTCCCCACTAAAATGTGTATTAATTGGTGCAAAGGAACAGCCGCCTCCATCCACCATTGGCGCTTCCAGTGTTTATATCATGCTCAGACCCGACCGAAAGCTCTACATCGGAGAGGTACTTGGCTTTAACTTTTTATGCCAATACTTTCTTTCATGTGTTTATTTCCTTTTAACACGAATGAGCAAAACATCTAGTTTCTGGTTATGAGACTTGTTACGTGTACTGGTCCATCCCAAAGTGACACATGACTCTTGCTTGATTTTTGTTTTTTGTTTTTTCAGACGGATGACCTTCAAGGTCGGATCCGTGCTCATCGTTCCAAGGAGGGAATGCAGAAGGCGTCGTTCCTCTACATGTTGGTAGCAGGGAAGAGCGTGGCCTGCCAAATGGAGACGCTTCTGATAAACCAGCTCCCGACTCAAGGTTTTCACTTGACTAATTTAGCTGACGGAAATCACCGCAACTTTGGCACTAGTGATGTGTTAGGAAGCGAGATGATGGTCAGATAATCTTTCCCAAAGATGCAAATTGATGTAAAGAAAATGTATATACTAGTAATTAATTAGTAAAACCTTTGAGGTAGATGTGCAGCAATTTTGGATCGGTTTCAGCTGCTTCACTCAGATGTTCTAATCTAGTTTGTTAGATCCCTTTTTATGGATTTAAATTTGCATAAGGTATATCTTTCTCCGTTTTTGAATGGGAGGTTGTTTTGTGTACATTCTGTTAAATTTATTTGTAGCCTTAGCAAAAAATAAAATCTTGATTTGACATGCTTGTTTAGTAGGTTTGGTTGAAATTGCGGTTAGTCTTAATTTGTTCGTGTTTGTAGAAATGAGAAGAAAAAGTAGATGAGATTCCAAAAGTTGATGTGGCATTTTGAAAACTGGCAAATTGAATCATTGTTGGAGGCAGCCATATTCGTGGGGCCATTACTGCAGCACCAACGCGCTATGCATAGAGATACCCTTTAGCCCCGCGCCACATGTTCTATCATCTATCACAAAAGTAAACAATCAGATAGAAATCAAAATCTCTAATATCGTTTGGGTAATAATTGAGGTGGTAATGGCATTATTCTTCTTCTTAATGCCATTCACTATTACTTAAACCAGTACCTAGCTTAGCTTTGAAGGATATTAACTTGGCAAATATCACGATCTACGACAGACATGGCAGCGGAAGCAGCAATCTCAACTGCTGGGCGATCTGCTGATCCAGAAGGTGAAATCCCTTCGAGGCGTGGAGAGAAAGGTCGAGCTGCTGAAAGACGAGCTGAAGACGATGCAATCTTTTCTCATAGACGCAAACAGAAAGCAAGCCGAGGACGAGAGGGTGCGTGATTGGATATCGAAGATCAGAGAGGTGGCACAAGACGCTCAAGATACCATCGAAATATTCCATCTCAAGATTGAGAATTCGAGTAGGATGGCGCTTTTGAAAAGATGCGCAAGCTTCCCGAAGCGTGTGTATCACCTCCACGGAATCGGGGATGAGATTGAGTCGATCCGCGCCAGGCTTGACGCCATTTATAAAAACCGTGAGATGTACGGGATTAAGGATCCTGGAGAGGCGGTGGAGTCGGAATGGAGATTGCAACTTGAATCGCAGCGGCGGTTGTCTCCTTGGAAAAAGGACCAACACCTGGTGGGCACAGAAGCTGATGTGAACAAGCTCCTGCGAGAATCGATTTTGAATGAGGAGAAGAAAGGGCTTTACATTACAGTTATAGACGGAATGGGTGGGATCGGGAAATCAACCCTTGCCCGGGAAGTACACAACCACCCCAAGGTTGTTTCTGGTCCATTCGAGTGCCGTGGTTGGGTTGTTGTCTCGAGTGAATTTACGCCACAAGAGACAATCAAGCAGCTAATTTTCCAGCTGCAGAGGTCTGAAGAAGACAAGAAAAAGCTAACTTACGAAATGAAAGAATTGGAGGAAGCGATGAAGGATAAGCTATCACTCCAAGAGGGGCTGAAGCAAATGCTTCATGAAGGAGACAAACAAGATCTGTTTAAGACAATCAAGGAATTGGCTGAGTTGATGAAAGACAAGCTATTTCACCAAGAGTTGCTTAAGGAAATGCTTCACAAGCAATTGGAGGGAAAAACATATTTCATAGTTCTGGATGATGTGTGGGAGAAGGAGCATCTCGAATCTCTCATCGGTGCTTTCCCAAATGAACAAGGTGATCATACAAAATTTCCTAATCTCATCTTATCCAAATGCAGACATACATATATTGGTTTGTGTTTTTTTCAACAATTATTTATGATCATGTATGAATTTTTTGACAAATGACCCGATCATTGATTTCAAAAAAATTATTGCAACTGATAACCGGATGAAATTTTTTTTGAAGTATTTTTTATTATAATACTATGTCTTAACTTTGGATTTATCAACCCTAAAATTGAATTATGAGTATTATAGTTTATTTATAAGAGCAAGCTATTCGTCCTCTTTGTAAGTACTACAAGAGAGAGATTAGAATAGGAATTTTGATCTCCTAACTCAAAAAAGAAAAGCAAAGTCTAGAAAAGTGAAAAAGATGCATATATTTAAACAATGTATTTATATGACCAAGGCAAGTTATATGTAGTTACATGTCTGGATGGAATTGTGAACTGCTTGGGTTTCATTAATTATCAGATAAAACAAGTAGATTATTGGTCACAACTCGCAACAAGGTTATTGGAAAGTACAGCCAATATGTGCACAAGATGGAGGTTCTAGACTCCGAGGAGAGCAGGGAATTACTGCTGAAGAAGGCAAACATTGGAGGCGATAATGGGAGATGGCCAGAAGAATTAGAGAGTATTGGTAAACAAATCGTGGAAAAATGTCATGGTCTACCATTAGCAATCAGTGTTGCAGGAGGCTTACTCGTGGAAACAAAAACTAGGGACGGGTGGAAACAAGTTCTTGACCAAATAAACACTTATTTGGGAAGAGCTGAAAGCAGAGTCTCTGCAATTTTGGAACTGAGTTATCAGAATTTGTCTCCCTGGTTGAAATCATGCTTCTTGTGCCTAGCTTTCTTCAAGAAAGACTCCACCATCTTAACAAGAAGTTTGGTAAACATATGGGCTGCACAAGGCTTGATCCAGAAGGATGGAAGCAGAACGATTGATGAGATAGCAAGAGGTTATTTAAATGAGTTGATCAATAGAAGCATGGTTCAGATTGAGGATCTAACCATCGATGGTCGAGTAAAACACTGTCGCCTCCATGATCTTGTTCGCGACCTATGCTTAAGGAAAGCAAAGGAGGAAATAGGTTTCGAGATTGTAGTAGGAGAGGAGGGGTCTTCATCTGAATCACCATACAAACCCCGGCATCGCGCTGTCTATGGCAAAACTCTCGATACTCGCTCGTCGAGTCAGGATAAGCATCTGCGCTCTCTTTTCCTACTCAATGTCAATGGTGACCGCAGTGTTTATATGACGACTCCATCTTGCTACTGGAAGAGCTTCTCACTCCTTAGAATCCTCTACCTCGACCACTTTGTGTTTCAGAGATTGCCTCACTCTCTTCGGTTAATGATTGGATTGAAGTATTTGGGAGTGCACAAGTCCTACACCGGCGACCAAGTCGAGCTCCCGAGCTGGTTGAATCGCCTCAAGAACCTCGAGGTTCTTGACGTGAAGAATGAGTTCGTAGTGTTTCCAGATGTTGAGCTCGAAATGGAAAGACTGCGCCACTTCCACGTAGGTCATGTCTACGGGAGACCGATGAGAATAAAGAACTGGAAAAGCATCGAGACTTTGAAACTCATCAGGGTGGAGGATTGGATGAAATGCAGCTCGAGACTAATGGATAGTTGTCGTCTCCGCGAATTGGGCATATTTGTTAGAGAAAGTGAAGGAGATGATGAACTTAGGAGGTCACTTGAAAAGATGGGGAATCTTGTGAAACTACACCTAAAATTTAATCGGTTGTTGCCTGCGAATTCGATAGTTATTCCCCATCTCGACTAGGCTTAAACTGGATGGTAAGATCCTCAACTACCCTGCTGCGGCTGAGTTCCCTCCAAACCTTTCTCACCTCACGTTGAAGTTTGCCGAGCCGAATGAAGATCCGATGCCGGAATTGGGGAAGCTACCAAAGCTGCAATATCTCAAGTTATCTCTATGGGTTGGTTATCGGAGGATGCAAGTATTAAGTGACAGTTTCCCCTTCCTCGAAGGGCTCTCCCTCAAAAGAATGGATGAGCTGAGAGGCATCGACGTAGAAGAAGCCTCAAACAACTCCGAATCCGTGATTGCCCCAATCTGGATGCTAAAAATCTCTTGGAACTCATCAAGACTGCTCCATGACCTATTTTGCATTTTGTTCATAGCATTGGAGCCACAAATTGATTGCTTAATATGTGCTTCACATGAAGGAACTCATTGACAAGAGTGGGCTCTTTTGTGCTTGTTTACCTATGTACATATATAACCTTCGCCATGTCATAGCATTTACTCAATACGATCACTTTAATTTATAATTTAAACTATGTTTATTTCAAGTGACTTAACAATGACAGGAGTACTATATTTAAGATGACGAAGCTCAATTTAGTTGGTCATGCACCTTATCTCCAATATGTCCGAGAAAATCAAGCAGTTGATCAAAGGGGCAAGAGCGAATTATTTAATACTACTAATATTTGAGGTCAAACATTTGAGATTAGATTCCACGGTGACCTGAGCATCTAAATTTATTCCCGTGAAGAGTGGGAAACGGTGCATCACAAAGTAGGCTTCCAAGGAATGGGCCAACAAATAGCAAAAGTCCTAATTTTTCTTTTCATTTTTTATGTTCATTCAATTGGCCTTCACTTTAAATTTGTCGGCCACTCCCACTGGCTTAAAAAATTGAACTCCAATGTAGGACTATATTTGATCGGATGAGACTAGTATCTCATAATTTTCTATATGTTGTGCTATCAATAAATTTATTATTTTAAATATATAATTATAATTTTTATATGAATAGATCAGTTGTATTTCTTATATGAATAAGTTGATGGATTTATAGATAAATATGTAATTATAATTTCTTATACGAATAGGTAATTTATAAGTTACATAATTGTCCTTAAAATTAAATATGTAACATGGTTATATTAGACAATTCATATATTTTGTCAACAATGCTCTTTTATTATTAATATAGATTATTGTGCAAAATCACCTACTACTAAAAAATATATAGGAAAATTATCACATGGAAATTTTAGTAACTAACCCTAGTGAAACACGGGAATACTCATAAGACATAATAAAAAGTAATTGAAATCAAGTCTGAACTCCAAAGAAAAAGTAATTGCAATAAATATATGTAAAACATAAAAGTTTGCGTCTGCCGGGAGTCGAACCCGGGTCTATTGCTTGGAAGGCAATTATCCTAACCGTTGGACTACAGACGCTAAGGTTATACAAGAATAACTTTCACCGAACTTATCGTAATATACACAGCGCTTTTACATAAATTTTCCCCCACCACTATCTTTTCCGTTACACGATCTAATTGAAAACAATGTTATTAAAATCGGACCGGACTGGCCGGTTCAACCGGTTTAACCGCGAACCGGTTTAAATGGATTATTGGCACTTAAGTACACAAACTTTGAGTAAATTTTGATTTTGTACATAAACTTTAAAAATTGTCAATTAATACATAAATTTTCATATTTTTGCAATTTTTCCACAATTGAAATTTCCCCAAAATAAAAGCTAATGTGGCTTTGACATGTCACCACTCAAATCAAAACAACATCATTTACTTAAAAAAATATTAAAAAAAGATAAAAGATAAAATAAAATAGTAAAATCCACGTCACCCTCCTCTTTTCTCCTTCCTTCTCAAAATCTGAAAATTAACCACTCTTCACGAAGGAAATGGGATACTAAATGCAACGATATGGACTTTGAGTGTGTTTATAAACTTACAATCTACTTGTTTAATTACCAAAATAATTTAATCAAGGAGACACCCCAATTCCACTTCCCCTCGTTAATAATAATAATAATAATAATATCTGTTTAGATGTGATCTTTACTAAAGTACTAGTTAGTAATAATTTAGGGACTTCATGTTATTTTACTTTGGCTTTTCAAAAATTTAAGGACAAACTATCAAAATAAATCTTTAAAATTAAATCAGTTTTGGATTTTTTCAAAATAATCTAATTTTAGAACCGTACAAAAATGTAAAATGTTGTTGTTACAAAATGACTTAAAAGGCCTTAATTAGACCCAATAAAGCCCGAACCCGACCGAAAACCAACCAGTGACTTGGCCCGTCGGCCCGAACCCGGATACAACTGAATACAACCTCCTCATCAGTTTCTCTCTCGTTCTGTCCGTTTCTCTTTCAAGTTTTAGAATACTTCTTTTTTCTGCAAATCTTCCATCAAAACGCCTCCGGTATTGTTCAGACATTCAAGTTTCAGATGGATAAAGTAGCAGAAGAAGTGGAGAAAGTGAAGAAAGATTTTCAAGATTCACTTGATCAAACCCTAAAATACATCGATTCAATCCATGAATACGGAAAAACATCCCGAATTTCGAATCAAGGCGAAATTGAAGAAGCGGAGAAGAAAGATTCGCTTCCTAGACTAAACGGGTTAGCTCAAGATGGACTGAACATGCTGCAATCGCTCCTCTTCAATCTTGATCTTCTCGCTCCACAGTTGCCCTCTGCTGATGATGTCGAAAAGGCGCAATCTTTGGCGCAATCCTGGAAAAAACAAATCCAGAGGTGACATTTAGAATTTCATTTTTGTATATTTGTGGTTTAGAATTCCGTTGATTAAATTGTATTTTCTTGGCGGAATTCTCGATTGGGCATGTTAGTTTTGATTGAATTTTTGCATAATTGCATAAGTTTGTCTTAGTCTATTTGTGTTTAGTTTTTGGATAGTGGCGTTTGGATCAATTGATTGAAACCATTTTTATTCTTCGCCTGCTCTTTGAATGGAGTTCACTTTTGGTTTTGTTTTTTCTTTCTTTTTTTAGTCTCTTATAATCTATGGTTGTTATATCTGTAAGTCGTTCAGATATTTTGATTTGATAACTTACTTATTTCACTTATCAATGTGAATCGAATTTCAGTCTGCGAGTGAGTTTGAGGAATGCAAATTTGCAAGCAAAGGCAAACATGAAGAAAGCTGCTCAACAAGAGGTAATGAGTCTTGATTAACATTCGACAAGTTGATAACCAGAATTTTCTAGCTTTAGCCTTTAGTCTCGTGTAATAAATGCAAAATGTTTTTGTGCTTGATTACCATAGAATTTCTTTTGTAATCTGTTAATTGATAAATCCGCTAGCAAGATATTGTTCTAACTTGATGTAATGATTTCAGAGAGAGCTCCTTTTAGGAGGTGGCGAAGAGTCTACAGCTCGAAGGCGCAATCTACAGTAAGTAGCATTGATATTGGCTGTGTTATATGGTTTTAACCTGTTGTATGTGATGTTATTCAACGTCAATAATATGAAAATGTGTATATGATTCTTATAAATGTGGTCAGGACCAAAGCAGGAATGACTTCTGCGGCTGAGAGCATCACAGAGAGCCTTCGACGCACTCGTCAGCTCATGGTTCAGGTAGTACATGTTTAAAGTATCCACTACTCTTGTTGTTGGGCAACATGGGGTGTAATACAAGTTTCTCTCTTTGTTTTTATAGGAAGTTGAACGGAGTGCAAGCACTATCATGACTTTCGGTATGTTTCCATGTTTTAAGTTGTCAAATATCTTATCAATCTTCATATGTTATGAATCGAAAACACTATTGCATTGAAATCTCCCCAAATTACTAGTACCTTTGCCATCAAATATTTATGTTGATTATCACATTTCTCTACCCTTTGTTCTTTAGCATAATGTGATAACTTGGCAAATATGTAAAAAAGGAGACCACTACATATAGATGTTAAGATTGCATGTTGAAATAATTTTCCCTCCCACCCCACTATGTCACGCCACCTGCCTAAATAACAGATAGGTAGTCATGATCATTTAATATTGATACAGGTAACTGCTTTTAACTAAAGTTACAAAATTGACCGATGGTAACTTTTATTTTAGAAACTGGTAATTGGAAAGGATGATAAGATTGACTTATGTACCATTTATTGAATTTGACAGAATTTTTGGCTTATGTACCATTTATTGAATTTGAGAAATTTTCAAATGGACTTTGGCAGCGTGACCTCGAACCTTCTCTATGGGATTTAAGTGCTTTCTATCTCAGTGTGGCCCCTTCCTATTTTGTTCTATCGATTTTCTACTTGTTAGCCTTCAACAAGTCTAAGCATGTCGTAGAAGCAAACTTGCTTCATAATAGGCTTAACTAGGGGCAAATTAGACGATCATTGTACTGACATTTTCAATACTGTTAAAGAGGAATCAACCGGAGTTTTAAAGAAAGCTGAAAGCGAATACAAGGGCCACCGATCACTATTCGCACGCACCCGAGGCCTTCTGTCGACGATGCAGCGTCAAGATGTTCTCGACAGGTACGGCTGTTTCTATATCCTGAAATCTTCGTCTCAGTACCTCCTCATATCTTAACATTGAGCTTCTTTTTGGCAGAGTGATCCTTATCATTGGATTCCTTGCTTTCTCGTTGGCTGTGCTCTTTGTTGTTTCGAAACGTATTGGTATACTGAAGCTGCAGAGGCAAGTGATTGCTGCTGTGAGAGCTGGGATGGCAGGACAAGAAGAGGTTGTGCCTATTGTAGGTGGCAGGGATGGTATGAATGTTGTTCCAGTTCATCAAAATGTGCTTCCTGATTTAAATGTTCCATTAGAACAACCTATGATGCATCATGATGAACTTTGAAAGTTTCATTTATAATATTTTCGTGTCTGTGAAATATTTGTACAATCTTCCTTCTTTTTGTCTTTGTGGTATAGGGGATGAGATTTTTCTTTCTAGATTGACGTATGAATGAAATTCATAGCTGATGATCGTTGTGTAATTGAATTTGTAAAAAGCAAGCACTTTTGTGCATTGTGTATCCACCATAATAATTAAATTCAGTTAGGGTCTAATTAGGGAAAATGCACCGTGGTATTCAGATGTACCCAAGTGTGACTCTAAACATGTGTTTTTATGTTTTGCAATTTGTATTTAGTGAGTGGATGTTGTTGATTCTTACATTTTTTTTTGAGAAAAAGGTAAATAAATGGATGGACTAGAGTGTTTGCTGGCTGAGGGAAAATCCTCTCGATGTATAATTCTTCTATATTTCTTGGTGTATCATTTGTACATAGTTGATACAGGATCAGTTTTTGCAAACACTTAATATTAACTTGTAAGTTAAAAACCAAACATTAGATCTATAGAGCTATCAAAAAATACCCTAAATAAGGGACGTATTTGCCATAATTTCAGTGATTCCATAATACATATACAAATATTTAAATTGTTAACGACGTAATAATAGTACACATTGTTCAAATGGAACGAAATATTTATTGTTGCAAAAGTACATTCAAAGTTCAATTTTCTTTTCATTACAATATCAAATTAAGTTGCACGCTAATGGACTGCTCTTCTAATTCCTCGCAAACCAGAACTTCTTTCTTTATTCAATCATATTTTATGATCTAAAAAACATTCAATGGAGAATTCCTCTTGCTGTATAACACCAGATTCTCCAACTTCAGTCTTCAGCAATCTTGACGACTAAAAAAGCTAAAAAAATGGCAGAACAAATATATTTTCTCTATTTCACCTCAAAAAAATCAAACCATTGAACCTCTTTTGGCATCCCCTGCTACCAATCAAAATACTGGAAACAAATGAGCTACATACTTTTCTTAGTAGTCTGTTTGTAATCTACAGTGCCAAAATAACGAGTACAGGGGCGATTGAGCCACATTATGTTTTGAATATGGTAGGAAAAGTTATATAAGTCGAATCATGAAATTACCTACTGGAAGCATCAGGGCTTTGCATTCAACTTTTCAAGAAGTATCTTGTTCAAAAGAGCAGGATTCGCCTTGCCCTTCGTTTCTTTCATTACCTAGAGTTAATCGTCATATTATCAGAACCTCATACTGTACATAAAACCAATTCGGTACTGAATACAACGAGAAACTTTACTTCTGATCAGAATCGTACCTGGCCAGCAAAAAAGCCCTGCAGCTTTGTTTTACCCCCTCGGTACTGCTCCAACTGTTTCGGGTTATTTGCAAGGACTTTGTCCACAATTTTCTCAATCTCAGAGGGGTCGGCAATCTGATTAAAGGTAAAGAACAAGCATTAGGGCTAAGCTTTCCTCTGAATTAACAACTCTCTTTTTTTGCCGGAGCTGAATTAACAACTCAAGAAAGTATAAAACTGAATCTGCTTGCATCCAATAACTGATGACCAAATCTGAATATGATGATTTCACCTGAAATTGTCCTCTCACATAAAGAAAGATATTGTGTTTAACGAGGTAACACCGACTTGTCTAAGAAAATATTATTGATGTAGAAAGTTTTCAAGACACTTTCACAAGAGATAATTAACAGTTCAGAAACAATGTGAAACAACTTGCCTGAACCAAATCCTTTTCTTGAATAAGTCCTTTAACAGTTCCACCCTTGGCTACTAGCTCGAACAGTATCTGCATGTCACGGACAAGAACCAGATATTAATAGAAAACCCCTACAACAATACAAGAAAAGCAAGGTAGTAAATAGATTCTTTCATTTCTTTTTGTCATGTTCATTATGCCTTTTCACATATATTAACGAATCTCATGAATATTTTTTTCCTCCTACTATTCTTCTATTTTCCTTACCACTTATTTTCTGAACTACGCCACAAATTTTTAGGAGTAATGTCAACAACATGATTGCTATTTACGCAGTCAAACATTCGCAACAGCTTATTTGTGTATGAGTCGTGTTGGAGGAGAGATACATTATTTTTCTCAGAGTTTTAATATAATCACAGCTTGAATATTTTGCTAACAAGTAAGCTTGTTGTGGAACAATACTGGTAAAGGAGAACATGAATCAGACTTTTCTGAATCGGATACCTCTTTGCCAATCTTTCCACTAATGGTGCCACCTTTAATCGAGGCTATGAGCTCCCCCAATTCTTGAGGAGTGAGCTTAATGTCGTTGATAGACAACTTCTCATTTTTCATGTATGCAGCAATATCACCCATTATCCAATTAGCAGCCAGTTTAATATCAGCACCTGTTGCGATTGTTGCATCAAAAAATGCTGCTACCTGAGAAACATTGGCACAAGCCTGTCAGATATATGTGTTGGTAGCAATGTTATTGGACCAATGACCAACACGACTTACATTTATATCATTCGTGAGGAAAAGAACATCCTGCATGGTTAGTCCCAGGTTCTCATATCTACGACGCTTTGTTTCAGGTAGTTCGGGTAGGGAATCGCGAATAGCACTTATATACTTCTCGCTGAGATTAACTCCAGGAAGATCGGGCTCTGGGAAATACCGATAGTCTGCAAGTCCTTCCTTCTTCCTCATTGTAACTGTTTTCTAATTAGCAAAACACATCAATGGATTAGTAACAAAAGAAACCAGGCTAACTGATATCCTAGTTTATATTCTTGTAAGAAAGAATGAACCAAGACCTGAGCTCCTTCCTCCCAGAGACGAGTTTCCTGCACAATCTCATCAGCCTGGCCTTGACTGTGAAGCTGCGCCTGCCTTAATATCTCGTAATCGATGGCCCTACTCACCGATGAGAATGAGTTCAAATTTTTTATTTCAACCTGGTCATGAAAAGTATTTTTAATTAATTTTGCAATTAAAGCAGCTAAAAGTTAATAAAGCATTGATTTACCTTCGTGCCAAACTCCGCCTGGCCATGTGGACGAACTGAGATATTGACATCACAGCGAAGAGATCCTTCCTGCATATTCCCATTACTTACTCCAAGATATCTAACTAATCTCTGTAGCTCTGCAGCATATTCTGCTGCTTCAATACCCGTTCTCATGTCTGGTTCAGAGACGATCTCGAGCAAAGGGACTCCTGCTCTATTCAAATCAACCTGTCACACGAAAAAAATCAATCGATCTGAAATGATAACACCAAAAAACACAGTGCAATAGCTGTTCAAACATCAGATAAATGGTAATGTCTGAAGAAATTTATGCCTCACATTGATCTCCACTACAAAATTATTGAATAAGATGTCATTAAGCAGAAATCACGTCTGCGCAACAATAGGATGGATATGTGTGCAGTGAAGACATCTTCAAGAGCAATACGACTTTAAGTGCGATGAATCAGTCAATAGTTTCGCATAGTTGGCAATTTAAATCAAGAAGCAGAAAATCTAACAGGAAGTCATGATCTAGACTAGGAGAAAACTGTAAACATAATCATAAAAACAATGTGAATTTGATAAGATAAACATGTGTAGGGAAAAGGTTAACTTTCCTGAGAAAAGCTCCCATTTCCAGTGTGAAGCAGCTTGCCAGCATCTTCTTCCATATGAACTCTAGTGATGCCAAATTGTCTATGCCCGCCACCAAACTCGACCGGGAGGTCAACATCGAGATAACCACCGGCTGCGATTGGGATGTCAAACTGGGATATCTGATAACCTTTCGGAAGGTCCGGATAAAAGTATTGTTTTCTATCAAATTTCGAGCTAAGGGCCAGTTTACAGTTGAGTGCGAGGCCAACTTTTACTGCAGACTCTATAACCTTTGAGTTGAGAACCGGCAAGGCCCCGGGCAATCCCATGCAAACAGGACAAACGCTCGTGTTTGGTGGAGCCCCGTAGCTATAAGGACAGCTACAGAAGGCTTTCGTAAGAGTGGAAAGCTGCACATGGGTTTCGATTCCAATGACTGCCTCGTAGTTTCTCAAAGCTTCCTCGTATTGAGTCTGTTGCTTTTCTAGCATTGCAGTTTGTCCTTGTGAACTTCGAACTCTAAGATATCTCACATGTTTTTTAGCAACGTAAGCTGACGGGTACAACCGAAAGCAATTTGATTGCAAGCCCCTGAATAATGTCAATGCCATTTCATATACTCCACCAAAACTTCTATCTCAGATCCCAAATGAAGAATACACCTAAAATAATACTATATCAGAAACATTCATAAGTTATCAAGACTGAATTCAATATGATATGAGAAACCAAACTAGTGAACTGAGGCCAGAACAGATAAATTCAAGGATGGTGCTCAAAACCTATTAAAATCATTGCAACTTTATAGAATCCATTATTTAAGGACTAGGCAGGAAAGAGGTTCTCACAAATGTCAAGCCAAACAAACCAGAATTCACTTAAGACCTTTCATTTTCCAAGCTCAAGCTACCTTAAAGAGTTTTAACACCAGCCCACACATCAATTAAATTATTAACAAACAAACTTATATCATTCTATAAAGTAAACTTTCAGTAAAAAAGAAACATTATTTTAAGAAACGAAAAATGAAGCAAAGAAAGACATTATTTGTCCAGATGGAGCGCAACTACAATTCGCTAGAACATTTCCTCAAACACTTGGTCTGCGAAGGCGATTCCAGAAATCATGAGCCAACATTGGAAACAAAAATTAACAGAATAAAATCTGATTAAATAAGACGAAAGCTTCCAGCAAACGAAGTATACAAGGTTAAAGACAAAAATGTGGAACGATTGTTATACTCAGAAAGCTCGTTCTGTAGCCAAAATGGTCTCAGATCAATCAGGGCTGTCAAGAATTCAACTTGTGAATGAGGGGTGAGAGAGATGATGCAGGAGAAATGGGTGCAACAAATAGTTTTTTCCAAACCTTAACAATGGATTGGCGAGAAGCACATTGCATGTCTGCACACTCCCACTGCCACTAACACTAAATTTGAGGATAAAGAAGGGTCAGATAATATGTCTATAAAAATGAATTACTGAGCTGATAAGTCATACAAGTGGTCGTGCCGGAGTGGTTATCGGGCATGACTAGAAATCATGTGGGCTCTGCCCGCGCAGGTTCGAATCCTGCCGACCACGTTTTTTTATTTACATTCTTTTATTTTTTAATAAATAAGTAATTTCATTTTTTTAAAGTACAGATTTGATATAGCGATTTTAAGAAAACGCTACTTGACGTTACTGCACCACCTACCGTAGAAACCAATAATTTTCTACTGAAATTGACCATCAATCACCCTTCTCCCCCAATTGTAAGGCAGAAACAATGCAGCTGAAAATGGAGAAATTGCAGCAACATCAATGGTCGAGAGCTGTGAAATCACGGTTATCTTACAAGAACGCGACCATAGTTGTCTGCTTATTCAACATTACCACTGTTCTTCTCTTGCTACAAGGCTTCTTCTATTCTCCCTCTTCCAAATTATCTACCTCTAATAAAGGTCTCCACTTTGTTAATTTCTTCTGTTGTTATAAATTTTTTTTAGCAAGATGTTATTTTCTTGTTGCTTAGATATATTGGGTTTTATTTGAAAATGGGGGTTTGTTTTCTGACTGTATCAAATCTTGAAGCAATTAGCGATTCTTTGACAGATATATTGACCCCTTGACTGTTATTTAGGAGGGTTGTTTTAGGACTTTAATCTCTGAAGTATATGGGTGCTGTCTGAAATTCTGTATTTGCTGCGGAAATAAAGATATGCTTTTTATGTGGATTTATTGATTGAATTCTTGAAGATTGTGATTAGGTATGCACTTAGAAATGCTTCGTGACGTTTATTTTTCTTTAATTATTATTGAAGTGTCTGTGTGGCAGCAAGGCTTAGTGATTGTTCTAAATGTGATTTTGAGATTTTGAGTTATAGTCTTCTCAGTTTATGTTAAAAAAGAGTGAAGGATGGTTATTCTTTAAAATGTGATAATTTCTGTGTTAGTTGTAAATTATTTGGTTTCGATCAACATCCATGAAGCTAAAGCTTGATCGAACCAGTTCTGTTATCCAAATTTGATAAATTATTACTACTTGATTGTGGATTCTTCACTGCAGCCTATCTTCTTGCAGTTTTTAGCCTTTTCTAGCTGAGCTGAGTTTGTGGTTTTGTTCTGAACAAGGGAAAAAAAGTTTGTTTGCTTCTCAACTTGAATGTGCTACTGATTCTTTGAAGAACAGCTTTGTATAGGCACATAAAGGAATCTGAAGACATAAGACGCTCTTTGATTCCTCGTGATCTCATCAAAAGAGTGAGTGTTCTCATGTTTCTCACAATTTCACATCCTTGATCGAATCCTATTTCTGGAGTGAGATTAGATACTCTGTATGTTGATATGAAATTATCCACTTTATAGTTCCTAGGTAAGCTTTGGTTGGGTACAATTGTGAGCATATTAAAATAACTTCGAGTTCTGGTTAGGTTAGAGAAATTGGAGACGATGTATATGTTGAAACAGAACAGATGCTACAGAAAGATGTGAAGCAGACTGCTGCAGTGGACCTTATATCTAGATTGAATAATTTCCGTTCGTATTCAGATGCAGGCAGCAACAAAGGTGATTCCCTTTCCATTTCCTTTTTGAGTCGCCCAAATATTGGCTTCGTATATATAGAACAACTATGTGGAAGTTCAAGTTTCGTCTGTTTTGACTGTGAAAACATCTGCAGCCCTTGAGGAATGGCGTAAGCGGAAGATGGAGAGGGCGAGACAACGTTCTTTGGGGAAGGATGGAACCGCCAGCACCCAGCCCTATTGAACTCTTGCAAAATCCTTATCTTTCGAGCTGTGCTGTTTTTTGCTCAATGATCGCCATTCCACCAGCTAGATCATCATACTCTATGTATAGTTCTTGAATATTTGATGTATTTATGCTGTGTATTTTAATATTTATCTGTGATGGTTGCATGATTGGGCATTTTATAGTGATCATATGCTCTCATGAGTTTTTTACCAAGTCAGATCGTCTATTGTATCATTGTGCAACGCTTCTTATTGCATCTAACTGCCATTTTTCAAGAAAAAATGATTACATTCTGTTTTAAAGAGAGAATTTGGTAGATTTTTAACTTTTCTTGATGTACGGCAATTAGTAGTATATTTTAAGCTTAGTTATTTCACGGCACAAACTCCATTTTTGCTGGTGGCCTTTGGAAAATTTGTTATGGCTCCAACCATTCTACCCATAACTAAAAAAAAATATGCTGCAATAAGTGGTGATCATATTTAATTAGGAAATTCTAATTGAGAGGGGTTCCCACATTTCTTACTTAAGTATGCTCTTATGTTCTAACAATCAATTAGAAATTGTTTGGCATGAAATTTTCTTGATAAATAAAACAAATATCCAACTTTTTTCTTTCTCATCATCCAATTTCGCACAGACAGCATATAATCTAGTGAAGAACCTCCAAAAGATGGCATCAAAACTTCATTTTTAATTTCCAGCAAATTTATCAAGTCTTCTTTTTGCCGCCTCGATAGAAACATTATGATCGAACTAGATTTACATGGAAAAATTATCTATTGGATATTATTATGTTCTGCATGTAATGAAAATTAGAAGGAAAAAGAATATTGAGAGCGGGAGAACACAGTGGAATTTGAAAACACAAATATAGTTGATCATAGTCGATCATATAAAGTGCAAATTCAGTTGTTATAAAGACATGATTAAAAACATGAGTTTTCAGCCACTTTTATGAGAAAAATAATAAATTACCTCACTAAGCATGGGTCAAATCGACTTGATAATAAGAAGATATTCTAAATACAATTTCTAGCCAATATTCATGGAATTTGAAACTGATGATTTATCAGTTAATTTTTTTAAACTTTTGATAATTATTTAGTTATGTAAAAAATTAATTTATTTAATAATGTATTGATTAGTTCAAGTTATATCATGTAAATTAACTGTTGAATTTTTTATTTTTTATGTGTGTTCTTGGATAGAAGTGTTTTGAGGTCTGCAATAAATTTCTTTCTCACACGACATATATATTAGTTGAAAACTACAGCCACGTCTATAACTTAGTAATTTATATAGTAGAACATACTTACATTCTAGAAGTTGTACGGTTAGATTATTATACTACACGATGTAAGTTACACGGTTGAATTCTACATATACAATTAAGCTCTTAATTTACATGATAGACTATTTATGTACAACAAAAGCTACACGTGTCACTTCATTTCCTAAGTATTATTTATAGGAAATGTGACTATATATATATATACAACTCATTTTTTTATGAAATTAACATGGCTTGTTGGTAAGATGCTTTCCCTCCAACCGAAAGGTCGGGGGTTCTTGTCATCCTAAAATAGTGTGTGAGTGTGTTTTTCTTTGTTTGGGTGTAATAATTTTTTTTTTTAAATATTAATTTCCTCGTTGTACATTTATGTAGTCTTCCTTAATAGTTAACATCTGAAAACTGTAGGGGTGAGTATTACATTTTTGAAATTTGAAATCCGAATCCGAATCTGAAAATCCGATCTGAAAATTCGAATTTTACCTGATATCTGATCCAATCCGAATCTGAAAATTTGAATTTTTTTTAATAAATCCGATCCGGTCCGAAAAAATCCGAAATTCGGCTATAATAAGCATAAAAATAAATAAAAAAATTCGAAAATCCAAAAATTCAAATTTATTATTTTAATATAAATAAATAAATATGTATATATATATAGGGGAGGGATAAAATACATCCCCTATTTAATATAGGAACTAAGAACCAATCTCATCCATTAATTTTGAAGATTGGGTGGTCTAGATTTGATGAGAGTTTATTTTCAAAATACATTTATTACTAAATTTACAAATGTGTAGAGTGATATTTGCAACGAGAATGTAGTAGTATATGTTATTTGCAAATATGTATAATGATATTTACAAATATGTACATTATGATTTGCAAATGTGTATAATGATAGAATTATGACAGTGGGATACATGAATAATTAACGTTTAGGAAGTTTGTATGGTAGAGGAAGTTTAAGTTGAGGAACATACGAGAAATTCGATGATCAACGTGTACCGTACCCTTCTTTTAAGACTTCCTCATTGCATAAAGTAAAGGATGCTCTTAAATTTTATTTCAAACAACTTGGAATGTTCAGATAATAGAAGTTATATTGAGGGTGGAACTATAATTATAGTGACAAAAATTATAAGGAAATTTTGAAAACACAGTCGTTCTATTTTCTCTTCGTATCTGTTTTTTGGTTCCTTTGCTTTGATCCAAAAATAATATTATTCTATTATTATATTGTAGAGTCCGCGACATTTGTTTAATTTATTTTGATTTCTTTAATTTAAAATAAATTAAATTTATGCAATTAATTAATTAAAATATATAAATTGTATTGAATAGTTGGAAAATAACAATACA
>JAYJMF010000056.1:0-18510 GCA_036873715.1 Salvia sclarea
ATGTGAGTATAAGAGCGACCATCCCACATGCACTCAAAAAGATTTACAAGAGTGGTTGAGGAAAAATAACATTTTAAGTAAATTACCATAATATTTATAATTGTATTCCCTCCGTCCTTCAATTGTTGGTGCACATTCCTTTTTGGAATGTCCCACCATCTTGGTGCATTTCTTTTTTTGGACATTTTTACCACACACACAACTTTAAATATAATATATTCTTATCGCTACTTTTCAACTCTCCTTAATTCCCGTGCCGAAAAGAAGTGCACCAACAATTGAGGGGCGGAGGGAGTACAACTTTGTCACTTTATGTCCTTTTACTCACAAGCTAAGTGTAATAAGGGCTCAATTAGTGGCCTTAATACTTTTCTTATTGGTATGTGTCATTCTAAAAAGACCAACCCAATCAGAAAATGGTGCCATATTAAAACGGCCGGAGGAAGTATGATATTACACATCAGATAATTTTGATTTTTTTTTTTGACATTTTTTTTTTTTTATTACAACTTTGTACCTATTCCACATCGAATATGTATGAGAAATCTTCAAAAAATCTCTATAAAAAGGGTCCTTCTATTTATGCAACCAAAATATTGATGAAGTGGTTGAAATCAATATTATTCAATGTGCATTATCAATTTTATTTGGCCGCCTAAAAAGTTTATTTAATTTCATTTGACCGAATAAATATTTTTGGCTAAATAAATATTTAATAGAAATAAGATTGAGTAAATAAAAATAATAAATATGGCTTTGAGTTTATTCCATCACTTCAGTGTTTATATCAATAGGAGATACATACAAATTTATAACTATTTTTATAAGACTTTAAAGTTTTAAGACCTTAATCATAGTCGAGAAGAGTGGAGTTTCATGAGATGAGAACATACAGTATAATTATTTTTGAAATAAGATTTGAGACATGTATGAGTATTTCAACGAGCGGATCGATGCAACTATGGATTATAATATAAGAACATATAGTAAAATTATTTTTTTTAAATAGGATTTGCGACATGTACGGGAGCATTTCGATGAGGCGATGCAACCGTCCAGTGTTTCGGCGAGACGGATCGAGGTTATGTGATCGTGGAGCTTTCCAACGAGGCGAGACGATCCTGATAAATTTAATTTAGTTTGACCAAATAAATATTTCTATTAAATAATTATTTTCGTAATTACCTACCTCATATGCTATATGGATTTGAGACAGTAACATGTATTAACCATAATTATAACATAAAAGGATACCTATCCAATTTCGGCGGATTACGAAGTAGTAGTTGTAAATAAACTAATCTCCGACACCTCGTCAGTTGACTATTTACATGTTATTATATTTTTTAATTCTCTTCTTTCGTTCGACCATCATTGATTCATGGTTTTTTCCATGGTGCAGGGGGATGTAATACATCCCTCTCTCACTGTAGCAATAATTAATTAATTAATTTAATTAATTATATCCCCTGCACCATGGACTTTACCATTGATTCATTATCATTAACAAAATTCTTCTCTCACGCATGTTATTATTATAGTTTTCTATAAAAAAATAGATTTTCTTTGAAGATAATCAGTTACAATAATCTATGTTAAATATCCTATATTAATGCTTTTGATGGCATCGTGTGCATTTTTTAATATTCCAACAATGATACTTTTATTTTCATTCAAAAACCCGAAGATATACTACTTCCACTTTATAGGTCAAACCCCACCCTACTCTGCTACCCCCGATAAGTAGAAAATAATTTTTATAAAATTATATTTTAATCTCTTAATGGAAGGAAATTATTAGTTCCAAGTCAAAATGAATAACCTCATCTGTTTTATTTATACATAAAAAATAATTAAAAATGTGAATCGAAAGAAAAAATATATATGAGTTCATCGTATACATATTAATATACAAATGGTGCATATATTATTATACATATATCAACATACAATGATTCATTATATAACCTTAAATTATTAGAAATTCTTCATTTTAAATTTATTTTTCGTATATCATACATCAAATTAAAGCTTTCATCACGATCTTTATTTCAAAATACATATTGCATATTTTTTTACAAAAGAATTATATCTTTTTAAGAAAAATAGAAATGATTGTATAAAAGAATGAATAATTTTTTAACCCAAAATTCGGCCAAATTAAATCAATCAAACTAATTGTTTGAATTGTAAGAAAAAGATGATGTACCGAAAACTACCCACTACTCCACTCTTTCACTTTTAAAAATTATTTATGTTTAATCTAATTTTTGTAAATATATAATTAGCCATTAATTTTGAAAAAATCACAAAAATACCATTAAAATTAAAATTAATTTGAAATCAATTTAAAAATTTTGATTTATCTTTAAAGATATATAGATTTTTTACCAATTTAACAATATATTCATTTAGGGAACATGAAGGATTACTACTACACATATTTTGGAGGAAAAAAAAATAAATCAAAATCAACATATAAATAAGCAAAAAAAAAACTTTTCTTAGTTAATAATAGTAAGTTAACTACATTCATCCATTTTGAGTCATAGTTTAAACTAAAAATACTACTATAATTTTCAATTTCTTTCCTCTTTTTCTACAATTTCAGTCCCTCCTTATCCTCCAGCCTTCACATTTTGATCTTCCACTGTGTTTATTTAGTATAGGCTATAGATAAATTCCGATAATTTTACCATATTTGATATTGGAAAAAAATAAAAATATTGGTGGGGGCTTAAGCCCCTCCACCCATGTATTTGTATCCACCACTGCTTCCTCCGTCCCACAAGTATAGAGATCTTTTACTACTTTCGTCCGTTCCACAACTATAGAGACACTCTATATTTAGTAAATAAAGTTTATTTTTTTATCCTCATATTTTTATCTTATTTATATACCTAACCAAATCAATATACCCCTCTTTATAAAAGATATTTATTGACACAATAAATTAATTATGTATATTAATTGACACGTTAGACGTGCAACGCAGGTCCTCTTTGCTAGTATCAATACAAATGAGACTGGTTCAATTTTACATTTTGATGACATTTTTTTAATCATTGTAGTCACTTAAAATAAGCAAAAGAGGATGGGGTGGAGGAGAGAAGAAGAAAAAGAAAATGAAAAAGAAAAAAAATGAAGTAAATAGAAAAGGATTAAATTAGAAAGCGAGGTGGTGGTGGAGTGGAAGTCGCAAGAAGCAAAGTCCAGTGTTTGTGAAAATCAAGGAGCACACAAATATTATATTATTGTTATCATGATTATCTGCATATTATAATAAATTTCCCTAAAAGAAAATGGAAATTTTAATAGGTAGGAATTGGTGAGAGATCCGCAGCTGAGTAGACTAGAGGGGCTGAGGGAGAGGGCCATCTCCATCACCATGCTCTATCCACAAATAATCGTCTCGCAAAGAAACAAAACGGTTATTGATTGAATTTATTTTTGTTCTAATAGATAGCGTCCACAACTGCAAATAGATTGATTACGACTGCAATTGCGCTTCGAATTTCATAAAAACATGAATTTCATGAAGATGTGGGAAGAAGAATTCAAATTCACTGCCAAAATGGAAGGTTACGGTCTCTATGGTTGGACCTGGACCCTCTCCGTCTTACTCTTCATCTCCGTTTACAGTTTCCTCTCCATCCGCCGCCGTCCCCGACCAAAAAATTCTTCTTCATCTTTTCCCGCCGCCGCTGCGCCCCTCCGGTAACTCTCTATCCATTCCCCGCTGTGAATTAACTGTAAAATTCACATCATTATTTGTTGATGTTTGTTTCCATCTCAGCACTCCGCCAGTCATCTTTGATTCAGATTTGAAGAATCTCATGGACGAGCTCGATGAGAAGAATACTAGTAGCATCTGGGAAAACGTCATCGAAAAAAGTCGTAATTCCGTTTCCTACAAGGCCAAGTGCTGTAAAACCAACGTAGGTTTTCAATTTATGTGAATTTTCTCCCCCTTTCTTTTAGTTTGATTTTGATTATTATTGAGTTGTTACTTTGATTGGGGGTTGCAGGATGGAGTTGGAGGCTTGAAGTACCTGAGTGTTACCACATTTGAGGATTGCTCTTTGAATGTGGTGCTTGATTTTTACATGGACTGTGATTATAGAATCCAATGGGACAAGACCGTGGTTCAACATAAACAGTTACAGCTGGATGAAGCCTCTGCCACTGAATTTGGCCGCACTATTAAGAAATTTTCCCCCTTGTTGGCTCCTAGAGAGTATGTTCTCGCTTGGAAACTATGGCGGGGAGCCGATGGCTCTTTCTACTGCTTTAGCAAGGTCAGCTGCATTTCTCTTTCTCCTAATCTCTCATATACATGTTCTTCGACTGGCCTCTTGCTTTGCGTTTGTCGGATAAGGAGCTTGTTTCCAATCGTTTGTTCCATTGCATTTAGTTTAGAATTGGATATTATTATGTGCTATGCTTTGCTTTGCTACCTGTGGCTCTTTGAAAAGGTGTTTGTTTGAATAGTAAATTTGTTGCCTTTCCTTCTTAATAGAGAAGCACTGATGCTAAAATCTTCACTAATTTGATTAACCATATGTATATAGTTGGGGTGCACCTCTCTATGTCCATTATCTACATGGATTTCTCTACGCCCTGTAGAAGCTGTTATACTAATGGCTTAAGTGAGCTTACAGTGTGATAGCTTATTATAGATTTATAGGAAAGTGATATTTAATTATTTTGTTACTTTGATTTCCTGGCACGTATTGTACTTGTAATTATCAATAATATGCTTCAACTCTTTGGTTCAAATTTGTCTCTGATCTTCTGTCACATTTGGTTCATGGCCACAAATAAGGAATGTGAGCATCCTCTGGCTCCAAAAGATAAAAGATATGTAAGAGTTGCAGTTTTCAGATCTGGCTGGAGAATCAGGAAAGGTAAGCACAGACATACTGTTGTGTTATATTTAGTCGTTTATTTCATGAATGAAAATAGGAAAATTTGACTACAAATGTTAAATTTTGTATGCCTTCATTTACCCCTAGCAAGCCATTAAGCCGCCTTGAATAATTTGTCTCCTTGCATTTTTTATATAGCATCTGCTACGTTCCGGTCTTGCTCTGCTATATCTAACATTGTAGATTTCATTTCTAGAAATACAAAAGAAAAAACATGGTAAGATGATAGTGCTCTAGATCTTAGATAAAATGGCTATAGTTTCTTGTATATGCTTGCATACCTTTGTTATTGGTAGTGCTCATTTTATAATACATTTCATTATCATAAAATAATATGTGCTATTAAATGTGACTTATGCTCACCCTAAGGCTGCTAACCTTATCTGAACTTTGAAGTTGTTGAAGTAATATGAACATCAAATTACTAGTCAGTAGTGTTGTGAAGATTTCTTTTTACCTTACAACATGCATGTTTGTTTCTGCAGTTCCAGGTAGAAATGCTTGCGAGATTAGTATGGTGCACCAAGAAGACGCTGGTTTGAATGTGGAAATGGCAAGAATTGCCTTTGCAAAGAGAATATGGAGTTACGTTTGCAAGATGGATGATGCTCTTCGCAAGTACTCTCAGCATCAACTCAGTTCAGTTGGTGGTGCCAAATTGTCTGTTCAAAAGGTAACGACCTGACTTAATCTCCCCTTACCTTAAATAGGCTATCTAATAAATTCTTTCTGACTCTCAATATCAGATATGTAATACTAGTATATAATATTCAGGCTGATAGCTAGTAGCCTGAACATATAAGTACAGTTACTGGTTTAGGTATTGACTGATATCATATGTAGAGTTCCTGCAATTCTATTCAATACAACCTCCTTCTTGAGTTGTGTCCTACCTCTGTTATATTAGTGAGAGTAAGTAGATAAGTTGAAGGTATAGACTGGTGGCTGTTTCTTACTTCTTTCTTTCCACTTGGATCCATTTGAAATTTTAAAGCCGGTTCTCTTTCGACATAGGTCCCAGCTGAGTTTGAAGTCACAGACAACAGTACTATCAGCAGAATAAATGAAGAAAACCCGGTTGTAAGTGGCAATCAGCAGCACGTGGGGACTTGCAGGTCCAACAAGACGAGACTCAAGAGACGAATGCCTTCGAGTAAGTTGATTGCTAATGGTTTAGTTCTCCTGGGCGGCGCCATCTGCCTCACGAGAGGACACTCTAGCTTGGGATCGAAGGTTGCCATGGCGTACTTGTTCAGCAAGCTTACAAAGCGAGGAGGTCTTGTTTTGAGAAACACAGAAAGTTCGGCAAATTCATGATGCCACAAAATTCATGTCTGTAAATATGTATGGATACATCTATCTATCTGATAGTGATATGATCTATTTATTATACGTACAAGTTGGAAAAAAGAAATAGTTGAGGAGAGATGCAATGTTTTTTCTATTTTGATCGAGATATCGAGTATTACACAAACTATACACACATTTTTTTTGTTTCCTTTGCTCTGTTCAACATGGGTTCCATTATTAGGCATAGGAGAAAATTAAAACATATTCCACAAGCATCAAAATTTTATCATCAAATTAAAGATGGAAGTAATGAAGTTCGACAACCAACTAATAAGGAAAATTTCGGTTAATTCGGTATTGACTTGGTTCTGGGGCCAACCATATTGGGCTCGAGCTATTATCAATTTGCCCTAATCATATTAGAATCTTTTTGCCCTAACCCTAGTTCTTTTCTATTTGTTTGGGTCAACTAGTTGGTCTCGGACTAAATTGGGATCACTGATTATGTTTGCTTCGGCCTGTTGATAATAAAGTGGTTACTTTCTGTGACTAAAGGTGTCAAACTCTCAGGTTTGATCCATCATCATGCTGTCTTTAAAAATATAATATCCACAACAACAGGAAAAAAGATACTGTAATAATTTTAGGTGGTATATATTAATGTTGTAACAAATGGTTCCCAAAATACAACAGATATAATTCCCACTATGAAAATACAAAAAGAAGAGCTTATAAATTTGTAATGTAATCCTAATATGATGATGATGATGATGTAGGTAGGTAGGTAGACACAGCCTATAATTAGCGTAAGGCTGGGGTGAGAAATGGAATGGTAATATGGTATAGTGAATTAATATGAAATATAGGAATGAATTTGGTTGAGAAAGAGTCAAGAGGGAGATGAGTTAAGTTAGGTAGATTAGTTTTGGTGCTTGGCATATATAAAGGATGGTGGGCGTGTAAAGAAGAAGAAATGGTCTCCTGAAATGCCGCTGTAGCATCGGTTCCTTTTTTGTTTTTCTGGATGGAAAGAAATTAATTAATCATCGTCACCCACTCGCCTCCCATGCCTTGTTCCTTGCCCGAATCTCAAGCTCCCCAACCCAAAATGAACACAACCTAAGAAACAACAAAAGTGATTTTTGATCAGAAAATATTTTGGAATCAATCAAGATAAGTGGCATTGGTAATCATAGGCGAGGATCCGTTTTGGCCAATCTTGAGGGATTAACAATGCCGAGGGGCGCGCAAGCCGCTGTGCGCCCAATACACCGCCATTCACCATTTCCTCCTTGTTTTGTTGTTGTTGTTGTTGTCCTGCTCCTTCATCTCCTCCTGGCCTTCCCCTGCTCGGCGCAGTTCCCTGGCGACTCGGACGCGGAGAGCAAGGCCCTCCTCAAGTTCAAGTCGACGCTCGTGAACGCCGATGCCCCCCTCTCGAATTGGGACCCGTCCACCCCGCCCTGCAGCGGGGAGCGGGGCAACTGGCTGGGCGTGCTCTGCTACAACGGCTACGTGTGGGGGCTCCAGCTCGAGCGCATGAACCTCCGTGGCACCATCGACGTGGACGCCCTCTCCCCCTTGCGCTTCATGCGCGCTGTCAGCTTCATGGGGAACACCTTCTCCGGCCCCATGCCCGACTGGAAGAAGGTCGGCGCCATCAAGGCCCTCTACCTCTCCGACAACCACTTCTCCGGCGAGATCGCCGCCGACGCCTTCAAGGGCATGTACTCGCTCAAGAAGGTCCACCTCGCCAACAACAACTTCACCGGCCCCCTCCCCACCTCCCTCGAGTCGCCCAAGCTCATCGAGCTCAAGCTCCAGAACAACCATTTCACCGGCTCCATCCCCAGGATCAGCTCCGAGAATCTCAAGGACATCGACCTCTCCAACAACCAGCTCGAGGGCCCCATCCCCGCCGCCCTCAGCGCCATCGACCCGGCCTCCTTCGCCGGGAACAAAGCCCTCTGCGGCGCCCCCCTCTCCAACGCCTGCGACCCCGCATTGTACCCGCACCTGCAGCACCCGCCGCCGCCGCCCAACAAATCTTCTAATGCATGGAAAATCATATTGATCATCCTCGGGTTGATTCTCCTCATGTTCATCCTCTGCTTCCTCCTCGCCAGATGGCGCAAGCGCGGCAGCGAGACTCCCCAACTCGGGAAGCCCATCATGCCCTTGGAAACCGACCTCGAAAAGAACAACGCCGCACCAGCACCAGCACCGGCACCAGCACCAGCGGCAGTGTCGGCGGAATCAGCAGCAATTGAAATCCTGGCGGCGGGGAAGAAATCATCGGAGCACCAGCCGGGGAAGCTGTCGTTCGTGGACGAGAGGAGGCACAAGTTCGACCTGCAGGACCTGATGAGGGCGTCGGCGGAGGTGCTGGGAAGCGGCAACTTCGGGGCCTCGTACAAGGCCGTGCTGGTTGATGGAGAGGCGCTGGTGGTGAAGAGGTTCAAGCAGATGAACGGCATCGCCAGGGAGGATTTCCACGAGCACATGAGACGGCTAGGCCGCCTCAACCACCCCAACCTCCTCCCCCTCGTCGCCTACCTCTTCCGCAAGGAGGAGAAGCTCCTCGTCTTCGACTTCATCAACAACGGCAGCCTCGCCGCCCTACTCCACGGTTCGCTAATTCCATTCATTCCGACTTAATCAATGAATATCTTGTCTGAATTGGATAATCTGATCATCAGGAAAACACTCGTCGGTGCTGAACTGGGGGACGCGGCTGAAGATCATAAAGGGGGTGGCGAAGGGGCTAATGTACCTCCAACACGAGCTCCCGACCCTCGCGGTGCCGCACGGCCACCTGAAGTCGTCGAACGTGCTCCTCGACAGCGAATACAACCCGCTGCTGATGGACTACGCGCTCCACCCGGTAGTCAACTCCACAAACATTCACACAGTCCTTTTAGCCTACAAGTCGCCGGAGTACGCGCAGCACGGCCGCATCTCGAAGAAGACCGACGTGTGGTGCCTGGGGACGCTCATACTCGAGATCCTCACGGGCAGGTACCTCTCGCACGGCAGCAGCACCGACCTGGCGGCGTGGATCAACGGCATCGCCGGCGAGGAATACGCCAAAGTGCTCGACAAGGACATGGAGGCCGGGGCCGCCGGAAGCAGGAACCAGATGGAGAAGATGTTGCAGATAGGGATATCGTGCTGCAAAGAGGATGCGGACAAGAGGTGGGATTTGGAGGCGGCAACCAGGCAGATTAATCACATTCAACATGATGACTGACCTAACTTCACACGGCCTCCTCCATCTCTTTCTATCTCTAATTGATCTTCGTTTTATTTATATATAGAAGATCGATGCTCGCAACTCACAATCATATATTCATTTTAATCAAATAAGTTGTTCATTGAATTCATTTGTATAAAATCGATGATGGATCGAGCTTCATCAAAAACTCATCATTTGCCTCCCTTCGATCGACTTTATCTGCTCACTTCAGTACGTAGAATTAATTAAGCACATGTATATATGTATGTATGTACACTTACAGCTATCTGTCTCCTCCTCTCTAGACGATGCTTAGGAGTCATGAGGGAAGTGAATATAGACAGCACAATTAAGACCACTGCTAATATATATAAGAACATCTACTACTGATCACTATTTTTCTTTTGTTCTCATTAGTTGGAGGAATGGCCGATGGGAGAGAAAGTCCTAAACGAAACCATATATAATTCATCTCGTAAAATCGCATTTTTTTTGTACGGAATTCACATATAGGTTATTACTTACATAAATTAAGTTTAAATAATATGTATATATTTTTATAAGACACAACTTGATTTTAGAAAATGCTTAATCCCGAAATGAACTGATCTAAGTTAATTAATGTAACATGCATATATTGAGTTTTGAGCCTTTTACTTTAGTAAGTGGAGTAGTTTTTTATATTTGTCCCATTTTTGGACGTGAGATTTAGTTGAAAAGTGCATAGTATAAAGAAATTATAGGAATATATATTATTTAAAATTATACGAGTAATAAAAGTAAATATACCATATTTTAGAAGAATTAATCGACGATCACGAATGATAATTTCCTAAAGTTAAGATTACAACGAATAGCTACTGAAGTGGCATTATAATGTGTAGAAATCCTAACCTGAACTTTTAGAAATCAAAATTTCACGGTACATTGACATTAGTTTGAGTTGGGATGGAATCTTAAGAGGAAATTTCGAACCATTTATTTCATTCACCTTAAAAGGCCGAAATTAGCTGGTTAATGGATATTGTGTACGTGGAGACATAGAGCGAATCAATGTGGAGTGGTGATACGCACGGCACGTGTCCTAAAAGTAATACAGTCGCTCTAATGATGTGTCCGACTTTCCCCTTTTGGCATGTCTACTAATAGGAATAGTAAATACTAGTAAAGAGAGTAAGAACTAAGAAGCACCATCAATCGCAGATATGGGACACGGCAAGGAGGAAGAGGAGGCCAAGACCACAGTGGAGATTCTGGCATACTAATAATCTCTCTACCTACAGTATTTATATATGTATGAATATGGATAGTAATATGAATATGGTGTGCAGGAACGAGGGGAAATCTACTTCTTTTACAGGCCCAAAGTTGAGAAGGAAGAGGCGCACAGCCCGGACGACATCCAGCGCTTCTACCTCGTTCTCCGCCCTCACGGAGACGCGGAGAAGCAGCCGGTGCTCCGGTTCATCGTGATGGGGCGCAAGGCCCTGCCGGATCCTTCCAAGAAGAGCACCCCCTACTGGGGCTTCGTGGAGCTCGCCACCACCGACGTCCACAGCATCAAGGACGCTCTCAAGGGCCGCGAATACGACACGGCAACGAGAGGCCACCGCCACCTCCCCAACTGCAGGGCGGCCGGGGAAGGCGTGTACAGGATCCTCAACCACACTGGCCATGGGCACACCCATCTGGTTTACAAGCTGGAGTTCCCCCCGGAGGGCGTCGATGGGGAGCCCCAGCAAGCTCTCAACATAGCCCGCGAGGCCTCCTTCCTCATCCAGATCAAGAACCCTGAACAACACCAGCAACAGCGCGGCCCCCGGAGCAAGAAGAAGGCGGCGTTTCCAGCGAGTCTGCAGGGGCTCTTTGGCCACCGCCGCTACCACCCGGCTGATCCTCCCGATTTCCTCGACCACGAGGGCTGCGAGTTCTTGCTCATATCAGCGTCTGATGACGTTGAAGAGGAGTTGGGGTTGGAGCTCGAGACGGAGCATCATCAATGCCCTGATCTAGTTCAAACTTTTGGAGAGGACGGTGTTTCGCTACGCCCTCTGTTCCAAGGCACTTGGGACTGATTCTATCTCAATCGTGCATCTCTGTGTTTTGTGTAAAATGGTAGCTTTTGAAGCTCATGTATGTTTGGTGTCCTAACCTAATCAACTATGTAAGCTTTCATGTTTCAATACCTAATTGCAATCTCTAATCATTCAGCCCCCAATCACAGATATCAATGATTCCTCCTCAAACTACACAGGTTCTAATCTACGCAAACGAAATTGGATTAAATAAGAAGAAAACAAAATGGTTTCCGTAATCCATCTTAGATTCAGAAATATCCAAGGTGGGAATTGTCTCCATACATATGGTACATCGCCATAAGAATAAAGGAAAATGTAGAGAGAGAAGGGGATTCCGAGATACCATGAAGCTCAAGGGGGGCCGGTAGAGGTGGCGCGACGAACGGTGTTCCAGAGCTCAACGGCGCCAGTCCAAATGGAGGCGGAGGCGACGCCGATAGCCAGAGCCTGCGGGTAACTAGGCTTGGAATCCATCTTCGTTTCGAGCTGGACGAGGCGGGAGTGGACAGCATCCAGCTTCGCGGAAATCACCTGCGGAGAACTATTCGAATTCGAATTCGAATTGTCTCCGCCGCGTTTGGAATTGGCGGCAATCGTTCTGAAGAGAGCTCCCTGCAAATCCCCAATCACTTTGAGCGAAGCCTCCTGAGTCGTCATCCCCTGCTTCTCGTAATGCGTCACCAGCTCCTGAGGGCTCGGCATCTTTTTCATCTTCTTCTTCCTCGCCGTCGCACTGCCTTCCCCCGGCGGTTGCATTTGCTGCTTCTCCATGGCTGATCCAATTGATGATACGTTAAACCCTATCCCCCAACGCCAACAGAAAGGGTTTTAGGCTTTCAGACTTTGGAGTGGGGTGGGTTGGTCCGCTTGGATACTTGGATAAGGTTCAAAATTATTATAGCGATTTTCTCAGAATAAGAAAAAGAAAAAAGAAAAATCAAAATGAGACCCTCACTGCCACAATTAGCTAAAACAACAAAAATGGCTACCGCTGCAGCTGCGGCTGCGGCTGCTGCTGCTATGCACCGTTGCAATCCTTATCTCCCCTCCGTCGGATTCAGTTCATCTCTCACCCGGTCGAGGTTTCGTGTTTCCATCCAATGCTCCGATTCGGGCCGCGGATTTGGCCCCAAACCAAAAAATCCTGACACGAAGTAACTAACCTCTCATTGCCAGTTTCCTTCTCTTTCTTTTGCTTTTTTATCAGTCTTTCATGGTTGCAATCAATCTACTCTGTTGCAGAAAAACGAAGTCTTCTCCTAAGCAGCAATCCTCCACCTTACCCAACCGTAACAACTACATATCCCTACATTGCATAGCATTCATTATCTTTGCCTTCTTCATATTAAAGAGATCATTGTATGTGGAATATCTTCGCAGAGGCCCCTGGTTTAAGCTCTCCAACTGGTGGTGGTGGAAAAACCAACTACACTTCTTCTGATGACGTTGAGTTCGAGCAGCGTCTTCAGGCCATTAAAAAGTAAGCTTCATTTTGTTAACTAGTTTGACATGCATTATCGCTTCTTTCTTCCCCAATTTGCTCAAATTCATGAGGGATACTATACCTCTGTTTTCCTCTGTACCTCGCCCTTGCACCTTTTTTTATCTCTTTTTCTTTCATTCATATCCTATCCCAACTTTATGTGTAGTTATGTTGAGTCAAAACTTCCTCCAACTGTGAAGGTCCGCCCTTGAGCAGAAAAGGGCAGAAGAGAAGAAAGAAATTGGGGCAATTGATTACGATGCTCCAACTGAGAACAACAGCAGCGAGATCGGACTGGGAACTAAGGTAGTATCACTTCTACCCAATGTAAATATTTACTTCTTTCCCGAGTGTTCCCGGTTGCCCTGTGATTGCTGATCCCACATTTTAGAACGGATATGGTAGATTGGAGTTGGAGTTGCTGTTGTAACGTTTGGCCTGGTATTTGCCCTTGGAGACTTTCTTCCTACTGTAAGGTATATGTTTATTCAGTAATATCAAAAACTTAAATATGTTTTTAATTATTTGATTTCTGCTGCTGCTTTTTTCAATTCAAATGTTTGTGTCTTGTTTAAGCTACCTTTCCTGTCTTGGTCCTAAATTCAGATGTTTAATTATTGGTTCTGTCTGGAACAAAATGCACCAAACCTCGATAAATATATGAAATTGGGTCTAAACGTCTGGCCTAGATCAAACTCCTAAAATTATGTACATATGGTTTGAATGTCCTTATGTAAAAAATCTACTATTTGCAGCACACTGTGTCTTGATTTTATTTATTTATTTTATCTTTTGGTTGGAGGGCAAGGGAGATGGGGTGGTCTTCTTCTTTTTGGTGCAGGGTCTAATTTTCCAATCTTCTATGAACAACACTAACATGGTCTTTGGAATGATAGTGTTAGCCCTACAGAGGAGGTTGCCACAGTTAAAATTCCTGAAGAAGAGAGAACATTCCTTGAGGTGAGAATGATAATCTTCACTCTTAAGTATTATTGCATATCCGTTCCTGGCTCATACTTTGCTTAGTACTTATTTATTTTGATTCCTGACAAAAAACTCGAATAGCTGTTGAGGCATTGTATATAATTTTCCACTTTGGCAATACTGAAACTCGTTTTAAATTTTCCATGGATTATGTTGTCATCCCTAGACAGTGTTACATTCTGTATGGCAGACTGCTATTCATGTATAGTTTCAATAGTCTAGCAGACCTTTCAACTGCTTCTGCTTTTAATCTCTTCCTTTGCATCTTTATGTCTTATCTATAGGCTCTTTAACAATGCAACATCTCAGCATGTGACTTTTCAACCATAATCTTTTCATAATTTTACAGAAGAGGCTGAAGGTGTTCGAAGAAACACTTGCCACTTCACCTGAAGATTCGACTGCTCTTGAAGTGAGTTCTGATGTATTAATTTAAAGATATAACGTCACAGATATTCTCATGATCCTCTGTGGCTGTGGCTGTGGCTGTGGCTGAAATTTACTGAACTTGGTTGATACTTGATCCATTATATGATACAATAAACATCTAGCTTCAATGCGTAATTTGATAAGAATGTTAAATCTAATATATCCTCCATAATATGTACAGCTCGAGTCGAGCCCTAAAATAATAATATATAGGTTAACATGTTGTGTCTAGCTTTACTTGTAGCAAGTTCGACCAAGCTAGAGTGCATGCTCGTAGCCGTCTTTTTATGTTCCATGTAGAGTGCAGGTGTAGGCTGATGTCCTACATCTTTGTAAGGTGGTTTATCTAAAATGCAGTCTATATTCATGCTTCATAAAATTTCTGTAAAATAACTGTCATTGCCAGCTGCAGAAAGCAAATGGTTTTCATATTCTATGCTAGCTGTTTGAACATTATGGGACTTGGTGTGCATCAGAAAAAAGTTACTACTGTATGAGGTGATTCAACGAATTTCCAACCCTTTCAAAAAAAAAAAAAAAAACTTTTTGTTGTTCTTTTTTATAGGGAGCTGCAGTGACCTTAGCAGAATTGCAAGAATACAAAAGAGCTGCAACATTGCTTGAAAAATTGACAGAGGTTTGTGAATTATTCCTCATATTCCATCATAACTTAACATCGCAGACCTTGTCAAGCCAGGATTTTCTGCTTCTGCTCTAAATTGGCCTCCTTCTATCTGCAGAAGAAACCAAGAGATCCTGATCCTTTCCGTTTGCTTGGTGAAGTCAAATATGAGCTAAAAGATTATGAAGGAAGTGTTCTTGCTTATAGGAGTGCTGAAAGGGTTAGTCTCTGATAGACTCTGGAGACATTAGGTTTATGAATGGTTATATAATATGATCAATTCACTTGGGAACCATGTTCCATATAGAATGTGGACTTACAATTCTGACTATATAAAGAGAATCATATCCTGTCTTTTGCCATTTTTCATGGTCCATACTATCCATGTGATTTGATGACATGCTTGCAGAACCACATGTATCTCTGGGTTAGCCACCCAAATGAGACATGTCATTTGCAATTTGTAATGCAATTTAGACTGTAACAGAAAATGTGTTTCAAGGGGTTTAGAGGCTATTGGATGCCCCAGATGTTGAGAATCATATCAGGCTGAGTTATAAGCTTCCAACTTCAGATACTGGGATCTTAGAAGTCTCTCTAGGAAAATAAAGAGTTCTCAACTTGTTTTTAATATCTAACGAACCTCCTTGTGCTTTGATCATTTTTATTATAAAATACTAATAGTATTAGTGAAATCTTATAAGCTCCACCTCATTTAGCCTAAAAACTCCCCATATGTCTTCTATGAGCATGAATTGAATACAGCATTTGTTCTGTAAGTATCCGCTGTCCCATGGTTCAAGAAAGTTCAAAGTTGAAGCAACCCTTTTCTCTGAAAGCTGAATTTCATCTATCAATTTTGTGCAGGCATCTAAAAGTGTTGACTTTGAAATCCTTCGAGGTCTTACAAATTCATTGCTGTCGGCCAAAAAACCTGATGAGGTAACTACAAAATGAGATTTTATTAGTGCATTGTCCATTGCGAATTTGACTGGTGCGATTCAAGCAAGCAGAGTTACATAACCTTAACATAGTGGTATTGATTATTTGCCTTGATGTCATCTGTTCATGGGGATCGTATTTCATAGACAAACACTGGACATATATTTGCTTCTTGTGTAGGCTGTTAAAACCCTGCTGGCAGCTCGTGACCTCTTGAGTAAAGAAAAACCTAGTGGTGATAGTGGCGGAACTGTCACAGAAGAAATTAGATCCGATGTGGATCCCATTCAAGTGAGTTGTTATGTTAATTACAAGCATCCTTTGTGACTTGATCTGTTATTTAGTAGCTTATTTGAGGCTTGTGCCAATATATTGAGCAGCTTAATGAATTTGATTTACGTGATACGTACATACCAAATATCCTGTTTACTGGTGGAGCGATTTTCAGGTCGACCTGCTTCTGGGAAAAGCCTATTCAGATTGGGGCCACATCAGCGATGCAGTAGCTGTTTATGACCAACTTATATCTAGCCACCCCAACGATTTCAGGGGCTACTTAGCCAAGGTCAGTATTAATTCAGCCTTTTGTTCCGAACATTATCAGCACAGGTGTCATCCTGTTGGAACGTACCTGGAGGCTATAACTATGTTATTGCACAAGAGATTTATGGATGTTCTTATATCAGAGGAGAGGAGTTTGGACTGCTATTGATATTGTTTGGTAGCTCTAGTAAACTGCTGTATGATGATAAGTGGGTTTTTTGTCATTGAACCATTCATCAACTGCTGCAGGGCATTATCCTGAAAGCCAATGGAAGTATAGGTGATGCAGAGAGAATGTTTATACAGGTACTAAGAAATTAATGAGGAGCGTTAATGCGTTTTGAAATATATACATGAATATTTATAGTAAGAAAGCCGGAAACGGTGTGGATGCAGGCGCGTTTCTTTGCACCTGATAAAGCGAAGGCGCTGGTAGACAAATATTCGCACTAGCTCGACTCGTGCATGTTTGTAATTCATGGAAGCTCAAGCAGAGAGAGCTGCTGATTCTTGGGATGCAATGATGAAAAGCCCTAGTATCCTTTACATATCATAATTGCTACTTTGGTAGGTTGTTAGATGGCTGGTTGGTTATAACTATGAGTATGAAGAAGATATTTGATTGGATTCAGTTAGTATTGGCAACAAACAAGCTAGGAATAGATCAAGATATGATGTCACACTCTCTCTCAATCATTTCTCATACCTATCTAAATTACTGACTCTCCACTTGCTTCCATCTCTAAACATCGACTCCTTATCTATATATTTATATCTATACTAATAGAAAAAGAGTCAGTTGACAAAATATGAGTTGCCTAATATGCCCTATCATATATTTAATTTTAAAGATAATTATATAAAATAAATTTTAATATATTATCTATTCATATTTTATAATTAGGAATAGAATTCTATAATAGAATTTGAATGGAATATGAACTAATATCTTATTAATTTTTTCAATAGCAATTATTATTATTATTTTAATATTATATATCTTTTAATATCAATTAGAAACAAGAGCATATGTAACTAATAGATATTAAATATTCAATTCACGGTAATTTACTATTCTAAAGTTGATTAATTATCTCATAGATATTAAATATTCAATTCACGGTAATTTGCTATTCTAAAGTTGATTAATTATCTCAATCATGGTGCACATATCAGTAGACACTTGCAAATATGATCAGCAAAAATTGAATAGTATGGACTGATGCTAACTAATTTTATCTGATTTTAACTAGATCCATATGATGATAACACTACGTAGATAAGTATTGGCATAATAAACAAATATGCTACAGTTAAATCATTTCGGATGATTGGTGTCCATCATTTCGGATGATTGGTGTCCATCAAATACCATGAAGCATGTTTCTATAACAAAACTAAAAAATATAGTTTAGGCGCTATTACCATATAATTATATTCTTAATAAAATTAAGGATATCAAATGACCTATATAAATAATAATTTTCATACAACTAAAGCCACCAATCATATTCGACTCAAGAGCATTCTCTCCAATAAACGCACATTATAGCTATGTGACAACTAAAGCAGATATTAAGTACACTTAAATTTATTATTACTACACATATTTTAGGGTTAACGATGACGTAGACCACTTATTTAAAGTGGGCTCAAGTAATTTATTTATTTTTATGACGAGTCACTTTCAGTGGGGCAATTCAGAAAGGAAAATAAGTTACATTTATTGGAACAAGACTATTTGTTAAGAATAATAGTTTCTAATCATTATTACTACATAATTCTATTCCTAATAAAATTAAGGATAACGAATTACCTATATAAATAATAATTCCCATACAACTAAAGCCTCCAATCGTACTCGATTCAAGAGCATTCTCTCCATCGAATGCACATAACTGTGACGACTAAAGTAGATATTAACACACTGAAATTTATTATTACTATACATATATTTTAGAGTTAAAGGTAGCGTG
>JAYJMF010000056.1:19050-41470 GCA_036873715.1 Salvia sclarea
GCCCTAGGGTCCAGCTTGTTCTTTTCCACTTAATGGGTTCAACTCTAAAAATTATGGAAATTTGGCCCAAAGCTAAATGCCCCAATCCTCCACTATCCGAAAGATATTTACGCCTCCAAGTCTGATGAGACTGCCCAGAGCTGGCGCAATTCCCCTTGCCTCAGCCTAAATCTCACATTTCCCAGATCCGAGGCTCAATGCTCCCACCAATTTCAAACTCAATGCGACCAAAGTACTTCATTTTCCAAGTTTGGCACAATTCTTCGCTATTTGCTTATCCCAAGATCTGGCATAATCTTAAGACTCAAGGAAATTGATATTTCTCCACTACTTCAAGTCTGGCGAGGCCGACCCCCCTCCTCCCCCCCCCCCTCCCCCCCAGAGTTGGCGCAATTTCTTAAAGAAGTTGAGATTTTGCATCAACCCCAGAGCTAGCGCAATTTCTTAAAGAAGTTGAGATTTTGCCTCATCCCCAGAGTTGGCGTAATTTCTTAAAGAAGTTGAGATTTTGCCTCAACCCCAGAGTCGGCGCAATTTCTTAAAAAAGTTGTGATTTTGCCTCAACCCCAGATCTGACGCTATTTTTTGAGATTTCATCTCACCTCGAAGTTCGGGGAGTCTAAGAAAAAAAAACAGACCTACATTCTCAAGACCGACATATCTAAGTTTCCATGTTTGGCGTGATTTTTTAGAAGGAAGCCAAGATTTTGTCGCCAACTCCAGATATGGCGACATTTATAAGTCTTAATCCAAGTCTGACGATCTATTTTTGTTGAGCTTGGTCCAACTCTTCGCTATTCCAGGTCTAGTGAAGCCAATCCTAAGTTGGACGAAAATTAAAGACCCAAGTGTGACAAAAAATAAATCTCGGAAAAGCTCGACCTGTCTAGCTATGACGATCGATTTGTCGCCTCGTCTCCAAATTCGGTGAGACTAATTTGTATGAGTCAGTTGAAATCGCGGAAACATGGCACGGCTTCCTCTTCCTCCTTTTGAGTTTGAGAAAGATGAACTCTAAGGGCTCAAAACTCGGCCATGTTAATTCAACCCGGCTCTCGCGCTCCCAGATCTGACGATGCTCCCAAGTTGAAGTTATGATAATTTGGCCCAAACGCTCGGCCTCATATTTCATTATTCCAAGTTCGACACATCCAAATTTCTAAGTTTGGCTCAATTTTTCATTACTTCAAATTTAATGAGCCTAACGCCAGCTCTGGCGTGACTTTTAAGTGAGGAAAATCGAAATCTCACTTTTACCCAGCTTTGGCGACGCACACTTACTTTCTCAGCTTTGAAAGAACCGGCTCCTAAGGCATAATTTTGATCTCCTCTTTACATAATGGGCTCCCAAGTTGAGCCATACCAAAGCCGGCCTGAACCTCAAACTCCAAGTCCGACTAAGCTCAAGCTTTAAATTCAGCATTAACTAAAAATTTCTTTCCTCCAGATCTGGCGACGACAAACCCAAGCTCTAAAAGAAAACCCCAAATCTCACAAATCTAAAGTTTGACAAAACCAAAACTCTCAAGTCTGGGTAAATTCATTATTACTCCAAGGCTGGCAAGAAATAAGATTCAAGTTTGGAGAGTTCAAGGAAAAGAGCATAAATTCTTATATCTCAAGTCTGGCACGACTTTTGATTCCAATCTTGATTTTGATTAACAAGGAATTTCACACCTTTTATCTCAGGTTCAGTTAGGTACCAAGGAAGGAAAAGTTCGACTCTCAATTCCCTTGTCACACTCTGATGAGAATACATGAATCCGCAATTCTCACAAGACCAGGGGGGTTGATGAGGATAAATTATACCCCTCCAAGTCTGGCGAAAGAAATGTCATACTTGGCATAAGTTACAAAAGGAAGCAACTCCAAGTCTGGCGAAAGGCATCACAATGTGAGATATAGATATGTGCTTCTCAAATCATCTTCAAGTCTGGGAAGGCACTCCCAACTCTGACAGAAGACTCCTCAAAGTGAAGTATAGCCATGAGCCCTCAAAATGAGGCCAAGTTGTAAAGTCTCCAAGTCTGACAAAGAACTTCCCAAATGTGAAATGAAGATGTGGGCTTCTCAAGATAAGGTCAAGGCAAAAAGCACCTCCAACTCTAAGAGGCTAAGGTGCCAAGCATCGCCAAGTCTAGAGAAATGCACCATATCAAGCTCCTCTTAAAAGATGCACGGAGAGTCATTCAGAAAAGAGGTCGTACGTATCGCCACGTCGAGCCCCCTCATTGGTCGACAAAAAACTGAGCAAGAATAAACAAAAAGGTGGTGAAGAACGGCATTTTACATAGTCTTGGATGTGTCAGAGCTGGAAATGCATAATTGCCCTCGACGGTTAGCAATAATAACTAGTAGCCCATGTATAACCCGTAGTTGATTTTCCAATTGTAACCCTCTCAGAGTGCACTATATAAATGAGCACGAGAAATATTGTAAAAGAAGGCTCGCTTCATCTTCATCATTCCGATTTTCCACCATTGTTGAATAGAAAAGAAAGAACTTGAACTTCCATGACGAATCTTCATCATATCTAACATATTTTCATCTCTGGCACACACCTAAACACTTAAATCTCTCATTCTTCGTTCTCGCTTCTTCATACTTCAAGTCTCACATTTGATGCACGTTAGAAATAACTCATCAATATTTAAATTTGCAAAGAAAAAACAAAGAGAGTTTCTCAAAAGTTAAAAATTTAAGCTAATTTTCATTAGTAACTAATGTTTAGACAATGCCTCTCCAAATAAACAAATTACAACTTCACATATTGATGCTAAATATTTAGTAACTGGTTTGAAATTATTTAATGATAATTAGAAAGAAATTAAGAACGAACATTTAATTTATTTTTTTATAAAAAATGTTATTTTATATAATAAATTAATTATGCGTGTTAAAATTGACATGATAGACATGCAACGCACGTCCTTCTCACTAGTTATACTAAAAGGAAATGTGATATTTTATCTTCTTAAACTATTTATTAAAAAAATCTATTAAAAAATAAATATCTTAGAATTTCAATAATTATAGTTTTAATAATTATAATTACAATTTTTAAACTATCCATGAAAATATTAAATCTCCTAGAATTTTAATAGTTATAATTTTAAGTGTTTTCACAAGATATATTTTAAGTCATATTATAATAAATACAAATTTATCCCTTTTTAATATGAAATCATATTTCAATTTAGTGTCAAACATGAATATATCCATATGAATCTATTTTCATATATTTTATCTTTACAAGAGAAAATTATACTTCCTTCGTCCCTAAAAAGTGTGCAGGTTTTTTCTTTTATATCTGTCACTTAAAAGTAGGGATGTCAATCGGGCCAACCCATCGGGTTTCGGGTCAATCCTATCGGGTTGTCTGGCTATTCGGTGAGGGCTAATCGGGCTAAGTTTTTTTTCGGGCTAAAATTTTTCAACCCTAACCCTAATCCTAACCCGTTCGGGCTTAGCCCATCGGGCTGGACACTTTACCAAAAATCATTTAACATGTACTTCTTTTTGTCCTATTTGACTCGGCCATAATACATTTAGGATTGTTCAATTTGATTTTGGCTTGTCTCCCGAAAATGAATTAATTTCATCTTGAAAAAAATATTAAATCTAGTGGTTTCTCCCACTTTCAGCACAAAAACACAACTTTATTAATAATATTGTAAAAAAACTAAATGATGGGACGTAAGGAGTATAAGTAACTTGAATAATATAATTGTAAAATTAAGATACTATTGTGTGAATGATTGTTTTGAAACAAAATTATGACACAAATCGATCAATGAAAAGTGAGTTTCAATTTCTAGATAATGTCATTATTCTTAATTCTTTTTAAATTTCCAACCCATCGGGCCGACCCGCAACCCGTTCGGGCTAGCCCATATAACCTGCGGGCTAATCGGTCCAGCCCATGTAGCCCGCTTTAATTTCGGGTCGTAAAAGTTTAGCCCTATCTCGCTATATTTTTCAGTCTACTCGGGTCAACCTATCGGGTTCGGGTTTATTTGACATCCCTACTTAAAAGTGTGCAGACTCCTTATTTGGAATATTCTTTACCAAAAAGTCAACAAACTCCAACTAATATACACACAATTTTTCAAAAAGTGGAACCCTTTAACTCATTTTATTATAAACCCGTGCATTTTAGAACTCGCATAATTTTGAGGGACGGAAGGAGTATGTACTTTCAACTAATGTTGAATTAACAAAACAAATGATACATTATCTAAAACGAGTTAAATGAATCACACTTCTGAGGGACAGAGGGAGTATGTACTTTCAACTAATGTTGAATTGACAAAACAAATGACACACTATCTAAAACGAGTTAAATAAGTTGGGAGTTGTATGTTTTATTTTACATAATAGCATTAAAGTGAGAAAGAAGATTTATAAATGACTTATGGACTGATACCCGACAAATTCAATACCAACATGTTAAACCATTTGCTTTTACGGTTAGCATTAGGAGTCGCGTGAAATGATGTTGTTTTCTCCCCTTTACTCAAAATGAGTATCTTCCCCACTTTTAACGTTATTATTAGGGGGTCTCGCATACATAATAAAGTAGGTATTTTATTTAATATTCTTATATTTGAAGTATACATATAAAAAATAAATGTCTTAGAAATACTTATTAGATTAGTATAAATATGAATGAAAAAAATATATAATAATTCTAAAATAACAAATGCAGTCATTAGATCAAAAATATATTGTAAGTCTTGACCATTAATTTCACATGCTACAACTATAAAATAAATGCATACTTATTTGAATATTACAATATTTATTAGACATATATAACGTAAAATAAATTATTATCACTGTATAAATTTTTTAATCATTATTTTAATACCTACAATTTTAAAACTTACAAAATTTAATATTTTTATTAACTATATTTACTGTTTATCGCACGGGAGGATAACTAGTTGGTCTAAAAAGAATAGCCATAAAGAGAGAGATATATGGCTTTATGGAACCATATTTGATGATATGTATGTGTCTATTACTTTACTTACCATCTACTTATTTATGTACGAATAAGTCAACAAACAAACACAGAAAACACATTTGTATGTGGAAATGAAAATAAAAATGGACCGAATTTGGAGGCGTGGGAGGGGCTTGCTGTCAGTTACTAATGTGAGAGCACCACAAATTGTGCGCGCTAATTTCGGAATATCGCTTTTCTTTATTTAGCTAAATATATATATCAAATACTCTAAGTTTGATCAAAGACTTCTTCTTTGATTCGCCTTTCTTCACTCTGATGGGAGCAATTTCTAGAAGTGTAACAGAATTTTATAATTCAAATTACACCTTTAGCTAACCCAACCCATCAGATCAATTGTGGAGTGTGTGTATTACACGAGCTAAGCTTTTAAAATTGAGATGATGAATTCAAGAAAGATAAAGAAGTTGGCCTCTAATCTTATACTTAAACTTCTACAATCAAGAAAACATCTCTTCAAACCTCATCATCAATCAATTTCCCACAGGACTAGCCGTTCATCATCAAACGTTATTAGGGAAGGGTTCATGGCGGTGTACGTGGGCCCCCGCAACCGGAGGTTCGTGATCCCGACGAGGCTGATGTCGTCGCCGGATTTTAGAGAGGTGATGGACCTCACGGCCCAACATTATGGATACTCTCAACAAGGAGGATTGAGGATCCCTTGTGATGAGCAACATTTTCAAGAATTAGTAATGAATGGCAATTTACATTTAGCCTCCTCCTCCAAAGTCCAATCTTTTTGTATACCCTATACAACACCCCTTTAGCTTAGCTTGTATATACAATATATTTAATACACTTATCCTGTAATTCTACTTTCTTCAATATTTTTCCTTTTTCTTCATCCTAAGATCATCAAATTAACATTGATAGTAAAGGTTGCCGGGCTGCATGCATGGAATGTTCTTATAATCAAAGTAGAAATGGGGAAATGGTTCTCCGTTCTCGCATTAATTAAACAAATTTCTCATTTCACCCTTCATATATACATAGATATATAAAGAAGAAAAAGAATGAATTTTGCAATGAAATCTTAGTTAAACATAACATGGCATGCGTATGCAAGGCACATGGTTTTTACAGTAGCTAGCCGTACGTATAGACTACGTGGTCGTCCATCAATACTCAACAGTATACTATTATTAACCAATCATATTCTATTCCTAGCTGCTAATTAAATCAAAACGACCACATAACCTCTCCTCTCCAAAATATTACAAATATCGCACATACAAAACTGCAAAAATGAAATGAACATGTCATCTGCACATCTGCGGGTGGTGATGTAAATCAGCAGCATCAGGCGAGTAGTTGTTGGCGCTGCAGTTGATGATCACATTATCATTATAATCCCCAATCATCAGTCCACATTTCTCATCATCATGCATCGTCACCAGCGAAGGCGACGACATCGACCTCTTATCCTCCATCATCTTCAGAACCTTCTGGAACATCTCCACCTCGCATGGAAACCTGAGCACTCCTTCTTGCTGGAATCCGAACTCTTCCTCAGCTTCTCTCAGTAAAATCCCAAACATTTGGTGCCCTAGATATTCTGTGGGGATCACGAACCTCTTCAGCTCCGCGCCCACGCAGACAGCCACGAATCCCTTCGGCACCGCCGCCGCCGCCGAGCTCTCCGAGAACGATAGGGTTTTCTTTAGGAACTTGATGCTCTTGTTGGCGGTGGTGCTGGTGGTGGTGGCGGCGGAAGCTGTAGTTGTATTAGTGTTTTTGTTGGTGTTGGCTGCCTTCTTCCATTTCTTGAGGATTTGTTGTAGCCTAACTATGTCTCTAATCTTGTTTGATTTTCTTGATGAAGAATCCATCTCTCTCTCTCTCTCTCTCTCTAGATGAATGTGTGTGGAAATATATATAAGTGTGTGAGAGATAGGAATTGAATTAATGTGGATGAATGAGGTAGGGGTATAGGTATAGGGTATATATAGGGGAGAAGAGATTCCTTATTTTTGTGAGTCAAACCATAAACAAGTCTCCAACTTGGATTACTATCTTAGTTAGCAATACTTAAACACCAAGTTAATCATTATTCTTTTGCTGTTAAGTACAACGTACAATATCGATGTGTGCTTGTGGATCATTAATTACGGTCAATAATACATGATGATGATCATGGTGGGGTTGTGCCTCAAAATCCGAAACTAATTATACTATACTACTACTAATTATTAATTGATTACTAATAATTTTATACGTACAGTTTTTTGTTTGAATGCGTAGATCTGCCATTATTAAGTAATTAAGTCGTTTCCAGATTTTAGTTGTTCGAAAAAGTCTGGCAGCGCCGATCCAATAATTGTTGTTGTAATTCAAATTTTTTGGTGAGTATATAATGATTGAATATGAATGTCACGTACAGATCTACGATATTATTGTTAATAGTAAATGGGTTTGAAGAGTAAAAAGACGTACAATACCCCCATCGGGAAACGCCCTTAAGAGAAGAGAACGTGACGCCCATTATTATAATCATCTTCTTCCCAGCTTGTTTTTGGGTATTTGCACTTGATTTAATGCCCATTAATTGATCCACGCCATTATTTTACTATTATTCTTAATGTACTTTAGCGCATTTGTTTATTTGATTCAAGTGCTTAGGAGATCGTGGAAGATGGCACACTATGAAATTCCATGTGATTCGCCCTTCTCTCTTCACTCACTCAAATATACAAATACAATAGAGATAGAGAGAGAGAGAGAGAGAGAGAGCAAGTAGGCCTTGTGCTGCTCATGCCAATCAATCACCCAAACTGGCTAGCTGAGGCTTGCATTGCATGTGTAAATTACTCTTTTTCTTTTCCTTATTACTCCATTTTTTTTTATAATTAAACCACATACAACAAATGCAGCATGTTGGTGAGATATAGGTCGAGTGGTCGAGTCACCTAAAGGATTAATGTATCGATATATTTTTCTTTCATTAGTAATAAAAAAAATTAAAAAAATAGTGCATAAATTACAATGAACAAACATATATAGTGAACTTAGCCCAAAAAAGATTAGTAGCATTCTGAATCAGACTTTAGTTACAAGCTCACCAGCTTCTCATAATGTACAAAACGTTAGGTCTATTGCAATCAAGTTTTGATTATTAGCTTTTGTGTTAATTAAACTATCTAACCCTTTTGAAAAAAACGATTCCTAACGCGAGAATAAAATTAAGGGATTCCAACTGTTTCAACCGACGGTGGAAGTCAACGAAACCGCCACGCTATTGTATTTGTAGGCATCCGTTTCCCACTAAAACTGGGGGCTTTTGACGAGTTAATCAAACTATGTGTACGTATTAGTGGAATGAGTTTATACTAATTAAAACCTACTTATCTTCCAAGCCAAAGTTGAATGCTAAAAATAAATACAACACCAGTTCTGAATTCTGATTGGTGGTTGACCACCTCGATGCAACAGGAGAGACGTACATAACAATAGTATTAATTTCTCCATGAGCAAAATGCATGAACCGGAAATGGACGGTGTATTTGTGTCAGCACTCATTTACTTCTCGTAGCAATCAAACACATTTACTCATTCAGAGAGAGAGAGAGAGAGAGAGAGAGAGAAAAGAACAATTTGTTAAGTGAATTTCAGCAAATACCTGCTGCTTCCATACAATACAACATAATAAATTATAAATTATGGCACCACATTGATTGATTGGGATAGGAAATAATAATGTGAGTTTTTTGGCTTGTAACAGTGATAAGTTGAGCAAACTACAGCTCTGTGCATATCATTCTCACCAAAATCCGATCTCCCGTGGGGCCCTTAACTGCCACTGCCTCTCAATAATACCATTATCGTCTCCTACTTCCATCATTGCATTGCAACATAGTATAATAATCATGACAGTTAAACAACGCACAATTCAACTATATCTGCCCATTATCAATCAATGTCAGCACCATAAAAATGTTTTTCTGTGCCACGGAACAGACAAAACCTACTTCTAATGTACAAGGTCACAAAAACTGGTGGCTTTTACCATCCAATACAAAACAAGCTATACACTAACTATGTCAAGAAAATGTGTATTTACCTTCCTCGTTGATATACTTACATGGTCAAAAATACCCTTTCATACACCACATACCGTCCTCTTCTTCACAGCTCCAAGTCTCCTTCCAGACTAAACAAAACTCCCATTCATTAATCTGATCATTGCAGGAAAAGAAATCAATTATTGACAATAATAACAACTTTTCAACTCAGTCTAAAGTATACTACTCATCACAATAATCATGCATCTTAGGGTACATTGTAGGAAAATGTCTGTTTGCAGAAAGAAATGTTGGTTATGGAGAGTGTGACTAGGGCATGAAGTCGGCCACAGGTAGAACCTATTTTATTAGAGACCATTAACTTCATAAACAGAACTTAGAGAAAGCAATACCTAACCATTTCTTCGTTTGTGAGGTTTGATGGTACTTGGTGGAAGAGTCCTCTTAATGGATGACTTCACTGGTTCTGACTTCTTCGAAGATATTAGAGCTGAAGACAGGAGGGCATCAACAGCTTCTCGCTGTTGTTTTCTTTTCTTTATTGTATCACTGAGTGTTTCAGCATGATTAGAAGATTGCGCTTCACCCTTCCCCTTGACTGTTCTCTCAGAAGATAATATACCAACTTTCACCTCTGGTAGCTTATCAAGCTTGGTTGTTTTTGAATGCACTTCATCAGCAACAGGTCTCATATGTTTTTGACTTCTACTCATCTCCTTTCCAGTATTAGTTGAATGTATCCTAACATTGTTATTGTTGCTCCCCTTTCTAACATCAGCTCTCACCTCCTTAATTTGCTTGTTATTATCCCTGAACCTGGGGCTTATATCAGTCTTCGCTTGATTTTCTTGCAATTCTGATGTAGCACCTTTCAATACTTTGCCGTCATTATTTGGAATTTTAACAGAGGCCACCTCCTTTGCCTCTAAAAACTTTGTTCGCCTTCCATCTCTGCTCCTTCTTTTGACATCTAACGCATCACCCTTCCCTGAACAGGAAATTTCTTCACCATTACAAACACTCTCTCGTGCATTAGCAATGCATTTTCTCTTCCTTTCAGAACTATGGTTTACAGTTTTCTGCATATTAACACATCCCCTTCCAGCCTTGAGCCGCTCATCTTCCTCAAATTGACTAGTCAGGGAATTCCCAGCACTTGATCTGTTTTCCAAACAGAACTTGGGTATTGAACTGTACGGCTTTCTGGCAGATACAATCAAATTCCTTTGTTTTGCATCTGCTAGAAGAGCTGCCCAGGTCCGGTTTGTCCTTAATGTTCTTGCATTACCAAAAGTCCAAAGAGAAAATTTAGCCCTAGTCAATGCTACGTTCATCCGTCTAATATCAGCGACAAATCCAATATTGCTAGAGCTGGCCCTAGGTGTTTCATCGCAGGATCCAGATGCTCTAACAGTAGAAAGTAGCAGGATATCAACTTCTCGACCTTGGAAACCATCAACTGTATTAAATTCCATATCAGAGGCAATAGAAGATCCAAATGCGCTGGTGAACCGAGAACGCAAAAGTGACAATTGACGCTTGTAAGGTGTTATGACGCCAATTCTTCCACCCCAAAATTCTGATGGATAACTGTCAAAATAATGATGTCTTAACCATACCATACATTGACGAATGAGAATTCAAGAGCTGAAAGATGGGATACCTTTTTTTAAGATATCGTAACACTTCAACAGCAGCATCAGCCTCAGACTCATTGTACAGAGAGAGTGACGCAGAGTTATTGCCGCGGAGCTCCTGACCATCAATGATGTCAAAAAATACATATGGCCCAAGGCACCGAGTCTCATGGAAGGATGCAGCTCTTCCAGACATCTGATCTCCATTCAGCAATTTCCCCTCATAGAAATGCGAAGAAGGAAACTGACAAATCTCTGGATGCATCCTATACTGGTAAGTTTTTAAATACCCTCACTGTTAGTATACAACTAGCAGTATAAGGATAAATTAGAAAGAAACAAAGGGAATATATAATACTACTAAACAACAGCTTCTAACAATTAGAATGACAAAATTTATTCACTAAAGTAGCATTTATCTTTCCACCAATACCATAAATTTTCTTCTTCTTTTTTCTCAAATAGAAGCAGATTCCCTAATGTGCTAAAAAGTTTATCACAAGTATTAAGTTTCAACAGTTTGAAGTTTGAACACTGTTACCAGGAAAGAGAAAGAAGATTTTCAATTACATATCTAATATCTTTAGTCTTAAAATCTTCCAATCCTTTTGTTCTCCTCTAATTACAAGTTGTCTTTATTTTTCATTCAACTTATCTGTTAAAAATTATGCCAAAATAAAAATTAAGAATACCAAGACCTATGTATCTTTTGTTCCTGAACTATGTTCCATTCTTTTTGGAAGAACTACTTTTACATCTTGATTCTTGAACTGAGTTACCCAACCCCTGTAATCGAATCATGGCATCGCTAACAGTCAAAGCGACAATGAAGTATCATTTCTGGGAACTTCTTCTCTACCATATAATTCAAGATAAAGCAGTTATAAAAGATTTTTACAAAGTATTACTTAATATACAATCTAGGGGAACACCCTTTACCATATATGCTATATTAATTCTTTCTATCTCCAACAAGCAATTAAAAAGTGGTGGCACTAAGGGCCTTTAAAGTAATAGAAGATTCATTTCATTCTTGGAGTTAAAAGCATGTGGAAAATGGGGAAATAATTTCAGCATCATTTCTAGATGGTCCTTAGGGCTTCGACTATTAAGCATGGAGGTAATGTAAGAGCAGTCACTATTTTCCATGCTAAGTCACAAATTTGTCAGCAGAAGATACTAAAATAAAATAATACACTGCTAAAGAAACAGAGTTTCGGCAGCGTTTAAAAACCATTAGCAATACTCATCAGTTTGATAATTACAGAGAATATTACAACACCTCCTGAATATAGTCAAGAAACCACAACTTATTGGTCTTCCACACTTAAACAAAATGGAAAATCAGGGAGAGAATTCTCATTAACAATATATTCCAGATATTTGGACTACCTGTTGTGTGAGCATGATTACAGGATGACCTGCGCGCTGCAGTCTTTCAAACATGCTGCACTGGAACATGTATTTGCTAGCAACATTGGATAGAACTGTGGCAGGAAGCTGTTTAGGATCACCAACCTATCCAAAATAAAGGAGATATATTTCAATGATACTTAGTGTATTGAGAAGACAATTTAGTAAATGCTCGATCAAATACTTACCATGATACATTTGGTTCCCTTGGATTTTAGGAGCTGAAGTGGAATCAAAGTGGCAGGTTCCAGGGCCTCCAGGAAAACAAAAGCAAAATAGGGACATAGTTAGAACTTGGAAAAAGAAAGACATATAAACATAAATGAAGAGAGAAAAAATTCCAGAGATGAGATAAATGTTTCACTTTTGGAGGGAAATGGGAAGAAAAAAAAAAAAAAAAAAAAAAAAAAAAGCAAAAAAAAATTCCAGAGATGAGACAAGACTTGGGAAAAGGAAGTACTTGAGCAGCTTCATCAATCACAACAGCATCAAACAGAGTGGTTTCAGATGCATTGCTGAATTTATGACTTGATATAGATTCAGAGCACACCCCATATACATCGCCACCGCAGCCACTTAGTGTAGTCACCACAATTTCAGCCTCCTTCAAGATAGCATTCCGAAATTTATGTCTTAGAGCTCTCATTTCTTCGTTGGCTTTCCTCTCTTTTGCCTGGGCACTGGCAAGATCCGCATACATGGCTTTCTTCTTTTCGTATAACTGCCTTAGCTTTCCTTTTAATTCAGCATCCGAATATATCTTGTTATCTTCAAGATCTCCGTCCACAGAATCTTTAACTTCAGAATTTTCTTCCTGCCAACTAGCCCGCTTGGCTTCGTAGTATCTTATCTGTTCCACTAACTTCTCTAAGTTAGTACGCAGTATGGATAAAGAATCTGCAAAAGTCCCACTCTTTTCATCATGTGCATTCCTCTTTTCATCACCTAAACGATTTTCAACCAGTGTATCGATGAAGAAGGGAAGAGAATTTGGATGGACTGTCTTTGCATTACCAACCCTTACAAGATATGGCTTGTACCTCTGTCCATCACAACCATAAAGCCCTTCATTGTATATTCTTGCAACTAGCTCATCAACTGCAGCATTGGATTGAGCACAAATGAGAATCCGGCCTCTACTGCCACTTCCTGTAGATCTATTATGCTTTTCCACATCCTCATTTAATTGTCTAGCCAGTGCTGCATCCTGCCAGGCTCTTGCAATTGCAGCAGACTGGCTGATCCTCTGACTAGTGCCGGGGATATTACTACAAGCTGAACCACCATTTCTTAATCTTTTGGAATCATTCATTTGAGAAAGAGCAAGCAGGCTGCTAACAATGGCCAGAATTGTTCGGGTCTTGCCAGTTCCTGGTGCAGAAGTACAAGTAGAAAGAATTTAAAACGAAGGGGAAACCCATAATTTTATAGAAAGAAGAGAGCAGAAAAATAGAATAAATAGGACTAAAAAACAATGAATAACCACACACCTGGAGGTCCCTGTATAAGCGTTAACTCGAAGTCCCTTCTCATGTCAAACGGTCCAGTTGCCAGACTGATAGCCTGCAGCTGACTTTCATTATATGATGACTTAAGAATCTGCTGCAGAGGTTGAGGGAGTTTACTCATACTTTGAGTTCCTGATTCATATTGACTAGAACGACAATTGACCGGGTTCAAGATGATTGGAAGTAGAGGAATTTCCCTTATTGATGACAATGCTTGGAATTCTCGAAGTTGAGGGGTAATCGACATGATACGACTAACAAACCACTTGGTTCTCTCAGTTAGAAGCTTTCTAGCTCGATTGAGACGAGGACATGCTTGAAAATACAGTCTAATAGCTATGATACTTGACCTTCTTTTGTTGTCTTTCTCACGCCTCTCAACCTAAGAACAAACACAGCATAAGTAAGATATAGAGAATAGTGGGACAATAAACTTTGAGCAAATTTGTCAAGTTCATAGTTAACCTACCCATAGACCACAAGCACAAAAAGTATTAATTATTACCAAGAATACTACTCCCTCCGTCTCATTTGTATTGGCCCATTTTCCATTTAGGTCCATCCCAATTGTATTATCCCATTACCAAAATGGCAATTAATTAACACACAAACAATTGAAGAGATAAAGTAAGTTACTTTAATAAAGCACTTTCTTAATTTGTGTGCAAAATGTGATGGGCCAATACAAATGGGACAAGGGAGTATATCACAGGCTCTGAAGAATAAATATGACAGGACTGTAGAAGTCATCTGAATAGCAAAGGTTATCTGCATCTATTTCAAGCACGTAATACCTTTCCAACAGTGTGAATATCACTGGAAGATTTCTGCAGAGGTTGTCTAGTAAGCAAAACAAGATCATTTTCCGACAGGCTTCTAGATCCAGGGGAATGTTCTTCATCTTGTACGAAGCGAACAATATGGAACTCATCGATTCTCTCAACAGAGAGCACAGATAAACTTCCACAGCATAGTTCCTCAGAGGAAGCCATCTCCTGGTAGGAACTCTGCAGTTGCGCCTTGAATTCTTCCAGTACCAAGGGCCGGAAAATTTCAAAATAACTATCAGGTGATTGGAAACAAACAGGAACTTGCTTTAGTTTGCCTACACTTTGAGACTCTTTCTCATTTCCAGAAGCTAAGCCCACAGCAACAAAGAAATCCAACTCTAAGATGGGCTTATACCAGTCATCAAGCCTAGGGGGCTGAAATCTTTTGATTCCACCACCCAGCCTCATAGAGCCAGGTCTGCTCCCCATAGGCGCGGAAAGCTGGATAACTTGCCGTTTAGGACCGGAAATGATGGGTTTCATGGGCTTCACATTTAGGGGCTGTTGAGGTTTTGGTGGTTTGAAAAATGAGAACTTCCATGCATCATCATCTGCATCACATACTATCTCTTTTATGACTCCATCACTAGCTTTCAGAGCTTTATTTGTGCTCTCCTGATTTTTGCTTGCAGAAGTGATACTTAAGTCATCAAAGGTCTTCTTAGAAGATATTATAGATGTGGATGTATCCCTTTCTTTGGAATTCACAGCTCCATCAGGTATTTTCATCAAACTTGAATTCTTCCTCGATAGGAAACAACTGGCGACATCCTCTCTTGTTTCAATTTCCTCTCCCTTACCCTCTGATGGCTCTTCTAGAACAGAGGATTGAGATGCTTGGACGCCTCCAGTAATATCTGATTTCATTTTCTGAACAAGATCAGTAGAATAAGAACCTACCCGAGAACCAGCCTCAGAGGAGACTACCAAACCATCAGGGAAGTTAACATCTTTCTCTTTCAAGTCAGTTTCCGACTGTCCAACAGCTGCGCTTATACCAGCATGATCATCATAATATGTAGTTTTAGTCGACCAACTATTAGAAACCCCCACATGGTCAGAAACATCCGTTTCCTTCTCATCATCAGAAAGAATTATAACATCGCCTCTATCCGAGTTGATCAACGGCTTGGAATCGAGGATAGCATCTTCAGCTTCATCAACCAAAAATGGCTCTTGTAATGATGAAAATTTTGACCGATTAGCAGTTTTATTCAATTCAGAACACTGTTCTTTTAATGAAACAGAAAGACGTGCTACTTGCTTGCTCACTTCATCAATTGAAACTTTTTCTGCACTCAAAACAAAGATAGTATTACATGCAGAGTGATTTTAATGAAATTGTGAACAAAAAAACAGAACAAACTGAAAAACTCACCACATGAAATGAGTTTCTCAATATCCCTAATTGCTGAAGCAGATTTATCACTGCAAGACATTCTGATTTGACCGAGCATATAAGATAATGTTTGTTTCCAATACCTAACCACAACAGCAAGTGATGACTTCCCCCAATCAGCCAAATCATGAAGCCACTTTATGCTACCAAAAGTTTCCAACATTATGCCAGAATTATTGGGATGTCTTTCAAAAACCACAGGAATGACTTCAAGAATACGGATACAAGTCATCTGAAACAAGATACAGAGAAGTACTTAAGTACTATTTGACCAATCGAAGAAGTTTACAGACTTCAAGAATAGAGAGACAAGTCAAATGAAACAATAAATTCAGGTGTATTTAAGTAATATTTTAAATGCAGCAGAAACTTACAGAAAATCCTGTTCACAAGTAAGTTTAGTTAATCAAGGATCCAGAAAACAAACAAGCTATTAATCTCAACTAAATGTCAATTCATGATAATGGACTACTTAAGGTTCTTATTGACTCAAACATTACATAGCTGATATATTTATCTCATGGAAAATGTAAATATTTCAGAGACATGACAAAAGCCCAGAATATCAATAAATAAGTTTGCTTAAAATAAACTTATACAAAGAAAATGCTTAAACTAATGAAAATAACAGATATCTTCCAATAATAGCTAGTATTATGAGAACCTGAGATACTGTGTAATCAGTGAACGCCTTGCCTCCATCTAAGCATTTCAGTATTGAAGGCCATGCTGCCTGTGACAGTAAGCAGCTAAACTTTTTCCACCATGCGGAGCTAATAATTGATGAATGTCCATCACCATCAGAGGTAGAAGGTTCAAATACAGGTTGCTTTAGAAATCCACCTTGAGAAGAAAATTGTGAAATGTCAGCAACATCTGACAAATTCTGAGATTGGGTCCCAGTAGATGAATTTCCTTCTTTGAGCAATTTGCATAAGATGAAGAACAGGTGATGTAAAGTCGAAAAGTTAGACAGGACAGAATCCAACTGCACCTGAAATTATTAGGTAGAACTACATCAGCACATAACTTGTACTGATTCCCTAACTTTAGGAATTGCAACTAGAGCATCCAATTCATTCAAAATGTATCTCGAATTAAAGCAAAGACCAGTACTCATAAACAGGTGAGGCCAATATTGACACGAAAAAACAACATGATACGAGCAGGAGACAAAACATTCATGCCAGTTCAGTAGTGTTAAAGGTTATTATATTTATGTCATTCTCATGTCAAATTGTTAACTGTTATGGACAAAAAAAAGTTTGGATCATATCGTGTGTGTCAACCCACCAAACAGAACCAAAATAAATAGATGACATATAAGCATGTAAACAAAATTAAACTGACATACATTAATTCTTTAAGAACATTTGAAAGTTTTAGATTTGTTATAATTATGTCCTTAAGTATTTAATCTTATCAAATACTCCCTCCATCCCATTACAAGTGTCTAAGTAATTAAGGGGCATGGAGATTAAGGAATAAGTATTTAGGGAGTGTTTAGATTAGATAAAGTAGGAGGGAGAATAATTTAAATGATAAAGTAGGAAAGAGAAAAGTAGAAATATATTTAAATAAGTAATAAAGTAAGAGAGAGAAAATGGTAAATGGTAAAGTAGGAAAAAGAAAAGTGGTAATTATTTCCTTTTACGAAAAGTAGACACTTGTAATGGGACACCTAAAATGGAATACTTAGACACTTGTAATGAGAGTATGGGACGGAGGGAGTATCATATTGCTTAAATTATTTATATGCTTCATTTGTCATTTAAATTCTTAATGTATCTTTATCATGTTGTGTTAAGCCAAAAGGAAAGATTCATGTTTGTGTTCATGTCATCGAGGATCTTTCTTGTGTTGTGTTCATGTCTATCTTTTGATCATAACCATATCGACAAAAAATAAAACATGATTATAGGAATGGCCATCCCTAATCAGAACTAAAGTGGAAGCCCATGGTTTTATGTGATCAAATTTTGTTCTCTTCATAAAGAACTCTTTCAAAAAAGTCTACAGTAATCCCAGTCAAGCAACGTCTATTTGATGACAAATCATTACTCCAGCACACTTCATCATTTGAAAGCAAAGTTAATACCAATACGGAAAGAAAGACATACGTTCAACTATATCATTACCAATTTCAGAGCATGTCTCAATCCCAGAAGGATGGCTAACAAGGAGGATGGTGTGGAGCAAAGAAATTGCAGACCAGAAGTAAGGCCGCGCACATTTGAAACTTGTTCGAGAATCAGCCTACCAACTTGTCTCGCATTCTACAACAATGAGACAAATTTGCTCCCAGCTTTAGGCAAAATTCCAATTAATTATCAAAGGCGTCATCTTTGTTAAGCTCATAACAGAAAAGGTATTTTCATCAATAATATTACATCATTATGATCCACAAGTAAGAGAATCAAACTGTTGCTCATCATGGGCTCCCAGATCCACTGTTTTCTAAGCTCTCCTTGCTCCATTCTAATGGTGTAATGTGTTGTTAACCTGCATTGGTCATCCACATTGTGCAATCCTTAGAACTTTATCATATAGAGCAAGAAAAACAACATATGCACAAGTTACAAGTATGATCCCTGATAAGAACATCTGAAATAAGTCACTAACCTCTTGAATGTCCTGACTAAAGGCCGGCACATTGTTGAAGTTCTAATAGAGTTTCTAGACTCTGTTCCATCCCCACCATCATCAGAACCTGATGGAACCTTCCACCCCAAAAGATAAGATATTTCTGAAGCACATGTGACCAACCAATTCCGAACAGAAAGTGACATTTCTGTGCTATTTTCAGTCTCTATCAGTGAAAACCGAGATAATGCCCAAATAACAGCCTTGGAAAAGGAAAACGGAAGGGCCAATGGATCTATTTCAACTAACACATCAAACCATAGCATGGGTACACACATCCAGCTCCCATCAACTTGTGAGACAACTTTATGCTGCAAAATGAACTCTTTCCAACAGCTGGTATCATTCTCTTTAACATGGAGACTACACAGTATCTCTTCTTCATCATCTGCATCAGCAGAATTAGTAGGCCCGATGGGTTTATCACTGGGATGCAACTGTCCATTCAATATTATAGATATCAATGCAGAAGCATCAGACACTATGATAGTTTGAATTAGATCGATTGCAGGTTGCCTAAGAGGACTGTGAAGCGATGTATCCTTCAGGGAGGACACAAGAGAAGGGCCCCTATAAATTGGCATCAAGGAGATAGGTCACTTCATAAATATATGTTCATTTAGGTGTCCAAATCATAAGTGAAGTTACATTACTTTCCCATGCATCTAAAAATAAAGCTCACAGATCTGCCTACCACATGTGTGCACATTCAGAAGGTGGACAAGGAGGATCCATCCTGTAACCTCGGAGAATAATGAGAAAGGCAATCTGCATAAACAACAGAAGAGGTAAAAGTTGAGACACGGATATTATAAGAACCAAAAAATAGCATGATATGTCATAGAACACGGAAAGCAACCTGACAAGCCTTTTTCCGCATCAGTATACTAAAATTACTGCTCACAGACACTTGATGCAGAAGAAAGTAAAGAAAATGCCTTCTCTGCTTTTCATGTTCTCCATCTTGCAGAGCCTCAAGAGACTGTAAAGGTTATATAAACATCATAGGGAATAAATCATATCACACCACCAGTGTCCAAAAAAATAAAAGAAGTAGAGATAGAGAGAGAGAGAGAGAGAGAGTCTCAAGCAAAAATGTAGAAACACAAAACATGCCTGCAGGAAAGGTTGGAAAAGATCAAAAATTTCTTTATGGCTTTTCTCATTTCTGGTATGGAAACACTGACCAAGAAGTGTATTTCTCATAACACTAGGAGATAGTGTAGCCCTCAACCATAGTTTACAACCTGTGTAACAGAGATGCCAAATCAAAAGGTGCCAATAGTTTTCACAAATAAATTGAAAAAACATCGAAATGGTTCGTATACCTAGCTTCTCAAACATTAGTCTCAGGCAGTTAACCGCATGAGAAAACTCAATGGAATCGTCGCTGATATGGTTCAGCACAATACTAAGAAAAATGGGATACCGGTCTAAAATCCCTTCTTCAAATGCTTGAGGCTCTAGAAACCCTACCCTTCAAGATGCAGTATGGAGCAAATCAATACTACAAAAGAAACACGTGTTTAAACATATTCACAAATTAAACCAACTGCTTCCTACAATGCTTTCATTCCAAGCCATACAGTTATTTGGTCCAGTTGCACCCTTGGCCTTGAAGTCTCAACAGCTGTCTGCACACCTTCCGCTTCCAATACATAGATGCATTTCTTGAGTAAATGCTGCAACGGATCCAAGTCTGTCGATCTCCTGCATGAGCGAAAGAGAAAACACATAATTTTCCATAAGGTTTAGGAACTCCAAAATAAAGCTAATTTGCTACAGCAAGTTAACATAATTCTAACAATCATAAAACCACAATCTAAAAGCTAATGAATCATAGATGTACAAAGTAAACAAAATTATGTGAACTGAATCGTCAAAATTTACTAGAATAGAGATATAGCAAATTGCCAATACAATGAAAAAAGATACCTCAATTTACCCATGTGTCCAGCCAAGCGAAGACCTATAGATCGAACCCTTCTACTTTTGAAAAAAAGCAATGCATAAACTCCCTGACAAAACAATAAGAAAAGGAAGAGAGGATGGTTCAGTTTGATTGCTGCAGAAAAGCAATAGGAGTGTACTATAGAACAAAGGGAGTATACGAAAAAAATTGATGGACAAGGCGAAGAGATCGTAATTAAATCATACCGGATACTGTTGGTGCCCATCTAATGCCAAATCATGAGAATTATCAACGGCTTCAATAAAATTTTGAAACTCCGTGGCCAAGTATTCATCATCGAGCAAGATGGGGAACATCAAAACCTTATATTAAAGAACACAATTAATGACAAGGACATAAAAGTGAGTTCCAAAATTCATTTCTGCTGGTAAAGGAGGCATTAGTCAGATGCATAGTGTATCAAGAGTGAATAATTAGAGTACTTTTATATTCATCAGTAAAATTATATTATTGTATTCAAGTCTATATTGTGTGGACATTTGAATCAATCATCTATCCAGTCTAAACAAATATAACACGAAAAGTTACAAAGAAACATCAAGACCAGTGACTCCATTATAAATGACAAGTAAGGAAAAGGGAACCAAGAATGAGTGTAGGCAGATACCTCAAACATAACACTAACAACTTCTCCATAATCACATGAAGGGTCATACACCCCTCTTACTATTCTATCATTAAGATCCTTAAGATGCATGGTTATCCGCTCTTCATCAAGTACATGCAGCACATCAAGTAGAGGGCCGATACAGCTCTGCTCGTATTCATTTTGATACATCTCTTGTGCTTGATGGTGCTGGTGAATGCATAAAGTGCAGCCTCTCATTTCTCCGGAAATTCTTTTCCACAGGAGCTTGAGAGGAGAATCTTGGGATTCTTCCTTGAGATAATTGTAAAATGTCTCGAGAAGAGGCCCCATGAGATCCCAGTAACCACACCAAACGTGATCGTCTTTTGGCAAATGTATCAAGAAGTTGAAAGTGTCTGAAAACCTGGATATGGATCATTGGTAATTGTTAACACGGAGTTTAGTTGCTTCATATCTTAACACTCTAATTGCCAAGTTCCCCTAGTTAGAGGCCAAAACAAATAGTACTATGCAATGTAAGAAACATTCAACAGATATGAAATAACTACTTGTCAATCAAGTTTCTTGAGTGCGAGCATTGTTTCTTCAAAATTAACCCAAAAATATATGAATAACAAAAGGGGAGGAAATGGCGGGAGGGAGCAGAGCAAGAGGCAACCATTGTTCTTTTAGCTGGCGGAGACGACGACGTTTGACGGGATGAGCGGCATCGGCATCGTCCTCTTGCTCGATGACACTCCATCGCTGCAGCAGCTCTTTCCTGCTGAGTTCGGCTTTCTTCGCCATTTTTCCGATTGGAAGAATTAGGGTTTCCTCTTTCCCGCGAAATGGGAGAAGGCAATAAAATCATCCACACCGGAACTTCCTAGCGCGGGGAACCAAAAACAAACAAATTTTGTAATGTATTTTACCTATTTCTTGTACTTGTTGTTTGTCAATATGAACTAGGAAGACTGTAAATCCACAAAGTGAACGCCACCACTAATTAAGAACATTCCTAATCAAATACTCCATCTCTCCCAACTAACTAAGATGAGACATTTCCTTATTATGATACTTTTATAACACTCACAATTTTAAATAATATATATTTTTATCATCACTTTACACTATTTTTTAACTCTCCTTAAACTATGTGTCCAAAAGAAACGCCTCAAGATAGCTGAGACGGAGGAAGTATAATGTTGGCTTTATTTATTTTTATCTAATTCTAATATATACACAGTTCACTCTATCCCATTATTATTTATATGAAATTGGCGGTGCACTTAGGCTATGCTCAGCGGCGCGCTATGCGAGCGCGCGCGCGCTTGCGCCCCCAAGCGTGGCTCGTCGGCCGCCGCCGGCCCCCCCCCCCCCCCCGCGCCCCGGGGGGCCC
>JAYJMF010000056.1:41570-60774 GCA_036873715.1 Salvia sclarea
CGAAGTGAAGACTTCAGTCCGCCTTTCTTCATACTGACTTATTCAAAGTTCAGTATCTCTTTAAGTGAAAGTTCAGTCCGCCTTTCATTATACTGATCTATTCAGAGTTCAGTATTTCTTCAAGGCTCCTCCTTATACTGTCCTCATTAGAGGTTCAGTATCTTCAAGCTGCTACTTCAGTCTTAAACTTCATCGAATAGAGAACCATCTTGAAATCTTCAGACTTCAGTCTTGCAATCTTCAGCCTTGAGCGTTCTTCAAACAGCAAACTATTCTAAAGGCCAAAATATGTAGGTCTTATAAAAATTCTAAGATAATACATCAGCATGGGTTTTGGGATCATTAAAACAACATTACAAACTTCATATATTTTCCCAACACATGTCAAGTAGGAATAATTGCCACGAATACCAACTTGGTCGTAATTAGTAAATAAATTATTATTTACAACTAAAAGCATCACTAAAACAATATATCCGGTAGTAACATAATTTATGAAGAATTATAAGGCTTATGGATATCAGTAATAAAATTGTGTCATCTTGTGGTGAGAAGTTATTATGCATGTCACAAACACTACAAGAAAACACATCATTAATGACGAAATGTATTCCGTCATTAATGGTGCGGTCTTAATGAACGGATTAGCGACGAAATTTACAAATTTTTTTTATTTTTTATTATTTTATTAAAAAATAAAAAATTTCATCGTTAATTCCGTCGTTAAATAATTATTTTTTTCATCATTAAATCCGTCGTTCATTCATTAATTTTTTATTATTTTTAATTATTGAAAAATATCCTCGTTAATTAATTAATTAATTAACTTTTTAATTATTTAAAATTTCACCGTTAAATCTGTCGTTAATTCGGTCGTTAATCTTGTTGTCCCACATCGAAAAAATTGTGGATGTTTGGTTGAGTTTGTGCTTATAAATATGAGAGCACCAATACTAGAAATAAAGAAAGAAATAATTATTAATTAAATAAAATAATATAATATAATAATAATAATAAATAATTAAATATATAATTACGAAAAATAAAATAAATAAATAAATAAATAAATATTTTATTTTTTATTTTTTTAATATTTTTTTTAAGGACGGAATATTCCGTCTCTAAATTTAACGACGGAATATTCTGTCCCGATAAAGAGGCACGACGATCAAAATTACGACGAAAATGAATCCGTCGTTAAACTCATTTAGCGATGAAAATATTCGTTTTAGCGACGGAAAATTCCGACGTTATTAGCGCGTTTTTTTGTAGTGTTCGAAATATAATTTTAAAGAAATAGTGTCTTCAATTTGTTTATAATATGAAACAAAAGTACGCCATTACTTTTTTCCTTTATTTTTTTCATTTGATGTATTTATCTTCATTTTTGTTATTTAAGTATGTATTACATAAAAAAAAAAAACATATCTATGTACAATTAGTGAGAATATTAGCGTACGCCATTTCTTTTATTTGACTTCATTAATTGAAAATCTAAATCAAGTGATGCAATATAAATTGCACACCGATTTTTCAATTGAAACCTAAAAACATGATACAACTTATACAATTAACTTTTAAACAATAGTCTTTGATTAAAGTTAAAGAATATTGATCTACAAGTTCGAAAATGAGAATGGATAAACTATACACTATTAGATGAAAGGAGTGAAATGAAGTGAGAAAAATGTTTTTTATTACTAATATGTACGTGAAATGATATGAAAGAATGAAAAAATGATTTCCATGGCTCATATGCATTGAATGTACATGGAAATAAGAAGTAATATTAACATATAGTACTACTTAGTATTAGTAATATTTAATAATATTGACCTGTTTTATTTTTGCGAATTTTTGAATACTCAAATAATTTTAAATAATATATATTCTTTTTAACATTATAAATTATTTTTCACTCTTTTAATTCTCATGTAAAAAAAACATTCAGTATCGTTAAAAAATACTTACTCCGGTATTATTATAGGCGCTTCCACGTTCCAGTGTATGTCTATTGAGGTAAAAATATCAAATCGACAATTTTTTTTCTAAAACAAAAAAGGAAAAAGGAAAAGGATAAAAGACATTGTATTGAAGCAAAACCGGATCGGGTTAAAGTCGGTCTCGAACGACCAGCCTTCTTCCCACCTCAGACCAATACTCAAAGGCAAAGCAACGCAGTTAGGGTTTTTAGCCGCCGCCGGAAGTTTCACAGCAAAGCGAAGAAGCTCTCTCTTGTTTGGTGAGAGAGTGAAGAAAACGAAGAATCAAATATGAGGCCAATTTTGATGAAAGGGCACGAGAGGCCCCTTACGTTTCTCAAGTACAATCGCGAAGGTGATCTTCTCTTCTCCTGCGCCAAGGACCACGATCCCACCGTCTGGTTCGCCGACAATGGCGAGCGCCTCGGCACCTACCAAGGCCACAACGGAGCTGTTTGGACCTGCGATATCTCCAGTAATTCCTTTACCTTTTTTTTTTTGTGAGACTTGTTGTTTCATCAAAAAATGCCTGCTAGTAATTATGCAAATTCGAGATTTTTATGAGATCTTAGGTCTGTTTGTTTCGAGTTTATGTTACGGTAAGCTCATACACTAAGCATTTTTGAGGTTTTTCGTATAAATTGTGATAATTTCTGCGGCGATGCTAGTTTGTTTTGAAGCCACACCATGACGGTTTTTCCCCCTTCAGTCGTTTTTTTATATCTCCAGTATTTCCTCTTTTCCTTTGGTTTTCATTCATAGTAAGCCTTGCTCGATCAGTGCCTGTCAATTATTAATGCGGATTTGAGATTTTTATGTGATTTTTTGTCAATTCATTCTGCGTTTATGTAGCTGGAATAGCTAACCTGTGGTCATGTTGAAGGTTTTCTTATCAATTTGGGTCATTTGCATGGTGATGCTACTAGTGGTTTGTTGTTTGGTGACTTTGGTAGCCTATTTTGAAGCCTTATGATGGATGGTTTTTATTGTTTTAGGGGATTCGACGAGACTTATAACTGGGAGTGCTGATCAGACTGCAAAATTATGGGATGTCCGAACGGGAACTCCTCTTTTCACTTTCAATTTTGATTCACCGGCAAGGTCTGTTGATTTTGCTGTTGGTGATAAGCTTGCTGTCCTAACCACAGATCCTTTCATGGGGTTGCCCTCTGCTATTCACATCAAACGCATAGCAAGAGACCCAGAAGACCGTGAGTTCTTAGCATTTTACGTTTTCTTCTTTTGAGCAATTATTCATATTTACCTATGCTGCAACAAGAAATTATTGACCTTTGGTTTGTATCAGCATGCTGCGTGTACAAGTTTTTAATTTCTTTATCTTTAAAAATTTATTCTGACGAACTAAGAAGGCTTGAGAAACTATTGCACTATGTCCTGATGTGTGAATGGGGTATTATTTAGGTAAATGGGAAATGAATAAGTGAAGCGAGTAAAACATGTTTTGGAGTTAGGTTAAAATGTTTCATTTACATGTTTTGTTTTCCCAGGATTTCCGTAATTCAAATTTTCATTTCGAATCACGCCGGTTGGCTAAATTTTATGGGTTGGTATTGCAGAGACTGGAGAATCAGTTCTCACTCTTAAGGGGCCACAAGGAAGAATTAACAGAGCAGTTTGGGGACCCCTGAATAGGACGATCATTAGTGGCGGTGAAGATTCTGTAGTCCGCATATGGGATGCTGAGGTTTTGTTTCGAACTTGATGCTAAATGCACCTATGTAGTTTTTCTAGCATGTCGCAACATATCTAACCTAGTTTATTCTTTTCTTGAAGTGAAGTTTATTTTCTATAATGAATTGATCCACTGTTATTGTTTTCCGAATCGCAGACGGGGAAGTTGCTAAAGGAGTCTGAAAAGGATGAAGGACATAAAAAAACCATTACATCACTTGCAAAGTCAGTGGACTGTTCACATTTCCTCACTGGTTCTTTGGATAAATCGGCAAAGGTTTGTCAAATTCTTCTTGATGCCTTATCTCCATTTTCTCTTCTCGCAGTCACACCTCTTGTATTGACTGACCTGTCGTTATTTTTCAGCTCTGGGATTCAAGAACGTTGACACTTATCAAAACCTATGGGACAGAACGCCCAGTAAATGCAGTTGCAATGTCTCCACTTCTTGATCATGTAAGTGCAGGAAGGAGAAGGCAGATCTGTACTAGTTTTCTTTTATCGCCAATTTTTCTTCATGAATATACATTATCTGTTCTGGGGCTGTGCTTTAGGATGTATAGTTCATTGGAAAAAGTTATTGCTTGCTATCTCCTTACAGTGGTTTTGACTATCGTGGAATTTATAGGTGGTGCTGGGAGGTGGTCAGGATGCATCATCTGTTACTACAACTGATCATCGTGCTGGAAAGTTTGAAGCCAAATTCTATGACAAGGTAAACTCATGATGCTAATACACTAAAACTTAATGTGCACCAAGTAAGAGCTCTTTAGTGATTTCTCGTTCTCTCTCTACAGATCCTCACCGAAGAAATAGGTGGTGTGAAAGGACATTTTGGACCTATTAACGCCCTAGCATTCAATCCGGACGGCAGGAGGTGAGATTTATCTTTTCACATCTCATTGCACATAATATGATCAATTTGTGCCTTCTCTACCTATGATTCGCATGAATGTTGTTTTGAGTTTTGATCTGATGAATTTTGCCTTTTCATGTCCCCAGTTTCTCAAGCGGAGGGGAAGATGGATATGTGAGGTTGCACCATTTTGATCAAGATTACTTCAATATCAAGATTTGAAAGTGTTTGGTCATCTTCAAATTACTACTATGTTATAACTTGAGACTGGTTCTTCAAATTAATATTATGCTATAATGAAATTTTGCAACATTGAGCTCAAAAGTTTGTATAGGGGGGTGAACTTGTACTAGATCAATCACCAATTTTAATCTTTTTTTCCCGCTGGTTTTGACCTAATTGCACGTTTAAGATTACTTTTGAGAGATTCAATAAATTATATTCAAGTTTAAATGACATTATGAGGTAACTCTGTAGTTGGTTTGAACATATTGCAGCGTAAGATTAAATTAGTAATAATGATTTTGAAAACGCTACTTCCAATATTTGTTTACATAATTATATGTCAGCACAGGCAAATACTTGGTAAAATAAGATTAGCTCCATTAATTTAGCATTTCTTGAGAATCTACACTATAGATGGATAAATCATGTTCATGCAAGAAGTCAATTTCACTGGTTCGACTATGACAACATGGCAAACAAGACATCAAGATATCAAGAATTAATCTCTCAAAAAGAAAGAAAGGAGCAATTTATCATGTTTTGCTCATAAACTCAAACCTCACTTATCCGAGTAGATTTTCAAAAATTTGATCAATTAAACATATTTCCTCATCCTCAAATACATACGGGCTTTCATAAACTTATTTTGTCATCAAGGAAATCAATCAAACAAACCTCAAAACAGTACTCTAATCTATTATGTTCATATTATTTCTCTGAGAATGGTCAAAGACTCAAACAAGATCACAACACCTAGGAAAAGAGAGTCAAGCAAATAAAAGACTCCAAAATCCCTCGACACTTAAACGACACATTGCCAATGACTATCAATTCAAATATTTTTTACTTCGGTTGCGGTTTATAAAATATGAAATTAAAACAGTATAATATATTGCAATAATACATCTTTACCTAGCAATTATAGATCGTACGAAGATTAGTCATTAGTGCTCCAGGCCAAAATTGAGTTTCACAATCTACAAATAGAATTTCGATCTGTTCATCTACCTATCTATTTGGCATCACAATTCCTATATTCATTTAAATAGTATAGCCAACCTTCTCGTAAACAAGAACAAAGAAAAAAAATAATTGTATATTGACCTGGTGGTAAAGTGGTTCATACCTGGAGCCAAAAGTCTCAAGCTCGAGTCCACCGTGATGAGGCCTGTAAATTTCTACGATAAATTGACAAAATAAAGAACAAAGAAAATAGAAGAAAGATTGACCAAAATTAAGCTATGCTAGAATTGAACATAGACTGTAGTTCAATATTCTCTATAAACTGTAGTTCTTCAGCTAACTAATCTAACTCCTAATATAGAGCCTTCAACACCCTCTATATACTGTAGTTCAATAGCAATAATTACAAAAATTACCAGACCTTAATATACCAAAAAGGCAAAAAAGATCAACTGTAGTTCAATGCTTTACAAAGATAAAAAACACCCAAATAAATGCTTATCACGTTTGCTCCGTTTCGCTGCCCTGCGAAATCACCAGCTTCTCAAGGCGAAGCTTGGCTTCCACCACCTCGGCATTGGGCTTCCGTTTCACTTTCTTTTTGGGTAGCAAACTCGATAGCTTTGTATCAGTATGATCTATGTCGCTGCTGGAGATCAACTTCTTTCCTTTTTCTTGCTTCGGGTTTCCCGGATTGGGGCCATTTGCAGAGGCAACGGGCGCACGAGCAGCACTGGGAGCTGGATTGCTTGCCAACTTACCACGATCACGAGACAACAATTTGTCGTGAGAATTTATGGCCTGTGTATCATTAGAGGCATCCTGTGGTTTCGGTGGTAAAACCTTTTTCTTCTTGATTTTCTCGCGATCCTAAGCCAAGAAATGAAGAGAAGATAGTGAGCATAACAACGAAAAACTAACACGGGAAGCCATCAAGTAACTCGAAGAGAACCTAGGATATGATACTAATTTTCAACATCACATGTGCAAAAATTCCAGCTAGGTAATCATGATTGGCATTTGTATTTCTCATCATAGGAGCATAAATTGTACGAATTGCATAATGCACAGACGAGACGAGTTACGACTATTTGCCATCACATTTATATGGATCATTGCACTTGGTACAGAGTAGGAAGGGGTTTGCGTGGAAACCATCAAAAAGCCTTTGGATATCATTTAACTAGAACAAGAAGCACATTGTAGTCGAACAAAATAAAATATATATACCTTCCGGAAGCTGCAAAGTCCTTTTCTGTCTTTCGCTCTGTATATAGCGCGTTTAATTCCATCAGTACTCATGAAGCCACTAGGCCATAACAAAGCAAGCTGCATTGGAATGGAAATTATATCAAATAAACAAAAGTCATACAGCGAGAATTCCGTCTTTAATAATTAACTGATCTCCGAGCACGCATGAAGAGAAAATGACAATGGAACGGGTGCCATCTGAGTGAAAACTGTCCTCACACACGACAAAGACAACATGAAAGCAAATAACAATCACCATCGACAGAAATTCAAAAGTTGAACGTGACCAATAGACTAAACACTAGATCATGCAGTTCAATTTCTCCAACACAGAAAACTGCATAGGTACAAGTTTAATATTTTCCAAGCATTCATGCTAGGAGAAACTTTAAGACCGAAACTGGAGATATCATCAACTAATTTTATAAGATTTTCTACAGAAAAACCTCACAGTAAGTAGTTTTCACTTCCACAATGATAAACCTTATCTAAAGAAGGCAACTATGTTAATTCAACAGTTCAACTACCTCTTCGTATAGCTTTCTGACTGGAGGACCCGACTCTTCTTCTAGTTTCTGAGAAGAAAACCAAAGTATCAATTAGGTGCATAAACCCACAAAAACCGGGAAACATTATTTATTTCTTTTAGAGGAGCAATACATGACCTACAGAATCTAATGCATACCTCAACATACAGGTCATATAAGTCACAAATCTTATTTTCCAACGCATCATCTATGCTGTATTTGCGTTTTATGGCTTCTCTCTCTTCTGGACAAGCTTCCTGAAAATCATCTGAATTTGCGTCGTGCTGTTCAAGCTACGAGGCAAGTAAAAAAAAGTTGGGTAGATATTATCAGATAAACCAAATCCGCAATTATGAACATTAAAGACAAGATTCCTTGGCAGTTATTGCAAGGGGATGGTGGGAGGAGATTGAGGATTAAAAAAAATAGCGATATGTTCTGGCAGGGTAATCTTGGAACGAAAAGAACAACTTTTTTTATCTGATATAAAATTGATAATTGCCATGTAACATGTTAACATTATAACACAACTAATCCAATGAAAATTCTGGAAACCAAATTATATGATGTACAAGGCATACTTTAGATTTCATGCGCGCCGTCCGTGACTTAACCATTTCGGCAACTTCTTGTTTAATCTTCTGCATTTGATCATCCTTCTCTTGTTTAGCGGATAATCCCGAATTAGCCATGGCTCTAAGATTTCTCTGCCAATACAATATGCTTGACGAATTAGTAATTAGTGGGGCAACCACTCTTTAAGAACAGATTAACTTGAAGGCTAATAACGCCAAACAATATAATAATAATATAATCAAGAAGCACAAAAATGGTAGAAAGTATTTCCTGAACTGTTCCACCTTAACATATTAAGCAAGAAATAAAAAAACAATATGGAGAAAAAGTAAAATAGACAACAAAAAGGTAAAAGATAAAATAAGACAAAATATGAAGCGAAACCAAGGCAAAGCATAAAATGTAGGCTGGTTCTCATTTAACAGAAGGAAATGTTGGAAAAATTTCGTGATCGGATGGGTATAAGTGGAGACAAATTACCATCAAGAGGTTTGGTTTGAATAGGAAAGGCAGTAAGAACAATGATAAAACTATATTCCCTTATACGACCTGTCTTATACTAAAAAAGCACAAACCATTAAAGTATAACGTATAAGGTTCGGGTAAAGTACCCTCATTACGGAACCCCACGTCCCCATACACAATTAATTTTTTCGCCTAGATGATGGTCTTAAATATGCTACATCAGATGGTAGACCAACCATAAAAATTTACAAATAGATTCACACAAATATGTGTAAAGTTAGAGGTAATAAAGCACCGGTAGAGTCCACCACGTGTAGAGTGGCAGAGCCATTAGAGGCAGAAGATGAGAGCATTAAGTAACCTACTCATGATCGCTACAACTCACTTTTAGTAACTCCTCACCAAAAGACATCCCACTGAAGTAAATGCAATAAACCACCGTATGTTTTTTTTCCGATATATACTGGCTTGCAACTGTAGATTTACACAAATACATCCAAGGATTATATAAAATCTAGTGGAGTCCACATGTGTGAGAAATTGAGCATGTATGAATCCTACTCACTTTTAGTAATTTCTTGTATGAAGACATCCTATGCACTTAAATGCAACAACCCACAAGCGAGTTTCTTTATAACATATCTAAGCTACAAAAACCACAGAAATCACAAGCAATACCTACAAACTAAGGAAACTTGAATGTGAATATGAGAATGAACGTCTATATTATCTTTACTTGTCCATGTTGCATTTAGTATCCAACCACTCAATAGTTGTCACTCCATTAGTCAGCTAATTTCTTGTTAAACTCTACGTATGTAGAGAGATTAAACAGTATCGACGACTTACTTACCAAAGTCCAAACCAGACTTGGTTATATATCTCAAATGTTGTTTCTACTATCTCAATGTTTTCTTTCTTGGAAAAATCTACCATGGTTGTCGGTTGGCCTCATTCCGTTCTCCACATAAGAGTTCTTAATTATAAACCCATATACTAGATTACGTATAAAAGTTTTAACAACAAAGGAAACTAAACATGAGTCACTCACTTACATAACAGTAGCATGGGATGCATAAGGAAAAAACTAAAATTAGATTTTTACTTGCTAGTTTCAACACTCGACTCCATTAGATCCCTCTAGTCAAAGAGAAAGCAAATTTACAATTACGGAAAATAAACATTTACAAAGCTCCATCAGGTTGATCTTCCGAGATTGCTTATAACATTATACAAGTAAGGTAATTAAAGTCTTCACTCCGCAAACACAGACATCTGACTTTGGACAAACCATTATTAGACTCTTCCAAACAACTTCATGATTTTCTTTGTGTGTTACTTGAGGAATTAAGCTAACTTGATAGGAATCAATGAACTTTAGATGATCATATAAGTTTAAGATTAAAAAAGGAATTATTCCCAAAAGTTAAAGCACTTCACTTATTGTACTAAAGAAGTTACTTCCACAACAAACAAGTTTTTCTAAGCCAAGCATCTCAAACGATGAGCTTCATTTGGTACATGTCTCTTAACATTTTGGATTTCTCTCAGCCAGGACATAGCTGTCCTTCTCGACATACTCTGTAACATACTTCTGTCATGTCATCACCAAAAAAATGTTAACAGCAGCAGAATATCTGAATCCAGTATCATAAAATAACATAGTAGGACCAAATCTATCTAGCAAGTACATATTTCAAGCCAGCGCTATAATAAATCAGTTAAACAGGATATAAAGGTAGAAAAATATACACAGCTATCAACTCTTCCTAAGAGTTCGCACTTTCCTCAAAAACTAATAAATGTAGAAAGAAGGGATCACAAATGACAACAGCTTGATGAAGAATAAGCAGATACCTTGAAGAGACAATTCCAAAAGACAATTTGAAGCATAAGAATCTAATTCTGAACAGATATTAAAGCCATAAGAATTTGCTGAAGGTATAAAGTAAGACATAAAAAAACGAGGTGCTGAAGAATCAGTTATATTCTCTCCAAATGATAAAAATACAAGCCAAGCAGCAAGATATCTGAACCCACGATTTTTAAAGACTCTGGTGGTTCTGTGGCTTACTCGACAACAAGTGGCCTGCTTATTTACATACATGTCTTGCAAGTTGCTATACACTGGTTCTTTGAACAAAAGATTCATATATTTAGGAGCATTCAATTTTTTACATACAAGATTGAGAACCATTAGATACACGTAACTGTGGCACCAAAATTGCGAGAAAATGAAAGCACACTGTTCTTGTGAAAGCCAAATATGGCACCAAACTAGCGAGAAAATGAAAGCACAATTTTCTTGTGAAAGCCAAATAGCAAGAAGAGCAAGACGTGGTAACCTTAAATTGTAAATTCTGGCAAAGAGAAAATACCTTCAGCGTCGTAATTTGCATCAAGTGGCCCAGAATGCTCATCAGACGGTTAATCACATCCTTTGGAATCTGTCCATAACAGGCTTGCTGCAGCAATCATAAAGGACATAAGTGGCCGATTCAGCACATACCACAGGATCATTAGTGATATAAGTAAACTCTGTAACAAAGATGAAATAATTCAATTGGTTTTTAGTCTTGACTATTGAGTACCGCTATACTAGCAACATTTGCAAGCTTCAGCTTTATTTCTGGAGGCAATCTCTTTTTGCCTGACTGAGATTGATTAACAGGATCCTGAGCATCTGTCGAAGGTGGTCTAACTGTTTAACCACAAGCATGAAATAATGATTAAGGCGTGAATCACACTATAATAATAGAAATAAAACTAGGATGGAATACAAGTAGTGAAATACATTGGGCAACTGTCTTCTCTAACTCCCTAAAGGCCTTCTCGAGATTTGTATTTTTGGGCTTAGCACTACTAGAACCCTCCTTTCTCTGCACAATAGATTCCTTCTGTAAAAAAAATGGTAAGAATATTTAATTCAGGATGATAAAATCAAACTGAAAGGATAAAAAAAATTCAGATAATGATCCTGAGATTATGCATGTAAGAGAGTAGCATCTGTTGGAAGTTGGAACCTTCTTAACAAATTATTAATGAAAGTAAAAGCATGCTAGTCAAGTTTATCCATTAAAAGTACAGTGTTAATGCATCACAATGTTCCCACTTCTGTCCAGAGATTCACTTAAAACCACCTGCTTTCAGTTTTATATTATGCAGTTATAGTCCTAGAAGAATTTTGAGCGGTCAACTAGAACCCCAATACATTACAAAAGCATTTTGATCAAGATCTTTCATGATATCAAGTACACGAGTAACCAAACTTCCTGCACGGATGCACAAAGGAGTGACTCACCACCACTGGCAAGGAAGCTCTACTTGAGGGAACATTAAGGTCGAGCCTTTCTACAATTGCATCTTTCTCTTTTTGTTGAATCGGCATATCCAGACCATCAACATTATCTACTTGTTTTCCAGAATGAGATTTGCTTACAAGTGAGATTTTATCATTTGACCTCTGAGTTGAGGTATTCTGAAGTTCACTCTCTTTCAATTTACTAACATTCTTCTCTGATGGTTTTTGTCGGTCCTTACATATATCCTGGCTTACAGCATCATCATTCTGCAACCCTGAAGGATCCACTGCAACTTGGATATTCGCTTTCTTCTTCATTGAAAATTCAGTTGGATTTGCTGGAGAATCCAGACCTAGCATATCTAAATTGGATATAGCCTCCTTGTAAGCCTGAGTAGTTGAACTTTTTGGAATGGATGATGATGATGCTTTCTTTCCTTTATTTCCCATTTTCATAGTTTTATGCGGGTTATGTACATCATCACTCCCACCACCTTTGGCCAAATCTTTTCTTCTCCTCTTTTTTGGCTGCTGGTTCATGGATATGGACGGTTCACTGCAGGAATAGTTACAGCAGCATAATTAGGACTGAAATACCACATCATGTAACAAAGACATGCATATTACAAAAGGACCAGGCACATCAAAGTTAAATACTCCCTCCGTCCCATTCTTCTTGTCCCATTTCTTTTCGGCACGGAGATTAATAAAGCAAAGTTGATGAGGGTAAGATGGTGAGGCCCACATGCTTTTTGTGAGTAAATTATTGCCAAAAGAAGAAATGGGACAAGAAGAATGGGACGACTCAATAAGGAAAGCGAGACAAGAAGAATGGGACGGAGGGAGTAGCACTGAAATGCAAAATTAAGTGAATGACAAATTAGAATACTGCATTCGAGGAATTTTTTCTAGCACTAGGATTTAGTATAAATAGAGAGCACCAGTCAAACAGTTGAATTTATCAGAAAAAGCCAGACCACCGCAACACCAGTTGCAATTGAAATAAATCATTCTTAGCTTTCCATTCCAAACAATTTATAGTAGCTCCTAATATTTGAGATGTTAATCTCCGTACACCCAATTAATTTGCATTTCTTCACAAAAAAGCCAACTGCAATGTAATGATGTATGCAATTGGAACTTCAAGCAATACATTATTCTGATTTGGTTGAGAACTGAAATTACCATGACAGAGAATTAAACAATTATTGCTTCTTTGTTCCTATATCAAAATTTGAATCTCTCAAGCAATGGCAAGAGGCAGAGTACAGGCGCTAGTATACAAACTAAATCAAAGAGAAATTAAAAATATACTCACATGCGTTCCAACTTCCCACGGTTAACAAAAAAACCATCATGTTTAATCGCAGAATTATCAACCTGGAAATAGTCATCCTGCACACAAAAAGAAACAAATTTATCACAAAACCATGAAATATCAAGCAATAATAATATAACCTCCCTGGACATTAATATCTTGGAAGAAAAGAAAAAAATGTGTCATAGAAAAATAAGGCAACTTAATGAGAGAGTACCCACCAATTCAGTATCATCAATGAAAGAATCATCGGTGTCATACTCATCATCATCAGGCATGTTGTCAAGAACGAGATCCTCCTCATCACTGCTGCCCTGCAAGTTCCATCACACATCCACATACACAAAACAAAAATCTGCCCCCGGTCAAAACAGGACCAAGCATCTGAGCTAAAACATACTAATAAACCATCAAACCAAATATAGGCTAAGAATTACAAACAATTTCCCAAACCACAGTGTTAAATGAAAGCTCAATCAACCACAAAAGGTGTGCTCTTACTGGAAGCTCAATAGAAAAAAGAAGAAGTAAAAGAACAATATAGAAAGAAAATTAATGAAGTGAGTTATAATCAAGAAATAATCTTTAACATCAGCAGCGACATAATTGCAGCAGTAAATTGAATTTTCCAACAAAATTAACCAGCATGCAAGAAAATTTCAACTCAATTTGACCAAATCATCAAGAACAGAGCTGCATGCAAGATTCCCGCCATAAATCCTTCCAAAGAAGGCACAGTGACCGAATTGAAAAACATCAAGAAATTGAAAACCCCCAATCAAAATCCAACCACTCGCATTCAATTTCACCAGTCTCGCCCCAACTTACCGCATACATTCTCTCAATCCTCTCAATCACGTTGCTCAGACGGTTGGCCTGCGATTCCTTCGTCTCATTCTCCGCCGTTTCCTTCTTGTGAGAAGCCGCCGCCGCAGGAGGGGGCGGTGGGGGCGGCTCCGCGACGAAGCCGCCGTGGGCTTCAACAGAAGGGCCCGAACTCGACGGGCCGGGCCCGCCGGGCTCAGTCAAATTGGCCTCTTTGAGAAGCTTTTTCCAAGAAACAATTGTCGTCTCCCCCGGCGTCAGGTCCACCCTGAACCTCACCCGGCCGCCGCCGACCTCTACCGACGGCGCCGGTTTCGGAACGGGCCCATTTTCGGGCCCGCCGGAATCAGCCCCTTCCGGCATCAATTTTGTGCTGTATCAATGAATTGACAAGGCTGTAAGGCTAGGGCTGTAACGAAAATGGGGGGATTTTTGAAGAAAAAAACCCTAAATTTGAGTTGATCAGAGAGTGAGTGAGAGAGAGGGAAAGAAGATTTTCATTTTTTTTCTAATTATTTTGTTTTATTTTTATTTATTTTTTTGGACTTCTAACGGTTACAGCTATGACTGATACGAGGAATAATGGAAGACCAAAATTACGTGTCGGAAAGTAAATCTTTACTAGTATTTTTCAGATTCTACCCAATTTTTTAAGAAAAATTATTCTCTTCTATTTCAATATTTCGTCAAGTGACGTCAATAAATGATTTAAACAATCATAAAAAAATCTATCTGTATTTTTGTTAGTTGATTCAATTTTTTTTAGTCGTAAAAACAATTAATCTAACATGGCAAATTGAAAATGTTAGTATATTAAGTAAATGCATATCAATTAATTTTTTTAGTGAAAAGCACATACTTAAATAGTGTCGAATAAAAATAAAATACTAGCGATTTTAGGAGTGCATATATCAAATTAATCTCGTACATTATACGCTTAATTATAGACAGAGCCATTACTTTTTAGTAGAACACAAATACATAATACTTGATGACCAATATATCAAACTCAAAAACTTAGCAACAGTTAGGTTATGAGTCTAGTTCAAAAACTAATAATAGAAAACACATACTACAATAGTATTGAATTGATATTATTTTCTAATCCTTTTAGTAATAAAATTAACTACACTTAATTAATAGCCAGAATATACATAAAAAATGATGAGGACGGGTTCATGTTTGAAAATCCATCACTAGCTACTAGTAATTAATAGTTAATTACTCCATTCGAAATTTCCTTCATGTTAAATAATTATTCGTTTCCTCATTATTTTACTTCGAATTAAATCTTCCATTTCAAAATTTTGAACATAATCTGAATTTATTTCTTTTGAATGCCTAATATTACGTGAAAGTGCATGTAAAACAAAGTATATTGAACTATAAAATATTTGTTGGATGAAACCAAAAAAATGACGAGTAGGATCACTGTTGTCGCCATAAATAAAAGTAGGTATGCCGTTATATTGGAATTTACAATTTATTTCTAATAAAAAAGAAAAGGCCTAACAATGTATTACTGCAAATGCTTCGTTGTATTTCCATGTTAAAAATTAGACACTTGGTGCAATTAATTCGAACTGGTAATTAACTTTTTGACTTTGTTTCTTGCCATTCTTGCATTTGTAGTTGAAAAAAGTCTTGCAATCAAACAAATTATTTTGAGGGACAATAAATTCACGCAAATCTTCATAGTTGGTGTGAGTTGGTGAATCGCGATGTGTCTTGATATGCATATAAACGTGAATTCACGTTTCTATTCTCGCCGCTCATAAATACGGCAAAGATTCCTCTTATATTTTAGTTATTATTCACCATTTAGTATTTATTTTAATAAAAATTAATAGATACTTTTATTTTCAATTTATTTTTCTCTTAATTAAATCAAATTGTTGTTGTGACTCTTTTTTTTTTAATTCTATTAAAATTGATAGCTAATAATAGAAGACTAAAATTACGTGTCCGAAAGCCAATCTTTACTATTCTAGCCAATTTTTAAAGAAAATTTACTTTCTTACCCTTCTTCTATTTCAATATATCGTCAAGTGACGTCAATAAATGATTTAAACAATCATAAAAAAAAATCTGTATTTTTGTTAGTTGAAGCACATTCAATATTTTTTTAGTTGAAAATACAATTAATATCTAACATGGCAGATTCAAAATGTTAGTATATTAAGTAAACGCATATTAATTCATTTTAGTGGAAAACACATACTCAATACGGGTTGAATCCAAAAGACTGGCGATTTTAGGAGTGCATTTATCAAATTAGTCTCGTATATTATACGTATGATATAGACGAGCCATTATTTTTTTAGTAGAACACACATACATACTTGATAGCCAATATATCAAAACTCAAAAAATTAGCAACATTTATTTTTTCTAATTATTTTAGTAATAAAATTAATCACACTTAATTAATAGCCATAACATACATGCTAAAGAAATGATGAGGACGATATTTACTTCATGTTAAATAATTATTCATTTCCTCATTATTTTAGTTCGAATTAAATCTTCCATTTCAAAATTTTGAACATAATCTGAAATTCTTTCTTTTGAATGCCTAATTACGTGAGAGTGCATGTAAAACAAAGTTTATTGACCTATAAAAATTTGCTGGATGAAGTTGTCGCCATAAATAAAAGTAGGTATGCCGTTATATTCGATTTTAAAATTTATTTTCCATGTATTACTGCAAATGCTTCGTTGTATTTCCATGTTACACAATTCGACGCTTGGTGCAATTAATTCGAACTGGTAATTAGTTTAGTTTGTTTCCTTGCATTTGTAATTTAGACAAAATATCCACATAAGTGAGATTTAAACCAATAATCTCTTCACCTTCCAATGTTATATAACCAAACTACTAGGAAAAAAACATAACGCTTCATATTTACAGCATCAATCTTATGGGATTCAATTTTTAGTTTCATTATCAAATTCATTACATTTTAAAATTCAGAGGTTAATGCTTTTCCGCGTTTCTCGTTTCCTTTTAAGAAGTCTTGCAATCAAACAAATTATTTTGAGGGACAATAAATTCACGTAAATCTTCATAGTTGGTGAGTTGGTGTGTTTTGATATGCAGATAAACGTGAATTCACGTTTCTCTCTTGTCCGTTCATAAATACGGCAAAGATTCCTCTCACTTTTCAGTTATTATTCACCATTTAGTGTTAATTATATTCAAAATCGATAGATAACTTTCTTTCCAATTTATTTTTTTATAGATAAATCAAATTGTTGTTGTGACTTCTAAATATCACGAAAATTTATGTGCTATTGGGGTATATATACAATACCTTATGTTCTACAATAATGAGGTAAAATAGGAATAAATTTTAGGTTTAAATATGTATATATACCACTGGGGTACAGGAGTCTACCTCTTTATATATTCGACTATGTGTCTTATCGAAATTTAAGAGTATACTCAATTTTCAACATTAAATTATTTTTTACAAAGTAAATATGTTTTTAACAAAATATTAACGATCTCTAGTTAGTGCTTTACAAATTTTTGTGTTTCATTCTTGTAAAGCTCACACTACTCATAACTTTGCATGAATTTTCACTTTATTTTGAAGTTGTTTGTGGTGTGTGTAATTCATGTACATTCACGTTTTGGAGCACTTGCTCATAGGATATTCGAGTGGGTATATTATTGTTAGTGCGAAGTTATATTGTTACATATATATATTAGTTTAGATCTTAACTTTCCATTTAATAAATAATTAGCTAAAATTGAAAATGTCACCATCATAAGATTTGCAATTTAGTTGAATTCCTATATGCAAATGGACGGAGTTCCCTTAAAATAATACTATGTTTTTCAACTAAATAATTTAACATATTCGGAAAGGCGAAGGGCCAGTGTTGGGAAATTTGGAGGGACTATAACATGTTATGAGATCAAACTAATGTATGAGAGCAATACATGCACTAGTTAACAACTTCTCGTTAACTTGTTATTTAAGGCAAGTTCGTGGACAACTAACAATCATTAGCTAGGTACTAGCTTATTCAAATAACTTAACATGAAAAAGATAAATATTTGCGTTAGGTCGGCCTAACATTAGGCCAATTGTTGTCGCTCCTATTCTAAGTCGTGAGTCGAGCGAGGGGGAGTCGAAGGCGAACCCGGAGCGAGCCGTAAAGGCATAACTGTTGTCGGTCTTATTATCTATATATTAATTATCGAAGTCGAAGGCGGAGCCGTTTGTTGTTTGCCGCCCCCTATTATTGTTGCCGGTCTCATTATTTATATATTAATTGGCTCGGGTCTAACGTTAGACCGACCTAACGTAAATATGTCTCCATGAAAAATGACCTTATCCTTATCTAATTAAATAAAATGTCATGAGACTGTAAGTTAGCTAACTTAGAGACAGGTAGACAGCTTATCAGTTGGACATATAACTTATTAGCGGAATGTGGTGGCATTAGCTATTCGTGTTCTTAGAACACCTTTTGATCGAAACTAGTTAGCTCGTGCCAGATGAATGCAGACTAGCTAATTAATTTATCTTGTGAAGTGATGTTTATGATATTGTTGTGTTTGTGTGCTGATAAATGATGATTTAATAAAATGCAATTTAACAAATGAATGTAAAATGCACACAGAGATATAACGTGGTTCATAGCTAAGTCCTATGTCCACGGACCTAATTCAATCAAGTGAATATTATTTGAACAAAATGTATCCAATTTTTGTACATAATATATATAATTATTGTACTATGATAATATTGCACATAATGTATAAAGTTGTTGTATAGTACAATAACTTTATACATCTGTGGAATAAGTTAATTATATATTTTGTGCAACTTTTCGAAATATTTTGTATGTTCTTACTTAAAATGTGTTTTTCATCGTAACCTACCCCTATATATATTGTGAGAAAATACAAAATGTTACGAAATCTTGCACAAAATGTATAAAGTTGTTGCACTAACTCTATACATTGTGCAACATTATACATTCTGAGCAACATTATTGTTGTGTAACAATTATATATATATATTTTGTACAGCAACAGGATACATTTTGAGCTAGGGGTGAGTATTCGGATTTCGGATTGGATTTTTGCCTGATCCGATCCCATCCGAAAATCCGAATTTTGCCTAAACTTTGATCCGATCCGAATCCGAAAATCCGAATCCGAAAATCCGAACTTTTTCTTAATAAATCCGATCCGATCCGAAAAAT
>JAYJMF010000056.1:70901-94082 GCA_036873715.1 Salvia sclarea
AATTAATTACATTAATACTAAAAATAAAAATAAAAAATTGCTAAATAATTGTTAAACTGGGCGGGCCGAAAAAGCCCATGGGCTTCGGGCTTTTTTGGCCCGAAGCCCGGTCGGCCTGGAAGCCCAAATGGGCGGGCCAAAAAAGCCCGAAAATTTTCGGGCCATCATATTTTCAGCCCAACCCAGCCCAAACCCCGGGCGGGCCGGGCCGAAATTGACAGCTCTAGTTATATTCGACATATATCATTAAACGATATGTTGAAGGCACCAAAATAACTAAGACAGGAAAGAGTCAAGACCTGGTCAACCAAAGCTCGTGGAGAGGAGTTGGCGTAACGCAGTTGAGCTCGAGCTATGGAGTAAGAATGCAAAAAATGGCAAAGTATGAGAGATGGTGCTGGAACCTGTTGTTTCTTTTCAATTTCTCATAATAATGGTGTTTGTACATGAAGAACATGAAGTTTATGAGTTTTTAGACTTTTATGAGTTAGATAAATTAAGTATTAATAATAACTCATAATGGTGGTTGTACATGAAGAATATGAAGTTTTTAGACTTTTATGAATTTATTATTATACTTAATTTAATAACTTTTATGAATTTATTATTAATACTTAATTTAGACTGACCCTTTATTTAATATTTTATCGATTTTATAATTTAGAATAGTCTATTGCGTAATACTGAAATTTAAAATGATGTGATTGCAAAAATATAAAAAATAGTGATTGGAAGAATATATAGAGATATTCTTTTGAGTTTGAGTTTAAGTTTATAGGTTGGAGTAGATTTACTGTTTGATGTGACAATTATCTAAAATAGGTATAAATTTAGTGGGAATGGTTGGAGTTGCCCTTATAAAATTGTTCGTGAGTTTTCTTTTATGCTACTATCATGGGGGGTTAAGGATGGGCATATCAATTATGGGTTGTATAGGGGAAAAATGGGCATATTAAGTACCCTATGAGACCAACTACATGGGGTAAAACGGTCTTTCCAGATCTGACATATTCAATGCTTTGAGGAACATCGTCTCTGATATGCTTTTCTGTTACTCTCTTCATACATTGTTAGCCAATGAGAGTGTGCAACGTTGCGATATATACAACTTCCTTTCATAATGGCTCTCTTCCAAATATAAGTTCCTTTATGAATGTTGATCGACCGACCTAATTATCTTCAATCTGGAGACCCCGAATCTTATGACTCGACCTAAAACCTAAAGGAAATATTGCGAAAAATATAACGATAAAAGTTCAACTATTTTTCGCATGAAACCTAAAGGAACTATTTCCTACATGATATATTAACATAACGTGCAATATATGAGTTGAGAGTGAGACTCGTGGATGCAAAATCAAAACTTACCTAACCACAGACAAAATAAAACGGTTCGATTCCTAATTAAGCCACGTGAAAATCACTACTGTGTTTTAGTTGTATCGCTGGAAATATATTGAAAAGGTGGGCTTTTATTCTCCCTCGGCCCATATCTTATCAACCCATCATGGATTTAAAATAATAGTGCAACGATCATTGTTTGACTTGGGCTGTAAGTTGTATGGGCTTTGTTAAATCACCATCCAAACTTCAATTTTTTTTATTTTTTTTTAAATTTTAGAATTATTGAAACTTCAATTTTTCTTTGTTAAAAAAATCCAAACTTCAATTGTTAAAGTTCTATATAATTGCTGATAGGCTTGAATATATAAATATGACTATATGAGTAAATGGGTTCGGCTCCTCTCGCATGAGATATTGTTTATGATCATTGCATTTATCTAATGGATATACATCAAATTAATAATAGGGATAAGCTCAAGGTTGCATGCTCTCACTCCTATTTTTCCTTCTTTTTTTAAAGAATCATAATATATTACTCAAATACTCCCTCCGTCCCCTCCTTCTTGGTGCACTTCTTTTCGGCACGGGAATTAAGAAGAGTTGAAAAGTGATATAAAGTGGTGATAAGAATATATATTATTTAAAGTTGTGTGCGTGATAAAGATGTCCATAAAAGGTAATGCACCAAGAAGGAAGGGACACCCCAAAAAGGAATGTGCACCAAGAAGAAGGGGACGGAGGGAGTATTTCTGAGTGGTTTTTAATAAAAAATAAAGTGACAGCTAAAAGAAAAGGAAAAAAAAACCCAATAGTGTATAACTTTTATGCAGAAAAAGGGATGTGACTGGATTTTGAGTATTTCAAGGGGGCAGGAAGAAAAAGAAACCCTAGACAGAGAGGGAGAGAGCGCCTCTATTTCAATTTGCATTAGACAATTATTAACAGTTGGTGAATTCTTTGTCCCCCAATTTTTTATTGTTTCCCTCACCTCTTCCAACTTTGAAACCAAAAAGAAGACTATCTTATTTATTCCTCCACTTTTTGGTTGGGGCAAAACAACAAACACCTATCCGGCATAAATATCTCAGGCTAGGGAGGCGGGAGAGATGGGCAGATGATCCAAAACACTCCGGCCCAGACCTCGGTACGTCTCTTTCTCTGCCTTTTATTTCTCATCGCCAATCTCCCACTTCCTCTTCCACCTTTTCCATATTCGTTTTTATCAAAAAATCACGTGCGCCGCTTTCGTTTCACACCAGTTTACGCGCTCCCTTTCTAGTATGATTGCAAGCAAGAGACTTGTGCTAAATTAGCCCTGCCCGCATTTCCGAAATCGATTCTTCTTCTTTCGCGGGTCTGTTGCTGAGGTCTGTAACAATGGCGCTTCAATCTGATTCGCAGAAGAAGAGCTACTGCGTCATGGAAGATGTTTATGGAGTGGTGATGGCGCCCAAGCAGGAGCTTCAACATCTCCAGCTGCAACTTCGTAACAAGCCCGCTCCTCCACACATCATGCTTCCTGATATTGGACGAGCATTCGAGGTCCCTTTTTCACTTTTTATTTTATTTTAATGTTTTCCTTTTGGTTTAATAATCCACCAGATTCCACCTTCCCACTTGCTTGCTCTTTGTGTTCATTGTTTAACTTGCCTTTTCCTTCATATAAAGGGTATATTCTGGAATTTTATGCCATCCCTTTTGGAGGTCTTATTTAATAAGAATCAAATGTTGTTTTAATTTATTTGCTACTCTTGTGTTTTTATTATTTTCTTATTGAAACTGGCTTTGTGAATAATGATGCTTGGAATTATAATATTTGAAGAACTGTATACATAAAACAAAGAAATGTCTATTTAAAATCATTGGGATGTGGGCTGTCTCCATCCTGAGACGAATTAGTTTTTGGGTCATCTAAAAGATTGAAGTTTTTTTCATTTGCCTCAGGATTTATTGAAGACCAGAGAAGTGGGCGAGTTCCTCAGTGGGGCTTTTGCGGGGGCAATGACCAAAGCTATTCTTGCCCCTCTTGAGACAATCAGGTTGGTTTTTGCTTCTTTTTTTTTTTGTTTTACAATGTCGTCCCATCTCTTATATACTTCCAGTAGTTCAGCTTGGCCCGCCTGTGTATTCAATTTTTGGAATTCTATGGATTGTTATGTTTTAGATTCTCTTGGCTCGTATTGTTATTAAATCTAAAGAAAATGTAAAATTCACAACCTCTGCCATAATACAACATTGTAGGGCAACACCTTCCTAATTAAGTGATGTTGTTGATATACTACTTATCGCTGGAAGTCCAGTGAAAGGACTTAAAATGAAATCGTGATTAATATTTTCACAAAAAAACTTTAGACTCTCCATATTTGCGTATTTTACTTTTTTTGGACAATTATCTACTAATGTATATGCCCATATTAATTTGGTAGATATTTTACTTGTTTCATCTCAGCTTTGTTACTGCTTGAACTACGGTATTCTGTTATAGAATCCAGATTCTGATCTTGCCCGATAATGCTTGTGGGTGTAAGCTATATAAATATAGGAAAGGGTTTTGGATAAGGGCTCATTGGGTTAGTTCACTGCAACTGCTAGGAATTGGATCACTCTGAAAATGTTAACCATGTAAATTCACTTTTGCAGACCTTGTGTGCATTCAGCATCTCCTTTCTTGTCTAATGCTGATAATTGAAACATACAGGACAAGAATGGTTGTTGGTGTTGGGTCCAAGAACATATACGGTAGTTTTGTCCAAATTATTGAAAAACAGGGCTGGCAAGGGCTCTGGGCTGGGAATGCGATAAATATGCTGCGCATAGTTCCCACACAGGCAATTGAGCTCGGTACATTTGAATATGTAAAGCGAGCGATGACTACAGCACAAGAGAAGTGGAAGAACGAAAGCCCAAGTTTGCAAATAGGGCATCTGAATTTCAATTTTTCTCTGTCCTGGTTGTCTCCCGTTGCAGTTGCTGGTGCTGCTGCAGGAATTGTTAGCACCCTTGCCTGTCACCCCCTTGAAGTCTTCAAGGTATGAGCAAATATCTACCTCTCTTCAGATGACTAATTAGTAACAACGTAAACACAAATCTGTGCCATATTAGTTTTCTTTATCTGTTTGTTTCTTGGTCTTATACAGGACAGATTGACAGTGAGTCCTGATATATATCCCAGCCTAAGTATTGCAGTACAAAAGATCTACAAGGAAGGTGGGATTGGTGGTCTATACTCTGGGTTGTCTCCCACATTGATGGGCATGCTCCCTTACAGCACGTGTTACTATTTCATGTACGAGACAATGAAGAAATCATATTGCTTAACAAAGAAGAAGGATTCTTTGACTCGTGCTGAGATGCTCTTGCTTGGGGCACTTTCTGGTAATTCAGCATTCCGTTTCTCCTTAAAGATATCTTAGTTACTGAGACTTCTCTATTGTGTAGAACAGATAATTAGCTAAATATCAATATATTTGTATTGGAGAAGGAGCAGAGGTACAATCTCTAAGATGCTAGTTTAAATATTGCAGGCTTGACAGCTAGCACAATCAGTTATCCTTTGGAGGTCGCAAGAAAGCGGCTAATGGTTGGAGCTCTGCACGGGAAATGCCCACCAAACATGGCGGCTGCACTCTCGGATGTTATCAGAGATGAGGGCGTTAAAGGACTCTATAGAGGCTGGGGGGCGAGCTGCTTGAAGGTGATGCCTTCCTCCGGCATCACGTGGATGTTCTATGAAGCATGGAAAGACATATTGCTCGTCGAGAGGCGTCCCTCTTGAAAACGAACGTCGGTCTATATCCCTTCGCCATATGTTAATGTAGCCCGAACCATCTTCCAAATCGCAGATATGGGCAGATAAGGCGCATGCGAATGGAAGTTTTGAGTTGACACCTCCGTGGAAGTTTTGGTTTGATAAGGAGCATTCATTAGATGAAAACATTAGCAATTTACTCTTGAAAAAGTGCCGGGGAAGAGAGATAACTAGCGATGATGTTTGAATTATGGGGCACAATTTTTTCTGGTTTTGTAGGTATAAGCTCATTTTTGCTCAGTTAAATTAAAGCTGATTTCAACACCACAGCTGTGCAGCAAGGGAAGCCACATATAACACTATCAATTACTCATCCAATCAACTTACAGTTTCGACAACTCAAATATATATCTAAAAATATACTTAATTACGAGTATTCAGCAACACTTTGCATCAGCTTCCTTGCTGCGACGTCTACAGCTCAGAAGATCCATTATCTGCACCCAACAACAATCAGCTGAGTTTGAATTTACAGAGCAGAATGCTATAAAGTATAAACCAGAGAGAGAGAGAGAGAGAGATCATCTGTACCTTCACCAGTCAATTGTTCAAACCGGGCAACTATGTGTTTCCCGTAGGTATATTTTTTCAAAGCAACGAGATGAAGCTGGATACAGTCGAGCAGTCTCTCGCGCTGATTCTCATTGCAAATATCAATAATCTTCTGCACCACGTAATTTGCGTACTGATCCTTCATCATTGCCTGCACGCAAACAACAATACAATAAGCACGGGTTTTGAATGCTCTCTTACCCCCCCCAAAAAAAATTTAAACCTAAAGAACAAATGCTTTGAGATTGTCTCTCACCAATAAATTGTCGCCATCGTCAGGCTGTGCAAGAATCTCCTCGATCAAGCGTTCACACTCAGAAGGGTCGCCATACTCGAGGCATTTCTCAACCACATTCGATGCATACTTATGCTGGCTCATTGGTACGATTCTCCCGCACAATTTGTTGATGATTTGGCTCCGCTCAAATGGTTTTCCCCTCCCCAATACATGCTGTCACAGTACACCAGTAGGGGGTTCACTTTGAGCGATGGGATGTATAAATAAAAGCAATCCAAGCTAATTCATACTTTACTTTGATGAATTGATTAATTTTGCACTTGTTTGACAACCTTATCCCTCGATACTCAATTCTATGTTTAATCACTTGAAGTAAATGCTTCACAACTCACAAGTGTTCGCGTTGGAGCTCACTACTAGATATCAACGGATATAAGAAATGACAGTAGGACAAGGGCTGGGATATTTTTTTCCAAGCTTGATGGTTGGATCACATCCAAAGCTTTAAACCAGTTTAAGTGCCACTCGACTGAGTTTGCAAGGTAGCAACAAAATGATAACTACTCAAGAAATCACCTAATAATACTAGCATGTAATTTGGGGTTTTGCTATTGTATGTGGGTACACAGTTGGCAATTGGCATCTTCCAATCTCTTCTAATCATATCCAGTATAAAGATATCATACGGGGTCATACGTAGTTGGTTTGGTTCAGAAGATATACCTGCGTAACATAGTTACCATACTGATCATGAGCAAGATCATATGCAGATTCCATGATCTCATCCACTATTGGTCGACATAGCGAGTCATCCGAACAATGCTCCAAAACTCTCTGCAAGCAGAGCTGGGGAGATTCAATTATCTATTCTTGCACAAGATTAAGGACATTCTGAACACTAAAAATATAAATCAATCTCTAGAGAGAGGTGAAAAATGTTCTTTAAAATGTGAGGGTGATGACAAATGATTTTTAGAGAGATTGATGATGGTTAAAAACTTTGATCAAGTCAAAAAAATAGTTGCACTTCTAGGTGAAAATATATCAGGAGAAGTTGAATCCAAGAAAATAATAGTACCTGAATGACACGGCAACCATATGGATGAGTCGATAGTGAAGCTACTTGGCCCCGGAAGGCCGAGATGATAAAATCAATTTTTTCTGGAGGCACACATTCAATACATTTCTGTATGACATGATTTCCATTTTGATCACGTACACATCTCATCACATGTCCATCAAGTTCGAGCACAAGTTCCGTCTTTTGATCAACTTCAATAACCTCTAGTGCCTAGACAAATAAAATATGAACCAAACGAGTTTACATTCTGTATCATTTGCTAAATGTATTAAAAATTGCAGAATACCAACAAGAGATAATTAATTAGTCACCATTCCCAAACAAAAACTATCAGAAGAATTGGTTTTGTTGGGAGTTTTGGATACTAATCAATGAGTGTAGGGAAAACAAACAAAAGCTCAATACAAATCAAAGCATACTGATTAGCAACCAAATCACTCAATAGTCATTAGGTCTAAGCATTTTACTGGAAAGCATGCCGTTTTTTATTTTCATTTTTTCCCCAAATCAGTTGGCAGGCTGAACGTTGTTCAAAGAGAGAGGATTCTTCAACTAAGGGGTGCTCCATGGATAAGAGAGTGGAAAAAGTTTCAAATATCAGAAGAAATTATTTACTTAAAATTATACTGAAGGCAGCGAAGCGTCGTCTTTGTAATCTACAAAACTATGAAGACCACTAACAACTAGAGGAAATGAATTTTCTGGAGTTTTAAAGATCATGAATTGATTAATAACAGAATGTCAATGTTGTGGAAAAGACAAAGAATGAGGAACCTAAACATATTCCAAATGTGAAGAAAGCAAGCCATTAGCAGTAAAAAAAGAAGACCTTGCACGCACCTTTTGAATTACACGGCAACCATACATTTGTAGACTCAAAGGCAGCATCTGCCTTGATAGTTGACTTGCAAGTTCTTTCCTCTGTTCAAAAGTTCCATGTTCAAAGAACTGCAAACATAGTATTGCAGAACAGGTACACATGAGTCATGGCGAAGTAAAAATATACAACAACTTAATATGTGTTGTAAAATATTCAATTCAGAGAAACTGGGAAGCCCACCTTCTGAATAACATAGTTCCCAAAGACATCAGTCATCAATTTTGAAGCATGAGGAAGAACTTCCCTGAAAACCAACTCCTTCTCTTCAATACTACAATTTTCCAACTTCTGTTGTATAAATCGACTCCCATGCTGATCAACACTGAAGTTACAACACATATCAAATGATTTTATCCGTTGAGGGTAAAAGTTGAGCACCATTATAAAGATATACAAAAGGAAAAAAACTGAAATCAAAACAAAAATCTACCTGAATTCAACAATACGGCCTACAATGTCTGAGAGATCAATTCTTCGAGCACTGCTAGCTTTCAATTCTTCAAGAAATGAATGCTTCCTATGGTCATTAATACCATCAGCTCCCCTTTGTCCTTGCCATCTAGGATAACTACCAACATTTTTGGGTGAGTGTTGAGAAAATCCACCATCATATCGTTTTCCCAATGAATTCGGGCCTCCAACTGGAGAATCTGGCAGAACTGGACTACCAAGAGGTGGCGACCGAAACTGAGGCACAAATCCCAGACTTGTAGGACTGCTGAGGTAACTACTACTCGGTATCCCCATTTTCCTTGGACTTGGAATGCCAACACTTCCACTAGGGGGTAACTGGAATTTCTGGTCACCTGCATAAATAGCAGAATTTGGATCATTTAGTAAAGTAAAAGAATCAACTGGTTTGCTAATCATACCAGGTGAAGGCAACTGGTTATACTGCAGAGAGGCACCGTATGGATCTTGCAAAACCCCCTGGAAATATTGCATCGAAAGAGGATCCGGGAAGGGGGGCTGAATTGTCAGTCCAGGTTGGCCATAGAACCTGTTCAAGTTCTGCACAACAGACCCTTTGGAGATGTTCTCCCCAGTGGGAACCCCACCACTTTGGCCAACAAAACTTTGTCCGGAATTGGCGTTAAAATGAAAAGGAAAACCTGTATGAGGTGGATATCCAGGCAAATAAGGGGGCATATATGAGGAACCCATAGCATATCCACTGTATTGTGGAGTATATAGACCAGAAGTATTGAAATTAGTATAAAATGAATTTGCTGGAGCCATGTAAGCTGCAGTAGTTGCATATAGAGGAGGATGGCCACTGGGGGAATGAAGATGTGGCTGCATCTCAATGGACGTAACTTCAACATGGCCTTGTGGAGCCGAGTAGTTGTTAAATGATTGTAGACCAGTTCCTTGTAGTTGAGATCTAGGGACATGGTAACCTGCAGCATGCTGAGAATGAGTACTCCGCACGTTTAATTCATTCTGCTCATCAAATTCTACTCCCTGTTTATCGAGATCACTCTCCACTCTATCGACGCTTTTGAAAGCATCTGATTCCGTATTGCCACCACTCACACAATCACTAGTAAAATAAGCATCCTTACTAGATAGTTCATCCTCCTGCTGGGCAGTAGACCCTCCTGAGGTATTAAGAGAAGAATTTATAGGAACTGAATCTGGTGGAGGTTCCTCTGTTGATAAAATACAGGAGGGCATAAATCTCACTAGTCGAACCCATACCTGACTTTGGTTCAGGTGGTTGTGAAGCTTCTATGGATAACGAATCCAATGTCAGGTTCTGAATATCATGATTCAATGCTTCTTCAACATGGCCTGAGCCTGAGGCAATATTATGGCTAAATACTGGTGAAGGTGTTCGGGGGAAATCCGCCTGAAAATTTGGAGAACAAACCATATATAAAATGTCTCAAAATCATCAACCAACTTCTGTTATAGTAAAAAAGCAAGACCAAGATAACAGCGTGATTTTTACGATGATAATAGATTCATAGGGAAGTATGTGTGGAATTTGAGAGAAAATTCCAGCTTACAGCAATCTCCTGTCACTCCCTCTGTCTCTAACCCTCAATATGTCTCGGAGAAGGCACACATCAAAAATTCTAATTTCCAAAGAGAAGAAATATATACTGACAGTGACATTAATGGAAAGAATAATTGGCGTATGTTCACAAACACTAGGAAGTACCTTCACGAAAATTGAAATTTAAAGTTGCTTAATTTTCATACAGGCTACTGATAAAAATTAGATGATATCTTTCTTCTTAAGACGTCAGCATTTACTTGAACCAGTAGAACACACTGCCTGTTAGGAGCAATAAAATTTCTCAAGAAAATGAATATACTTGTGAATAAATCTAAGAACAAGCCTCTCAACACCTGGAAAGTAAGGTTGAAACCTCGCATATCTAATGATGATCAATGATATATTCAACTAAAAGCAGATAATTCACCAGATAAATATAATACCTGTATAAGATCCACCAAGCTTTTATGACGACCAATGGATGACAGCACGTTCTGCTCAACCAAGATATCTGCTCCATCGTCTGAAGCTCCCTGGGGTGATCTATCGCCTTCGGGCTCCTCCTCGTGAGTGGAAAGAGAACTTCCCGGATTGTACACGGATCCACTGCTGTGAGCACCCGAAACCCCACTCTGGCGTGAAAGGTGTATGTTGCTTCTCGTAATTGCATGAGGATGAGCCCTTGCATTCAAATCACTATTTAAATAAGTTGAATACAAAGGATCACCTTGCTGCAGAGCCTCAGAGTGAGAACTCTCTAAACCACTACTCAAAGCTGTCAAATTGGAGTTGGTGATGGGCTGCTTATTTATAAGATCACCAAAAGCTGCAAAAGAGCCCTCGATGCTCGGTGGCGCACTGCCACTACGGTTGGGAGCGATGTTACTTCGATTTCTATCAATAGTATGCCCTCTAAGCAGCAATCCCAACTCATCAGTCACTGCGCTAGCTGAACCAAAGGAAGCAGTGCCCCTAGACGGTGACCACTTTCCAGCTCCACTGCTATCCACAATCCTCATAGGGTTTTCAGTCGCCATAGTAGCTTGGTTAGTGATGATCGCCACTTGTTACGCGACGCTGGTTTTTTACATTTCTTTTAATTAGGCAGCAAAAATGTTACAGTAAGTTTACGGATTGTAATAAGAAGAGAAACACACGAAATTGAACTAAGCCACAGCAAAGCAGCAAAGACTAGCTAACCTACGCAGTCCAATTGTATCAAAAACCTTCAGCAAAAACCATATATGACAAAAACCATAACCATAATTGTACATAAAAGGTTATATCAAAACTCCATGCTGCTTAACTATATTTATCTATCAAGAAAATATAGAGAGATCTTTCTAATTCCTCACCAGACACGGGAGCACCTATTTCATCAAGATCAAAGCATAATTAAGCTGTGATTCTAAAGATAGTATCTTGATTACTCAAGGGATGAAAAAAACACCAACATACACACACCAACAAAGAATCAATCCAAGAAAAGTTTGAGGCAGAGTCAGAGCAATAATTCTAGCAAAACTGAACTCAAACCAGTGTAAGCTAGACCTTTTTGCCCCCTTCACGACCAATAACCAAACATGATTACAAAGAAAACGAGCAAAAATGCAATAATTCGGTGTAAAACAATACTAAACAAGCATAGAGTAAAGGAGAAGGCTTTTCAATTTTGATGATATGAGATGATATGATGAAGCGAGGTCAAACATGTAAAAACTCACCCTGTTGAATTAGAGACCCAACTCCGATCAACAGTAGGATGAAGAGAACCCAAAATTTAAAACCCCAGAAGAAGAAAAAGAAGAAGAAATAAGGAGGAGACAATGTTTAGAGAGAAAATGAGAAAACCCAAACCCAGAAAGAAAAGAGCAGTTTAAAATACATATGTCGCTTCCTGAACCCACCACCGTGTCTACAGACTACACTTCTTTTCTTTTTTTCCTTTTTCTTTATTGTTTTTCTTGTTTTTAGTTCTTTTTTCTTTTGGTTTGCATTAATTTTCGAATTAAGGTAAACCAGTAATAGTAGAAGAAGAGGTGTAAGAATACTGTTGACTCTGGAGAGAAGAGACTACTAGATGATGATTCCTACATTCACTGCTCCTTCCAATTTCTTGTAATTACGCAGAAACCCCAACCTTTTTTCTGCCCTGATCATCAATCAACAAATTTGAATATTCAACTGTAGGATCTCATAAACTCACAATATATATGTGTGTGTGCTGTTGGTTTCTTTCATATAAAAATGATTGTAGATAGATAGATACTACTTCTTTTCCTTTGTTTAATTTTCAATGTATCAACCAAAGAAAAATCATGACAAGAGAAAAGATTCTATTTTTCAAAGTACTTAGTTATTGGACAAATAATAGAATAATTATATCTCAATGTTTCGATTTTCTCAAAGAGGTGGTCTTTTGTGTAGACATTTTTCTTCACTATAGATGACGATAACACTTTAGTACTATATATTTCTAAAAATGATTTATTTATATATATAGGAATGATATGCTACACATCTTATGTGAACATCTTATATGAGCACCAATCACATTTAAACTATATTACCATGTTTTTTTTTTAATTTTTAATATTTAATCAAACATGATTGGCATCATCAATTTTACAAATTACATAGAAATCAAAGCTCTATTCATGATGTTTTCATTTATGTGAATAGAAACTTGATTTATAGAGAAAAATGACAAATCAAGCTTTGATTTTTATGTAATTTGTAAAATTGATGATGTCAATCATGTTTGATTAAGTATTAAAGATTAAAAAAAATATAAAAAACTAAAAATCATGATAATATAGCTTAAATGTGATTGGTGCTCATATAAAATGCTCACATAAGGTTTGTAGCATATCATTCCTCTATATATATATAATCATATTTATTTAACTTCTAAAACTAATTTTATTTTTTAAGAAGTACATACTATTTCTTTTCCCACATCACTGTCATTTTGTAGATTTTAAACTTCTTTTAAAATTCCAAATTTGTACAACTTTTATTGTTAATACCATGTCATCCCTTATTTCTCACGTGTATATATATCACATATTGTTTTAGATTAACCACGTCATATCTCAAATGCCGGAAATGATAGGCGGCCGGTCAGGTGCACAATTATGAATTACTTGAATTGATGGGTATTAATTTGTTATCAATTAATTATTGAATATATCTGTGAAAATAACTAAACATGAAATTACTTGAAACGGTGAGAAGCCCTTATTTATTGTTTGAACAACTTTTTTCATTTATATCTCGAGAGACGGTGAATATACATGAAATAATTAGATAAACATCTAAGCCAATGGTCAACTGTAGATGCAATAATATAACTAATCTTGATTTAAGAAAAAATTATATATTTTTTTAAAAGCATTCAAAATCATCTCTCTTACTTTCCCTAACTCAAAAAAGTTAATTTGAATGAAACGACACATCTTCACTGTTAGAAATAGGACTAATATTGTAAGTTGTAATAGAATAGAATAGAAGATTGGTATTTGAGGTGCTGATGGATTACATAATTTACATTTGCGTGTTGGTGTTTACCTAATACCTACCTATCTAGAAACAAAAAAATTAATATTATTACTATATTGATTAGTGTTGGATTTGGATAGCATTGACTTCCACACAAACAATCCATCATTTCTGCCAAATATTCCTCTCTTTCTATTTTAATGTTTGTTTGCCACCTGAAACTCAAACCTACGACAACTAATCATCAAACTTCACAAGAAGAAAAATGCATTTATTAGTAGGGGAAGTTACGTTATCATGATTACAAATTTTTAGATCGAATTCCATCAAAGTGTTCGTTATTAAAATATTCTTTTGGGAATAAGAATTGTGTAATTGAAGTGATAACCTAAGTTGAGGGAACTTTTTTGTAAAAGAAAAAAAAAACTGCAAATTGGGACACAATCTATTATTAACAAAAAGATAAATGCTTCTCATATGTAGAAGAAAACAAGCATCTTTTGGAGACATGAATACAATAAGGCAAAACACTTGTTTTGTTCTCTGGGATGTAATAATCTAGGAAGAAGGGAAAAGGATTGGTGATGGATCTCTGTGCAAGTGGCCATCAGGTAAGCCCAGTTTCTTCATCTTTTCTTCACACCAAAACAGCTGCTCTTTGCCGATTCTCATCATCCGCAGCGCCCTCGACAGCACTTTGACATCGATAAGCCCAAGCAGCATCTCCACGTCCTCTGCTGCAATCGGCCACGATTTCTTCTTATAGCTCTTGCTCTTCTTCCACAGCTCCTTCAGTTTCACTGCTTTCTGCAGTTTCAAGAATCGCAACTCAGTGAGCAGAAAGATGCTTTACAGTAGCAGTAGCCGTAGCTAGTTATGTTAAGTTTTTTTACCTTCTCGAGAGACGATTGAAGCTGTTGAACCGGTGTAGCCATCTGGTTCTGACTCCCAAATATACCACGGACGCCACCAGATTTTTTCTTGTCCATCTTAACGAAATGGCGGAAACTCAGGATAGAGCTCTCGATTACTCTCAGGACGTCTGTCGCGTGAACCTTGAGATCCGATGCCTCTTCCTCCGTGGATCTCTCGTCCGATGCTACAACAAACGATGGAGAAGCACTTTCAAGTTTTGAACAATAAAACACAAACTCCTCAAGATTGGATGGGCTTTCATATATTAGTGATTAACAAGGACAGTCAAATTTTCTTGAAGAGAAACTCAAAACTTGGACTTTGCCATACATGATAGAGACTTGGGTTAAGCATAGTTTGCATTGCCATACATGATAGAGACTTGGGTTAAGCATAGATTCAACTCACATTTTCACTTAAAAAAACCCCAGCATTGAAAAAAGTTATATCGTATATACGTGGCAATGGAGTGATGAATCACCTCATCGGAATCTTAGGAGATTATACATGAACTTTTTTCTACCTAAGCATCAGATTCTGACAAAATCTACATAAGAATCCAGCAAGTAATTCATCATTCCGAATTCTAATACAGTGTATAAACCGAACTTTTTTACAATTTGGGGATTTACAAGTGAAAACGTAAGTTGGAGAGATTTTTTAGAAAATGCTAAATGTTGGGGACACAAACTATGATTAACCCTAATAACCTTTGAAGATAATTATTTTGAACACGTATTTGGATTCAGGGGAGAAGGCCCTAAAAGTTGTTGCATAAGCCATCTTTCGTTTGAAGAGAACAAGCATTGAACAGAGAGACGTAATCTTGTGATTAAGTGGCTACCTTGGATCTTTGGAACCTGGAGCAGTTTGGGCAAGGACTTTCTTGTTCGAGCAAAGATTTCCGGCCTTGACCCGTGTTCAAATGGTTCGTTTTCAATGAATCTCTGCAATAAGACCTGGAACTGTTGGAACTGTTGCGCACTCTGGTTGTAGGAGGTTGGGCTATCGGGTTGGGACGATATTTTCTGACTCAGCAGCGTGAATTGGCAGTGAAGCGCCTCCCAAGTCAAGCATACTTGAGCTACATACGCAGTTTCTAGGTCCTGATAGGGGTCGTTCACTGGCTGCTGCAAGTGCTCGGTTTCCTCTTCGGGTGGCTCGAATTTTCTCAAGGAAAGGCATGCGAGGGGAGAGGAAAGCTTTTTAGAAGCGGATCTCGGGGATGGAGTTGAAGGAACATGAGAACCTGCATGATTTTGAGCTTCAAAGCGAATAGAAGTTCAGAGACACAAATAATTTGACATATATACATCAAGAAAGAAACACCAAACTGCTTAATGAATCTTCACTAATGTTCTTGCTCAAACTGCTTAATGAATCTTCACTAATATACATCAAGAAAGGAAACATGGACTACAAAGATGGCATTTTAAAACCAAACCCAATGAAACGATTTTTATCAACTGGCACATGAGTTCAAGTTCAATCAGAGATATGCTCATAAAAGTTTGGATGCATTGCAACACCAGCATAAATTTCTCATTCTTACTCCGACCAAGAAAGGAGACTGCCTTTGCCAAAATGTATATGTTCCTATGAAATTAGTTCATGTTAAATTAAAACACTCATGTTTGTACTCCCAAACTCCTTCATACATTTTAGCAGAAAAGTACAGAGCCCATCCATTGAATTTGAGAAAGCAAACCTAACGAAAAAGATGCAATTTTGATCTTCTTTGTCAAAACCATTCATGCCATCATATTCACGTGATTCTAACTTGTCTATTGTGCACAGATTTAGATTAAACTTCCATTTCAACCACATTGATGCATCAAGAGGTACACTCAGAATCTCACAAAGAAGTATACATTTATATTTGGCCTAGCAAACAACAATAAATAATCATCTATTTAAAAGCTTATATTTGTTAAAATTGCTACTCGGAGAAATTGCAGAGCGTGCATCAATTATAGGTCAAAAGACAGGATCGTGGAAATACACGTGTGAACTCGCCCCTCAGAATTAACTACATTGACAAAAGGTGCCCGTTACTTTCCCTCTTTACAGCAATTGGATAAATTAATTATCCTCAACACAAGCAAATGACAGAACACAAAACCTTAAATGCAGAAGTAAACATCTTGAGACTTATACTCGAGACTTACCAACTTCGTGCAGATGCTGAGAGCTCGACCGATCAAAAAACAGCATTCTCTCACAGTATATGTCATACACGGCATCAAAACCAGACCAGAACTGCCGCCCTTCCGCTTCAACATCCCTCCATTCGCTAGAGCTGGTTTCCCCCTCTTCCTCTTCTTCCTCCTCATCTCCCGGAGAAGTTTCCTCGGGTATCAACACCATGAAGCTGTTCCTCCTCAGCTCTTTCAGCCTCCTCTTGACCTCATTTGTGATGAAATCGTCATCATCATCCTCCATCTCAGGATTGTTCGAATCAACACTGACCGATTTGCCCAATGCATCGACTCCACATTCATTCTTGGGCTCCTCCGGGTGAGGCACCGGCTCATCTTGCGCCACATTCTTGGGGTTAGGCTTGTGAGCATTCCTAAACTTCTTCAGTTTGAAGAAATCCATCGCCGGTAATCAGTTTTGGCGTGTTCGCTTACTTTCCCCTTCCCCCGTTATTCACCACCTCAACACGACAGATAGATCACTTCATTGGTAAAAAAAGAGTTCAATAACCATACCAGAAAGGAAATCTACCCTGCATTTCACAAAAAAAATTACATCACAGTCAAGAATGAACTCCACTCGGGTAAAATGTTAAAACAGAACAGTGCAAGAGGCATCCATAAATCAGTGGTCCAATTAATGTAATTAACCATCAGATCCAATTTTTGTTAAAAAAATGCAATCTTTGTAAGGGAGGGTTGGAGCTTAGGAGTAGAAGTCACCATCAAGGAGAAACACCTGTGGACTTGAGACTTGTTTATCAATTATATAAAACAATGAAAGAAACTAATTGACAAAAATGATCCATTAGCCGGAAACAATGCTAGATACATACAAACAAAATTTCATTTTCAACTCATCAAACATCTTAATCCTGCAAATCCCCACCACCAACCCACCCAAAATCACCCAAAAGAAGACAAAAGACCAAAGGGGAGTAAAAGGAGAAAACAAGAAAAGCACTAAAAAAACGATCTTTGCACTTTGGTGAAGAAAGAAGAAGCTGGAGATCACTTACAGAAATGGTGCGCAGCAACAGTTGAAGGCTCCATCCCAGTGAAACCCTAGAGCAGGGAGAGAGAGAGAGAGAGAGAGAGAGAGAGAGACTAGAAAGGAGGAGGGAGACTGTATATGAGAAAGGGGGTAGCAAGAAAAATGAGCTAAAAACGGAGAATGGGGAATGCAATAAATGCAAGATTTCCAACATCACCATAAATTAATGTAAATCCCCATCGACAAAGCTTGTATTTGGTACAATTATTAGCAAGAGTGGTGCTAAACAGCCATAATGTGGCTAGCCATAATATAGTCAATAGAAAAAGTCAACTCACTTATAACATGATATTACGTTTCTACCCTTAACAAATTAATACTTTTTTTCACAACTAATAAATGCATTGTACTTAATTATTTCACCACCACACTTTTGTAATAATTCGTGGAGTTCTTTCCTATTCATATTTAAATATTTTAATTATATAGTTTTAGCTTAAATACTATTGTTATCAAAATGTATTCAAATATATCTAGGAAAATATTGTCGTGACTCGTGTGATTAAAGAAGTACAAGGATTTGTAACAATTGTTTTTTAATATTATGATAACATAGTTGAATATCCTTATAAAAAATCTTACTTTTTATTGGAATTTTATTTTTTTATGTGTTAATGGGATTCTTAACAACTTTATATAAAACAAATAAATTTTAAAATATTTGCGTACATCGCACTAGCGCAAATGCTAGTACCATTTAATTAAGTAATCTCTAAATACAATTTGATCGAATTGATCTAAGTTCAACAAAATTTAATTGGTCTTTAATTTTTTATTCAATCGAACGGGTTTAAGGTTGACCTTATTAAATTGATTATATTGACATCTAATTAAGTTCAATTTGCTCGGATTGATATAAGTTCCACTGTATTAGATTGATTATAGAAAAATTGTGTGTAGAGTCTTATGAACAGTGCTCACTAAATGTACATAACGTTATTTATTCAAAATAAAATTTGTACCAAATTTAGCATTAGAAAATATGTGTCAATTTAGTTTACAATTTAATGTTTATTTATGATTTAATATTATAATTCGTATACATATACATACACATTTTTTTCTTTTCATTTTTCTTATAATAATTTTATGATAAGAAGATTGATATTAAAAATCATAAGAAAATTGAGCCGGCTTATCACTATCAAACGCTCGAGAAAATTGATACACAAATCATAAGAAAATTGATATTAAAAAATTGAATTGTATAATAAATAATTTAATTTGAGATTTCTATTATAAAAAATATATGAGAATTAATTTTATAATTATGTTTTACAATGCTTTAAAGAATAATAGGGGTCACCCAACGATGTAAGGGTCCGATACCCGACGCTCTGTGATATTCAAGTGCTATATTACAATGTATAAAAATATTCAAAATCGCAAGCTTAAGAAAGAATTCACGATCACAAAATTTAAAGGAGTTGGGGAAAATGAAATATAATAACGTACTAGAGAAATTTAAACAAAAAAGGATTGAGAACTACTTTTCAAAACAAAAAAGAAATTAAACGAATGTATGAAATTATTTTTAGAAAAAGACGTTGAAAATAGAGATCAATTTTAATTTATAATTGAAGAATTTATTTATGGGCAAATATCAAATTAAATCCTAAACTATGTGTTTTGTATCAAAAATATCCAGAATTTTTAATAATATTAATAAAAGACCTAAACTTATCTTACTTAGCTTGTAAATAAAATTTCTATAAAAAAATACATTATTTTATTTTATCTTTAAATACATTAAAAATATTAAGGGGTATATCAATCCAATGAGATGAGTGCATTAAATGATAAGTACTAATTATTTCATTTATTTTATTCTCAGAAAATTACTATTATACCCTTTATGGTCCACCACATTATGGCATAGCTTTATTCAAAATGAAAATAACAACCGGAGATGCTGATACCGCGTGAAGGTATAAATTTCAGTGTCGAAGACAGAAAACCAATGTGAGGCTTGGAAAACAGAACAATTAAGTCCTTAATTATTAATACTCTCAATAAATTACAAATTGGTATGAAAAGATTAGAAGCAAGAAACCCTATTTTTCTCACTGCTTCCTTCAAGTAAAGATAATTAAAAAGAAAAAGAATATATATTATAATTATAATAATGGAAATCAACTCTTTTTACCCTCTTCACCGCCGTCTTCCAAATAAGCCTTCTTCCTTCTATCAAGGCCAGCTAAGAGACAAATCCCAAGGAAACACGTGGCGTAGAGCGCGTGCACTTTCCAGCTGGTCTTGGGCGGTTGGTGCATGACAGCTCTGTGAAACACCGTCATGTAATAATGCAGGCCCACCGCAAGGCCCACTAATGTTTGGGCCAGGCCCAATAACTTGGTGGCCGGGCCGGTCTCGGTGGAGAAGACGAGAACAAGGTACATGAGGAGCAGCAGGAGGTACAAGACGTAGCCCAATGTCTGCAGCAGTTGCACGCAGACGTAGGTGGAGTGCGAAGTGGAGTAGAAAAACTTGAGCGGCTCCAGCCCCGTCGCCAGCGAGGAGAGGGCGAGGATGGTGAAGTAGATGGAGAGATAGATTTGGATGAAAATCAGGAGTTTCTGGATTGAGAAATAGGCTTTGATTCTGCTGAACATTAGGGAGACCAGAATGAGCGGGATGATGATGAATGTCAATGAGACTAAAGATGCGATTTTGGAAGCGTATTTGTTGCCCACGTAGGGTTTGAACCCTTTGGTGAATTCCTTGTTGTATTTCGTCAGGTAGTTTCTTGATGTTTCTGAGATTTTCTCCAAATCTGGGACGATCGACTCTTGGAATTTTGATGGGAGTTCTCTGAATCCTGACACCAGATCGTCATCTTCTTGATCAACCCAGCTAGGTTTTTTTAGGGATTTGTTGGTGGATTTGGTGGCAAGATCGCTTTTTGATTCTTTGATTGGGATGGGCTTGGCTGTCTTGTTCTTGGGGGATGCTAATGCTAGTTTGTTTGGATCTGAGGTTTTCTTGGTTGAAGTGGAGTTGAGCTTCTTGAGCTGGGATTTGATGATGGTGGAGTTGGATGAGGACGTGGCATTGATGAGTTTGGTTTTGTTATTGGATGAATCCGATGGGATCAGTTTGGTCTGTTTGGTTTTGTTCTTAGAAGAGATTTTGGAGTTGTTCTTGATGAGGGGCAAATCTTGAGAGAATAATCTTGGTGGTTGGGCGGAAATGAGTGAAGAAGTGAGAAAAAGAAGGGAGATTAGATAGAGCAAGAGTACCTTGTTGGAAAGAGAGTGTTGGAGTGGAGCCATTCTTTGGAAATCTAATGAGCGAAATTATTTGCTCAATTGGATCTGGATTTCAGTGTGTTTTGGCAGAGGTCAGGTCAGTGACATTTACTTTAGGGGGAGAGAGAAGAAAGAGGGCTTTAATTAATGCAAGGAAGGGAGGCGGGATTAGTCACATGGCGCCACTGCGCTTTGGGCATAGTGTATAACGCGGTTTTAAACCTAAATAGTGTTAATAACGCGGTTTTAAACCTAAATAGTGTTAAACCCGCGCGCTGCACGGAGCAATGATCGTAAATAAAAAAAAAAAATTAGTATTACAAACAAAAAAAAATAACTAAGTTATAAGAATACAAAAAAGATGAAATCTTATACACAAAATGTCTTCAAATCAAGAAAATACATGAAACATTATTAAAAAAACGATTAATTCAAACATTTTGAAAAACCTCCTTATACCCAACATTCTCCGTCGACGTACAATCTTTATCATCATCTCCACATATCAAAATTTTGAGACCTCTACAATTTGTAACCCTCGATATAGCTATACAAAGTTGGTCATGACTAAAATTACTTGATATAATGTTTAAGGGTGTATTTGCATCTTTAATAAATAAATATATGAAATTAAGTTTTTTTAAAGGTACAAATAAAAATAAAACTTAATAATAAAACTAAATAAATAAACGAAAAATAACTTTCTTTAACACCGTTAATTTTCCGACAAAAGTTAGGGGCATTTTTCCCGAATTTTCAAACGTTGAGGGTGTAATTGGACCAAAATAAACGTTAGAGGTATATATGATTTTTGCGAAAACGTTTTAGAGTGTATTTTCACATTTGCCCAATATTTAAACATGGGGTAATATCGTAATATAGAAAATTTGAAAAAATTTAAAAAGTAGGTAGTTGATGATGTGTCACACATAATTAAGTAGCATCATTCTGCATGCTCTTATCAAGTCACGAATAAACGATCTACCTCCTACTTATTTTGCACAGACAAAATTATTTGACCAAATTAAAATAAACGATCCCATGAAAAACAAACAAAATCCAAAATCCATGACTTGATTATTGTGTTCATCTCGTCTAGGTTCACACGCAACTATTAAAAACATTAGAGAGTAATTCAAAATGGATATAAAGCAATGATAAAATTACGAAGGTAGTAGGTACCTATCTAGGTACATGCCTCATGTGAAAGGCTAAGTAGCCCAAAATTATTGACCCTAAAAAAAAAAAAAAAAAAAAAAAAAAAAAACTTATTTTAATCAATGTATTTTATTGGTTGTCACGTTTTTATTTTAAGGGATGGTTTTATTCGAATTTCTTAATTGTTATAAATCCTAGGTTTAATTGATTAATATCGTTAACTTTCATTTCTATAATATAAATTGAGAATAAATTGAGCCATTTTGATTCTTTAATTTTGGGTTTATTTTGTTGTTTGTATTCGTGTGTCAACAAATGATATTAATGAAGAAATTGAAATTACGATATGCAAGTTGTCTTTAATGGTATAATGATATCATGATTTATGATACTATATTACAGTGATCATATTTATGTGGATATATGCTATTCACTTTGCCAAAATTTGATAGTGGTAAAAGTTATACGTGTATATATGAATAAATATGCTTAATTATATTGCAATTAAAATGATGTTATTCATGAATGGAAATGCTAATATTATACGTGTGGTGCTTATGTGGATTGACCCCTCTATTTGTACCACCTTTAAATTATAATGGTGATTGTAATATAAAAATATTTACAAAGTTACCAAAAAAATATACGAATACAAAATCAATTACAAAATGAGAAGAAAAAAAATCCAAAATTGAGAAAGAAAATTTGCATGTTTGCTTATGTGTGAAATTGCAAGTGATTCGGTCTTTATAGAGATTTTTTCACCTACTCACTATTTAATTTGTAGATGTATTTCTCGAAAAAAAAAATTGTAGATGTATTATTATACCCTACAAATTCAATAAAGCCCCAAAGATATGAGAATTGTTGGTTTAAATTGACCTTCAATTAATATCTAACAAGAGTTTTCCCACGCGCTATGCGCGAATAGAATTATCTAATTATAAATTGTATATATAATCATAATAACTCCCCGGAAAATGCTTCCCAGGCGAATAAATCTTCCCCGGTGGACTTTCCAGATAAGGCAGGTTAATGAATCCCTATGGTAGAAAGAAAATGTCAGAGATTCCCGGAAGTTCAGGAATGAGATGGTGAAAGAAAAGGAAGAAGTGGACAAAGGATTGGTCATATGAGGTATTCAAAGCTCTTTCTCTATGCTAGATCTTTCATTCAATAGGATATATCCATCCACCACG
>JAYJMF010000056.1:94182-107026 GCA_036873715.1 Salvia sclarea
GAGTGCTAGAGAGAGAGAGAGAGAGAGAGAGAGAGAGAGAGAGAGAGAGAGAGAGAGAGAGAGAGAGAGAGTTTGTGAGAGTGAGATAAAAGGTGATGGAAAAGTTGAGAGTTAGTGAACATGCGGTGGGATAATGATGATTCATAAACACAATTAAAAGCCCTAAACAAGGCTTCCTTAATTCCCGTGCCAAAATAGAAGTGACTCACATTGGTTGGGACGGAGGGAGTAATAATTTTGGAGCTATGTTACTTTGGGAGTACAATTGTACCCCTTGAGTCCGTCCCTTATTAGATATACTAGTACTTGTCTCCCATGCGATGCACGGAGATTATCTGTTAATTGTCTCCCATACTCCCCATCTCTCTCTCTCTCAGTTGCACAATCATCCCCATCTTCACCAAGTAACCGATCTCGGCGGCTGTGCGTTCAACCAATGTATGCAGCTCCGATCTATCTCCTAGAAATTGGTTACGGCAATGGAGGCCTTGGATTTCTTTTCTACGACCCTCAATTTTTTGCTAGTCGTGGATTGGACCAAAGAAGCCAGGCAGGTCGCAATGGCAGAGAAATCCTTCCATTCCTGGTATGCATTTCCACTGATTCCAGCGCGACCCACCAGATCCGCAGGCTTCCCCCGGCCGCTGCCCGAAGCTGATAGGGAGGAGAGGGATGAGGCCGGAGGGGTGGCCTGTGAGAAAGTAGAGAGGAAAGAGGGAGTAGAGAGGGTAGAGAGAGAAAGGTGAGTTGGATTAGAAGTAATGAAACGACGTCGTTTTGATTAAGTTCGTCAGATGTTTTGTCCACATTGGATTTTTGGCAACCAACTCAACTTTCATTTCGTCGGAATTGTTCATCGTGGGAAAAATTCATAAAAATTGAAAGTTTATGTATTGTCACGTAGAAAAAAAGTTCATGTGCAATTTCAGAATTCGGCCAAAGTTCGTGTATTTTGCGGCAATTAACCCAAAAAGAAATGTACTTTTGACTTGATTTTGCATTTATATAGATATAGATATAGATTAGTCAAATATAAATGGTTGTTAGATTCAATAAGTTCCTTTAAACTTTTAAAATTGTCCCATCGCTTAAGTGCTTTTTTAAAAATATTACATCCTAAGCATAATTACAAAAACACCCCACCCTATCACATAATAGGTCAGTTCTGTCCTGCAAAAATTCTCCGGCGCCTGAAAATTGACGTGGACCATAGGAGCGATTACGTGGCAATGTGACGTGGAGTATCAGCTACGAAGTGAAATTTAAATGTTATTTTATAATTTTAAATTTATAAATTAAGAAATTAAAACTAAATGGCGTCGTTTCCCTTGAGACTAAACGAGTTTCTCCCTAAAACCACCAAACTCCGCCTTGCGCCGCCCGCCGCCGGTGAACTCCACCATCTCCTTCTCCGCACAGCGCCGCCTCCACCACGAGCTGCAGCTCCGCCTCCGCCATCACCTGCGTCGCCGCGAGCTCCGGCAGGTACTTCTTCCTCACCCAAGCCGCGTCTGACCGTGCAATCTTTCCCCATTTCAGGTTCAGAGCCCATCTCTCGTAGTAATGCTCGCAATTTGGGGGCATTTGGGGCAAAATGTTGTGTATCTCAGCATCCTAGGGTTTTTCTCCGCCGCAACGATTTTTTTTCCTGTTTTCCTCCGCCCAATACACCACTGTGCCGCATCAGACGGGGTTGTGGTGCTCCTCCCTGCAGCTCCAACAGAATTTGTAGCCGCAGCGGCAAATTACCAATTCCAATTCCGCCTCTCTGCCGCTGTCGAATTCCACCACGAATTGGCATCCCGGCCTAGGGCACCACTTCCGGTTGCGGCTGGATTCAACATACGATCAAAATAAATACCGATCGAATATGAGCTTATCCTCCGGCGCCCACGACGGCGCAGTTCGTCTCCGGGCAGCGGAGCGTCAGGCTCTCGGGGCCGGCGCCGATCCAGACACGAGGCGAAACGACGTCGTTTAGTCTTAATTTATAAATTTTAAATTATAAAATAACATTTAAATTCCACTTCGTAGCTGATAGTCCACGTCACATTGCCACATAATCGCTCCGATGGTCCACGTCAATTTTCAGGCGCCGGAGAATTTTTACGGGACATAACTGACCTATCATGCGATAGGGTGGGGTGTTTTTGTAATTATGCTTAGGGTGAGACATTTTTGAAAAAACGCTTAAACGATGGGACAAAATAAACTATTTATCCAAATAACAATCTATGCTCAGTTTAAATAAAAATGTAACGAACAATAAGAAATATTTATTTAAACATTTAGCTATTAATATTTTATGAAAAATACCTATTTTAAAATCCCCTATTATAATTCTATATGGAATTTATATTCTTTCATTTTATTTTTTACTATATGATATCTAATGGACAAACCATGTTAGCAATCCGAGGACAAGGAAATGGGCGCAAAATTTCTCAAAGTTTGAGAAGACATATTCATCTTTTCTAGTACTATATGGTATGGTATCCATAAAGTTTTTCATGGTGCATCCGGATATAATACATCCCCCTCTCACTGTAGCAATATTATATTAATTAATTTAAAAATTAATTAATATAATATTGCTACAGTGAGAGGGGGATGTATTATATCCGGATGCACCATGGACATTAGCCACGTTTGAGAAAAAACATTGGCCGTGAGATTTCTGAAAATTTGAGATTACGAGGATTGGAAAGTGGACATAAAATTTCTGAAAGTTCGAGCAAAGCTTATAAAGCTATTATTATGATTCGATGTTTATTCATTATACATTGAAGAAGTAAACTTTTAAATATTATCATCATGATTAATTTAATTCTGATAGCTTTGATCGCATATATTAATGAGCTTGTATCTCGGGCATAATTACGTTATTTATTCAAACCCAAAATTCTTTTTCATTTTACTTTGATTACCTTAAAATAGGGTAATTATCACTTTAAACCCCAAACTATCTTGTTACTATCAATTATATCCCAAATTATTGAAAATTATCTTTTAAATCCTAAACTATTGATTTTGTATCAATTATACCCTACTTCAATTTTCCGGCTCCGAAAAAAGTAACGTGGCACGCCAGAATAACACGCTGTAATTTTTTATTTCTTAGAATCTGACATGGCATGATTATATTAATTTTATGACTTAAAAAAACTATAAGAATCCCAAATGATATTTGAAATTTAAAATTTTAGAAGCAAATACAGTAGCAACGTTTTTCAAATTAAAGAAAAACTATAAGAAAAAATACAAGCAAATGTGACAATGAAAAAGCAAGAACCAATCTCCCTGCTCTATGACTATCATTAACATTTATTCAAACCAAAGTAGAAGAAATATTAAACACCATCATCACTAATATCATTTTAACCAAAAAGAAATATCAAGCACCATTAACATCAATCTCATTTAATTTATGATCAAAAGTAACAGACTGGAACATCAATATTCTAAATCTAAATAAAAGATTGGTTTAACATCAACTACAATTTGCCGTATAATGTAGTTCGTCGAGCTCGGTACAACGAAAACGTATAAAACTTCTTCCTCGACATCTCAGCCTTCAACCTAACAGCCTCATCCAATCTAAACACCTACAGAGCGTGTAGGGTGTAGGTCTTTTCGCGGTAGAGGAGAGAGTAATGCTCTGAATTGTGAAGGACGGTTCTGTGTTTGTTTTGATAAATTTTGTGAAGGAAGATACATGTTTTATTGCTAAGTTGATTTTTTTTTTAATTTTTAAGTAGTTTTGCCATATCAGATTTTAAAATATAAAAAATTACAGCGTGTCATTTCGATGTGTATCGTCACTTTTTCGGAGCGTGAAAATTGAAGCGGGGTACAATTGATTGATACATAATCAATAGTTTAGGATTTAAAAAAATTATTTTCAATAGTTTAGGATATAATTGATAGTAACAAGATAGTTTGAGGTTTAAAGTGATAATTAATATGGCAACACATGGCCGATGTTGTTTAGTAATGATTCCGAGAATACGATCACGTGCGGAAAAATAATCGGAAATACATCCGTCTATTTTTCAGCTTTGAAAAGTTGATGTTACTCTCGAATCATCATTGTGTATTTAGCAATGTTTTGTTTTTTTTTTTTTTTTAATTTTGTATGGCACAAAAAATATTGTTTGTGCTTTGTCATTTGAAAATGATATAATTACTGTCTTACAAATTATTTATTTATTTAAAAATAAACGAGAACACAGTTGAATGATAAATAATTATAGATTAAGGTTAAAGTAATACATTAATTGTTGTGTCAGTTAATTAATAATGGTCCTTGAAATGAACAAATACATGATTAGAGGAGCTTAGACAGGTTAGTAAAGAAGTTGGTTGAATGAGAAAAGATATGGGTGTGAGTGTAAAGTGATTAAAACGTTAATGTCGTCAAAGGGAATTAATTATAAACGTAGGCTTCGGCGTTGACGTCGCCGGCCGGCTCCGCCCCCGGTTTTCCCGTCCAAAAATGAATAAATATAGACATTCTCTCAATACGACGTCGAAGCATCAAAGGAAGGGGGGGTCCCATTCTCCTCCCCATCATTCACATACCCCCAAATTTTGCCGGTCAACCTAAAACTAAACCCTAATTCCCCTTCTCTCTCTCTCTCTCTACACGGATCGGAATTCAATCGCCCAGATCTCGCCCATCTATGGAAGACGACGACGAAATTCAGTCCCAGCCTTCCCCCGCTCCCAACGGGCGGATCGCCGTCACCGTCGCCGCCGCCCCACCGCCCTCTTCCAACTCCCTCACCCTCGCTCTCCCCATCCAGAACCAGAAGACCCCCGGCTCCGGCGGCGGCCGGGAGGATTGCTGGAGCGAGGGCGCCACCGCCGTCCTGATCGAGGCCTGGGGCGAGAGGTATTTGGAGCTCAGCCGCGGGAATCTCAAGCAGAAGCACTGGAAAGACGTCGCCGACATTGTTAGCAGCCGCGAGGATTACTCTAAAACCCCCAAAACCGATATCCAGTGCAAGAACCGGATCGACACCGTCAAGAAGAAGTACAAGGTCGAGAAGGCCAAGATCGCCGCCGGCGCCGGCCCCAGCAAGTGGCGATTTTACGACAAGCTCGACGAATTGATCGGCCCCACCGCGAAGATGAACTCCGCCACTCCGCCGCCACCGGAGCCTAGTAACCCCTATCAGAGAGTTCCGATGGGGATACCGGTAGGAATTCGATCGAATTCCGCTCTGCCGGAGAGGTTCAACCCCCTGCAGCAGAAGTCCAACCGCAAAAGGCCAGCTGCCGACTCCGATGATGAGTCCGATCAGGAGAATTCAGCCGATTCCTCTGATGGTTTGCCTCCCGAGAGCTACAAGAGGCCGATGCTGCAGAGAGATCCTAGAATGGTGAATAATGTGGGCGCAATAAGGCCAGGATTGATGAATAAGAAGAGTGATGGGAGTGGGAATTCGATGAAGGAGCTCACTCGCGCGATCTTGAAATTCGGGGAGGCGTATGAGCAAGCTGAGACTGCAAAACTGCAGCAATTGGTGGAGATGGAGAAGCAGAGGATGAAGTTTGCAAAGGAGTTGGAGTTGCAGAGAATGCAGTGCTTCATGAAGACGCAGGTGGAGCTCTCGCAGCTTAAAAATAGGCGGGCGGGGAATAACAATAACCACCACAACGGCCATGGGATCATCGGCAGTAACAACGACGAAGCCAACAACAACAACAATAACAACAACAGTGATAGCAGTAATTGAGAATGTGAGTAGAACAAGTAGGGTATGTATTTGTACAAGTATAATTGTTTGGTATTTGAAACTTTTCTTAGGTTGAGTTATTACTTATATCCTTTGTCTGTAATACTACCATTGCCATTGCCATTGCCGTCGCCGCTGCACTGGGGAAAAAAAGGCTGAGTCTTGTGCATAAGCTATAGTTAGACTTTATATTACTTTGTCATATTTCATGCTCTCAATTCATGTTGTTTATCAGGCAGAATCTTGAATCAGTCTGAGTATATCAGAGGTTGTTAGCTTAAATGGTTGTTAGCTTAAATGACTGCTTTCTGGATTATGTTGTCGAACAGTAAGTCTAGAACTTGCGCATAAGCTACAGTTGAGTTGAATTAATATGCTTTAATTTGTTAAGATGATGTAATTGTGTGATAGAACTCTATTAAAAGATTGGTCCTTTTGCAGATTCTTCCTCAGAGGAACTTCTTCTGTGCTGTGTAAATGTTATCACTAATGCATCTTCAACTTCTCTTTGATACAAACAATGCCTTTTTGGGGGGCTGATTGTGTAGTTTTATTTGATGCTTTTCCCACTCAAGAATTATTGGAATGTATTGACAAGGATTTTATACAATTATCTTGATCAGAGTCATAGAGACATACAATTTGCTTTGCTACCTAGAAAATATTGGTATAAAATAGAAAAAGTTCATTCACTAAATGCGAAAGCGTGACAGATTTACCACAAAAACTAGAAGCAGCATTTATTGTACAGACTAATTTGCAAACGAATCCTCAATAACGTCAAAATATCAAGAGACCCACAAATTATTAGTAAATTCCAGGAATAATCCTGCTAGGGACCTTGTCGCAATACAGCTTCCAGTATTTGCCGTACCTGTGAAAAACAGCAAATATCTTCCGATCAAAATCAATTCATAATCTGTATTCTCACCACGAGTTGATAAAGCAAATGCAGTTTGTCATATATTATACAACCAACGTAGTCGAATGCTTTGTTGAAGTTGTGGGACGACAAGATCCAGAAATATGATTCTAGCTATGCCTAAAACTTGACATATATGAATCTCGTACGAGATATGTGAAGATGATGCGTGCTTACTTTGTTTTGCACCTGTCGTCATCCCTCTTAGCCCGGTCAAAGAGAAGAATCGTAAGGAACACCACGTAAAAGTATGGGAGAAACTGCAAGATAGATGAGACGGGGGTTAGGGAGGTGATAAAAAACAGAAACTTAAAAGATGTTGTAAAAGCTTACATGGTCAAACAGAGCTGGTACGGTCCAGAAGAAGGCCCCCAGGATTTCCGGCACATAATGGAAGTGACGAGCTAAGCCCCACCTGTATAAAACATGAAACCATAATTTCTTTTCTTTGTTTCTTTAGCAACTAAGTTTTGATCAGAGAGAATTCCAGCATCATGATGTAGTGAAATATTGAGCTGATAATGGTGTAGCATGAAAGCTAATGCTGAAAGACAATATGAAGCAATACACCCGAACCATAGTTAAACGTAGAAGGATAGGAATGTATTCGGAGTATGACTTACCATCCTGATGTCAGTAAAAGGCTGGTCTTTGTCTGACCTGTAGTTGTTGTGTATGAGGCAACAATCTACAGAAAAATTGAGAAAGATTAATTAAAAATTGAATAACCATTTCAACAATATGAAAATAGAGCAGCGAGACCACGGATTATTATCACTACCTTGGATGGTGCTTTTCCCCAGACCAGGCATTTTCCGTTCGTTCTCCGGAATTCTTGCCTTTGCCTGTCACAATCATAGTTTATGTATATGCAGAGAATGCCTGCTACAAGAATAAGGATCGCAAGCTGCAAAAAGAAGTTAATTAAAGTAATGTTAGAGATAAGAAATTGATCTTGATGTTGAAGTAAGATAGCTCAATTGCAGCATCCTGGCCTTGGCATTAGTCTACCAACATTCACAATTATAGCCAATGATGATTATTATGATGTTTTGATAAATATTCAAACAACCATAAGCTAGACCACATATAAAGTATACATGTAAATTATGGTTTTATTTTGTTCTAGTGTCCTATTAAGGAATTGACTAAAGATCTTCAAGCCTATGCAAAAGTAGTAAGGAGGCATCTAGAGAAGCCAAAAATCTTTGCATATTGCATATATGCAAAATGAGGCAAAGGATAGATTTGCATCAAAATTTCAAGTTGCTGATTTATTTAACACATTCGGTCTCAGTTTAATTGGCATAACCGAGAAAAAGAAAAAAATTACTTGAAGTAGTTTAGATACCTGAACTCCAAGATTCACCGGGTGATTCACAAGGTACATGCCAGGAGATGTATATATAGATGGGACCCACACCAAGCATCCCCAGCAGATGTAAAAGCCAGCTGAAAACGCATTAAAAAGTTTTCAGTAATGGAAACAACAATGACCAATTACGAAGAACTTTGGCATACAATGAAAAATTTGTTGAAAGGCAGAAAAAGACCTCGATCATGAGCTATATCCATTGTGTTCCAATATCCAGCTTCCCACCAGAAGAATTTAGTTACATACACCAACATTAATATTGTGTTAACCAGCATAGAATCAGATACTTTGCCATATGTTTCGTACTGCAGGGGAAGAACATAGAGTAGCCATCATAAATAAATTGTGGCACTTTCAGATAATTAAAGACTACTAAAATAATCACAAGTACAGACCGAGTTTCCATTAACATTGAATTTAGGTGGCATTACCTGTTTTATGCAGTAGGTTACAGCAAGAACAGCCCAAGACATCATCCCGAATCTGCAGTTTGTAAACACTTTGATATCGAAGTTCTCACCAATGCGAGGATAAAGCTCCATTCCCTGAAGAAAGATAGAGCATTGAATCTTAACTTTTATTTAAGTGTTCTATGCATTCAGCATCTAATTTCCACTTTATATTATTTACAAAACATTCCATCTGTCCTCATTAAGTTATGGGTTCCTTTTATGCTACACATCTGTGTGGAAGAGAAGTAGTTGTTTAGAGGCAGAAAGAAAACAACAATGAGGAGAAAAGCCCAAATTCTCACCCAATAGAAATCAATAATTAAATTTCCACACGATCCAGAATCAGTTGAAGATGGTGCAACATGACCCTTGAGAAAAACAGAAAAACAGTGTCAGAAAATAACGTATAAAACAATATAAGAGGGACCTCCATATAGCCATGACCACTTACTTTGATGTACAAGAAAATACAAAAGACGAAGCTTCCAAAAATCAATGCAGAAAATATCTCTCCCAAATGGTCATAAACTATCGTGGGGTTGAAAATGCCAAACCTGCAGAGAAGTACAATGATATATATGTTCATAAACCCCGCATATGAAGGTAAAGGATACATACAGATAAACCACCTTGGCAGATTATAAACTCTAGCACTGGACTTAGCTATTATATAGCTTATAACATTAACTACATGTCTACATCATCAGCCACTCATTGGACAAAAAATCATCAAGAAATAGTGCTACGATGTACAGCATCATGTAACAAGCAACAAGCAACAAGCAACGAGCAACTAACTGCACAATGCTCAGTTTCTCTAAGAAAGCGGAATCAACATTTATGATCCTTCGGAGAAAGGACCAAAATAAAGGTTTTAATTTCTAATAGTGAAGAATGTTATTTGTGAGAAACTCTTCAAAATCCTTACCACCAGAGGCCAAGATACGTAATCAGCGTTACAAAATACGCGAGAACACCATTAGCCTGCAATGAGCATACAAGGAAACGTTCATGAGATGAAGACAAGCCTTCAACTTGCACAATGAAAGACACTAAAAGCTATGTTATCTGGTCATTTACAACACTGCAGCCAAGAAAGTGCTGCACAACACACAAATACACGCAGAAAACACAAAGTTTAATATTTTTATCACCATAATATCCAGACAGACATACTACCTTATAGACGGGCTTATTCCCAGCAGGCGAAATCGGGCCCTCGACCCTTTTCCCGGGAAGCAGAAGCTGCAGAGCAGCCTCAAATGCCCCATAACAAGCAATGATCTTCCATGCCGTGGCAGTGGGTTTTGGCCAGATATCGATCAATCCCTGTTGGCCATGCTGCCTTAAGTAGTCCCATGTTTGCAACACGGACCCATCGGCATGCACCATAGTATACCATCTGCATCGACATCATCACATCAAACACACCTAGCAATCAAACTAGCATAAATAATTGTATCTAATTAAGTCAGTCAACGCTGACATAACCAACGCTGTGTTGCAGCAAATCTATATACTTAAATCTAGCACCAGAAGATGAAGAATTAGTAACCAAAAGCAGTTATACACCCTAGATTGAGAACCGATCTAGCCACTAAAACGGTTTCCAAAGAAGGCCGCCACTAAAACCTTTAACGGAATTGAGGAATCGCAGAAGAAAAGCAGATCGATCGAAGAAAAGGAAAAGAAGGTGCGAGAACTTACAGAAGAATGACAAAAGGTGGGCATAGAGAGAGGAGAGAGAGCATGGAGGCGTAGGTGACCAAGGGCGCGTGCACCATATCGGCTTGTGCACCCATTTTTCTTCTTCTTCTTCTTCTTGGTGAAAGAAAGCTGAGAGTGAAGTGAGAAACTCTTGACGCCGAAGCACTCAGACTCACTATATAATTATGAATTTTGTGGAAAAGAAACAGTGATGCAATTGAATTTTTTGCAATAAGATATTTCTTTGGCTCACGTGACTCGTGTTAAGTGTTAACCCACTACCAAATTCTCCATTTACCAAATATTCCAACTATTAAATTGCGGTTTCCTATTTACAATTATTCATATTCATCTATATAAAATAAAACACAATCTTAATGTATCATCACTTAACTAATTAATTCGTATTTGAATTCAAATCACATGAACAAGAACTTTTTCTCATCAACTTTCACGACAAATGTATCAATTTTCGTAACAAATTGTCAAATTTATACGAATTCTTATTGTAGATTTAACAATAAGGAAATATATTAAAATGATTAGATGAATGCTCAATAAAAAGTACGTATGTGTACGATAAAGATCACTAATGTATGTGTTCCTTCGGTGATATCTAAGCAGTGGCAGGACAAGATCTCTAAGGATAGGAGGAAAATATAAAGAACAACAACTAAAACAACTTTTATTAAAAAAATACTAATATAATACAAATTTTTATAATAATTCTCTACAACTACTCATATTCTGAAAGCGAAATAATATCAATTCATTGTCCATTGTAACAAAAAATAATTTTGATATAGGTAAATAAACATTCATTCATCCAACGACCTTCTAAGCAATTTTGAAGTTGATTTTTCACAATCTTTATGACATAAACAACTCTTTTATCAGTTGCCACGTGTAAAAAAAGTGCAAGCTTAATAAGCTATACACCATAAATATACAATATCTCCTTTTTACCTTCACCAATTCTCTTGCAAGACTTCCTAACCTTTCGAACTGATAAATTCTTCATTAGAATACACGTCCGTAAAATAATTCTTAAGTTGATTATCAATTCTTCTTAATTTTTATATGTTTAGTTTAAGCGGGTAAGTGGAGACCACACTAGTTCAGCTTTAATTTTATTTTATCTTTGTCCCTACTTTTTAAGTTGTTGGTGGAGCAAATCCCGACCACCTTGTGGCTCCGCCACCACAATCAAGTGGTACGACTTTGTGAGGTTTAATGTAGAGGTATGTATTTTTATACCCACTTTTATAACACTCCACTATATTTGCCCACTTTTATAAAACTCCACTATTTTTGCACACTTTCACTTAAAATGACCTTCTTACCCTCTCAATATTGTCCAAATTAGCTAAAACCACTCCAAAATGGCTATGGATAATCATTCCTAAATATTTTTATTATTACCTGATCCTACGCTTTCAAAATGGTATCAGAGCCTAGGTTTTTATTGAGGAATAATTAATAATTAAAACTATAAAGGTATTTTCCTAACGGAGGAGACGCTCCAAAGAATTATGGAACCGGACAGTAGTCCGAGTTGTGATACTTACATGAAGATCTTCCAAGGATTGGAAGTTCAAAGAACCGCTGAGCTAAACTTATTAGCTCGAACAAGACAAATCATGGAGGACGCAGTCCACCAGGAGGATGAAGATACAATTCAAAATTGTATCAGAACTAGCAGATATTTTGAGGCCAACCTCAGAATGATTGCTGACTACAAGAAAGCACTTAGGGTGATGGAGTCAGACTCTCCATGGCCTCAAAAGAAAATGAAGCTCTACAACAGAGCTTTCTTCATCATCCGGGCGTATGCAAGGGTTATCCATCCGTGGTAGGAAAGGATGGACAGACCAGAAGAAGATGTACCTTTCCAAGAGATTCAAACCATCTCATCAGAGGAATGGATCTCAGGGAACTCCAAAAGACGGTGCAACACTATGGCGTTCATCTATTCAGAGTTCCAAAGGAGATTGAGCGGATCTCTATCCAGCAAGGAGAAATTCTTAAAAAATTGATGGAGATTCAGAAGAAGACGGAGAGTCCATCTACATCGACTCCCATAAGAAGACGAAGTCTATGGAATCAATCCATAGATGTTGGAGAAAGTAAACCAAAGGGTGTTGGGACATCTTTCAGTCCCGAGATCAAAAGTTTGCAAGAAATTGCAAACAAACCAGCAAGAGGCATCGGGCTTTCGATTATGCCAGATACCAGTCAGAAGAAGATCCAGAAGGAAGGGGCACTATTCATAAAAGACTCCCATGAGTCTTGAACGAATAGGACTGCAAGATCTACAAGATTTGGCGGAATCTTTCGCAAATCTAAATGTTGTGGATCTGAAGGTGAACGAGGTTCCCAAAACAGAGCAGGATCCAATTCCACCTCAGGGGAATCCGGGAGTTTATCGGGATTATCAGACAGGAGTGGATCCAGAAACTTTTCAAGCATCCGGACCCAGCGGAAGGAGAAGACGACAACGTCAGAAACTCCATGATACCCCTGTAGGAAAAGCAACGTTAGAACCCATCCATCCGTATGGATTAACGTTAAATATTGATGAGGCTGAATTCAAAGATCGTGAGACCCTAATCGATGATTGGGGAATTGCCATGAAGATTACGGCCAC
>JAYJMF010000056.1:107427-120627 GCA_036873715.1 Salvia sclarea
CTGGTCCCCCCACCCAAAAACCAAGACTATATATATCCTAAGATTCAAATTACAGTTTGCAAGTTCCCCACCAATATCACAGTTTTCAAAAGATCATAATTTTCACCATAAATCATACTAAAAAACACTAATTTGAAGCATAATTCAAATACAAGGTTACAATTTCATATGAAAACAATACCAATTTTAGGAATCAAACCCTAATTTCTGAAATAAAATTGCTAATTTACTGGGAAAAAAAAAGCTTAAACTTACCGGAAGGTTCGCCGTCGTGTCTGCCTCCGCCGCCGTCGCGTCCTCCGCCGCCGTCGCGTCCTCCGCCGCCGTCGCGTCTGCCGCCGCCGTCGTGTCTGCCCCCGCCGCCGTGTCTGCCTGTTCGGCTGTAGCTGTCGTTGGTCGCGCGGTGCTGGGCGACGCCGTGGGCTCGGCATTGGGCTCCACCGCCGCTTGCTCGGCAACGGGATCTGCCGCTGCTTGTCGCTCAGTCGTCGACGGTGAATAGAAAACCGCCGCTGATTGCCCGGTGTTAGAGGGCGACACGGGCGGCTCCGCCGCTAGTCGCTCGGCATGCGAGGGCGACAAGGGCGGTGGTTCGTGGTCCATCGGTGACGAGGGCTGCTCAGCCATGACAGGAGAAGAATTTCAGGCGAGGCGGTTAGGTGGAGAGCCGACGGGAGAGAGAGAAAGAGAGAGAGAGAGAGAGAGAGTGAAGAGACGTGGGACTAGAGAGAGAGAGAAAGAGAGTGAATTTTGATTTTTTTTTTTCAAATTGAATAAGGGTATATAGGTCCTTCTACCCAAAATGAGTATATTTGTCCCACTTTTATGAAGTTGAGTATATTGGGGATAATTTTATTCAAATTGAGTATATATGGGGTTTTCTTCTTAAATAAAATGAGTGATAGGGGGAGTTGGTCGGTTTCAGGAACTATCTAGAGTAATTGGGAAATTATAAATAGTAGTTTAGCGCCAGCTTAACAGCTTGTATCATCAATCGTCATGTGACATGTTACAAAGGATTAAATACAGTTTAGGATTAAAATTTGGAGGAATATTTTAAAATGACATTAATTTCTGTTGTTTTTATTTATTTATTCAAGGAACTCCGCATAAATTTTCAATTTTGAAGAACTGGCTCACTTTCCTAGTGTCTCTAGTGGATTTTGAAGAAAAAAGAATTATGCACAACAAGGTTTTGTCCTCGCATTTTATCTATACATAGTGAAAGAATATACTGAATCTTCCCAAATTGAAAAATGAATGCTACATTCTTATCTAGAATATTATTTACATGCAATACTAGTAAAGATTGAATTTGTAAATGTTACTACTAGTAATAATAATAATAATAATAATAAAATAATGATGTCAACGTCGGCAAAATTGTAATTTCCCCCGCCGTCCTGGTCAGGTCTGTCTGGTGACGAACGAATTTTCTTTCGCAATCACGCGCACACAACTCTCTCTCGACGCTATGCGTCTTCTTCTCTGCATTCCAAAACCCTAATATTGTTATTGTTTCTCCTCTTCCTGTTGCAATCACTCGTCTGATTTTGTTGCGGAGCGATGCTCGTCACTTCTTAAAAATCAGGTCACTCAACCAATCATTTTGCTGTATATCTCGCATTATAGTTTTGATTCATTATTCATCTTGATTGTATCTAATTTCCGAGAATTTACATCGGATTTTATGCCATGCTCACCATTTTACTTGTTTGTCTGCTCGTGATTGCTAGATTTGACGCTTACTCGATTGGCTGTTACGTGCTGCATTTTTGTGTGCTGATAGTGTTTCGTGATTCTCGTGTTTTATTACTGGATAGGATTTCAAAATTAGGGGATCATGGTCTCTGCTCGTGTTTTTTAGTATTTCGAAGTGTCGCGTAAAGTCAATGCCTTGAAACTAATGACCTCACCTGATCTTATTCTGAAAAAAAGGGACATAATGGAATAGGCTGTTGACTGGGCTTTTTGTTGCTTCTAGCGATTGAAACTGTAGTATTAAAATGTGATGTGGCCTCTGGAGAAGCTAGTTTTGGCTCTTTGGATGTTGCTCGTTAGACAAGAAATGTGATTCCTTCATCTATCGCTCCATTTAAGCATTATGTGCTCTGATTATATGAGAATGTGATGATATCAGTACTATGTGGCGATGTATGCTCATATCTTCATACACAGCTTGTACTAATTGCTAATCAACAACACATTACAATTGAAAGATGTCAGCACCATTGGTAATACAACACTGATATGACATATTCAACCGAAAATGTTTCCATACATCATTATCTTCCCAAAAAAATGAATATGCATATTTATTTTTGAGATGTCCTATACTCCAGCAGTCCTGCTACAAAATGATTATTGCATGATAATTACCTAAAAATGGTTTCAGCTACCATTGTTAATTTGTTAACTAGGGGGACTGTGACAGGTTTTGATTTATGTAATGTAACAAAGACCTATATGTTTGTTTATAGGTCGTATGCATTTCTTTTTCATCATCTTGAGCCTATCCGTGGAGTTCTTTTTAGATTTTCATGTAATCTTATGTTGCAGGATGAGTTGAAGCTGGTTGGTAGGTTGTTCATCGAGCCAGGACTGCTACAGCCTATAGGCTGACATTAAGAATTTTACTTGTTGCTACATTATGTAAATAATAAGAGTGAAGATTGCAGTAACATATCGAATGGCACGATTTATATTGGAATATTAATGATGTACGTAAGAAAGGGTTTGAATATAACTTAGCTGTGAATCTTCAGTTTCTATAATTGATGTACAGTAGGCTTTAGGACTCTTATGGCTGATTTTGTCTCTGTGTATTATCCCACTTGCAGGAAGCAGGAAAGCTCTGCATTGATATGTTCGATAGCGATATCTGTATCAGTCATGGTTTTTCCTATTTAATTTTCTGCCAAAGGTTCAGCAATGCAATTAGTAAAGCATGATATTCGGGCCGAGGATTCATCAGAAACGGAGCCCATTTTATCTCAGCCTAGCATAGCAGAAAGATCAGAAGAATCTTCTTCCTCAATTGAAATAACTGTGGGTGTGGAATCTTCTTTAGCTGCTGAGCATCCATCAGTTGCCGAAATTGATGAGAGTATTTCGCTAGTTTGCACAGACCAACCACAGTGCCGCATCTGCCTCGAAGCTGAAGGTCTTTATTGGTTTTCTGCACTTGTAGTATATATCGGGACACCTATTATTGGAAAGATTGCTTTGCAATTTTTGTGACCTGAATGATCCTCTGAATATTCCTTTAACTTTACATGAGTTGTTATTGTCATAATTTAGTGTTTCTTTTTGTTGTTTACGATCCTTTCATCAATATATGCAGGAGAAGATTTAATTGCACCATGCCATTGCAAAGGCACCCAAAAGTATGTCCACAGATCTTGTCTTGATAACTGGAGGTCGACAAAGGTATGATTAATGATTATACAATCTCGTTTTTTATTTTTCAATCTTCCCTTTACCATCTTCTCAAATCCCTCGTCACACTATATCTTTCGAAGAGACAAATCCTGGTAGTCTCTTTTAACTTGGTAATTGACATTCTACCTTTTTATTTGCTGATACAGAGTTATTATTATGTCAATTACCAAGATTTTTTCCCCCTCTTTATTTCTCCAGAAAAAAGTTTCTTAAGTATCTTTCTGCCTTCCACAATTCAGGAGGGCTTTGCTTTTGCTCATTGTACAGAATGCAGGGCAAAGTTCATATTGCGGGCGAATGTCCCTCCTGATCGTTGGTGGTTGAGGTTAAAATTTCAATTTCTCGTTGCAAGGGACCATGCGATCATTTTCGTTATTGTTCAGCTGGTAATGACATGCTTCTTTCCTGCAAAACTTTTACTATGACATCTTTTAGTTTTTTTGGCATGTTTATGGATAAATTCTAGCTTGCTATTGTAAATGCTAACTCAGTTATCAGTGATTCGTATTAGTCTCTCGGTTGATTGACCATGTTATTCTACATCTACCCAAGATGTTTTAAATGTAAAAGATCATATTTGTAATTGCTTAATTGACTGAAATTCTAGTATCTTATTTAAAATTAGAAGTTCATGGAGACATTGGTTCTATATGCATTTTATAGTTAAAAAGTGAAAGTACAATCTCCAGCTCTGTCAATGCTGGAGACATAGCTCATTGTGAATGATAAATAAAGAGAGAAAATATTGTATTATTCTAATCTCATTAGTCATTATGTTTTCATGTTACAATAGCATAATACATCCTGTTATCGAAGGGTATGATTTGTAAACTAGGAAAGATGGTGGTGGCCTGTATGATTGGCAACCATTCTTCCAGATCTATATATGCCATTATTTTTTAAAATGTTCGTTTTTATAGTTCAGGACCTTTAAGAGATTACTGTTTGTGCTTTTGCTATTCACTTGAAGTTCTCACCTTATTCTAAAACTTTCCTTAGGTTGTTGCATTTCTAGGAGTGCTGGTGTACAAATTTTATGGAGAAGAACTACGCGAGATGTTTGGTTATGAAGAACATCCGTATGGGTTTTATACTATGGCTGGTAACTGCATCTTTTTCTAAACTATCATGTGCAATTTATTTTATTTCTTAGTATAAAGATGCCTCATTTGAAGGGTTGTTATTTATCAACTGAGAAGATTGACATTTTTAAGCTTAGTTTTGTATACTAATCACATTGGAGAGAAAGTAAGAAAGCAGAGGGTAACCTGATCTGATAATTATCTCATGTTTTAGATTATGTATCCTGATTAATACATTTTCTAGATTTCAAGTTGAAAGAGCTTTTGATGATAGATCAGGAATTGAACTTAGGATGCAAAAGACTAATATCATCTAGAAATTAAACTTACTTATATATCTAGCTTCTGAAAATGTGAATCCCAGTCTTGGCCACCAACATATTGCTACAATCTTCATTTTCATATTAGAGATTTTCATACATTCCATGATGATTTTGATTAATAAAAGGTGACCAGAATGTGGATGTGGCATTTGTTTTCATGATACATTTCTGCAATTGCATTCCTTTTGCTTTTCAAAAGAAACAAAGCCCTGAGAAACTTGTTATCCAACTATAATGCTTTGCAGTTCTGGCAATTGTGCTGGTGGGTTTGCTCTATGGCTTCTTCATTGCAATTATATGTGGTCAGAGGATCAATGAACGCCACTACCACGTTCTTGCCAAGCAAGAATTGACAAAGGTTTTGATTGTGTTCTTTTGCAGATCTTATTAAATCACTATGTTACAGCGAAGATGGTGATCTCAGTTTGCTTTGTTTTTGTTTTTACTATCAGGAATATGTGGTAGAAGACCGGGAAGCTAACAAGGATGTCTCGGAACTTGATCCTAGTCATGTGACTGAGCTAAGAATGCTAGGCCTCTATTGAGGTCAGTTCACATTAACGACATTCATAAGTTTCAACTAATGCAATCTTCATATGCATTAAATCTTGGATAAAAATGCAGATTTTCTGGTTTTCCACTTGTTTCATCGAGTTTTTCATTGTAATCCCATTGTGAGAGAGTCATTGCTTCATATGCGTGGGCACCGGGCACCCATGGAGCACTGAGTCTGATACAAACCCGCGAGTTACAGTTACGTGTTGACTGTTGTGCCTTGAGAACTTATATTATACATTTTCAAACAATATATGGTGGTAAAGCTCACCATAAATACTTTTTCTTTTTTCACACATGTTGAGGAGGAATGCAAATTCTAATCTCTCCCTGTTCTTTTTCAACAATTTTTCTCCTTAAAAGAGATTGTTGTTTTAGTTCACTTGTAATGTATAGCGAAAACATTCTGGATCTTTTTCTTTACATGATAAAACACTTTGTACAAATATTAGTGAATTACGCGACTTCCTTAATTTGATTGTTCAGCAATATTAGAGAGCCCAAATTCTCTCCCATCAACGCTAACAATTGCTACCAGTTCAAATTCAATTATGAAAAACAAAAGAAGTTAACAAAGAATTATCCGTTGTTTATATAGAAAAGAGAAAATTGTAGTACTCCTATTACATACAAAAATTACAACTAGTATTTTGGTGGGCCACCGACGTGTCTATACAGAAATGTAAATATATGGACTATATTTACATATCTACAACAAAGTTCTCTATACAACATCAGACTTCACTTCTTCCTCGTGTATTGTTACGGTAGGCGAAACCTCTGTCACACAGTCCGCGGCTAGCAAGTCCTCATGATGAGAAGATGTATCTGCAATCAAAACCAAAATGACTAAGTGAAATAAAATCAGAATTAAGTATCAATAAATGAAATACACAAATACTTCTACATCAAGCACAGCTAGGAAAAAAATTGTTGTGAAAGTCAGATCACAAAATTTTCAGCAGAAATTTATCAGACAGGGATAACTGTGAAAAATATTTGTCTCATCATCCTCAAACGCAGGTTTACATAACTTAGAATGTGAAATGACAACTTCAAAAACAAATGTCGTGAAAGTCAGATCACAAACTTTTCAGCAGAAACTTATCAGACAGGGATAACTGTGAAATATGTTTGTCTCATCATCCTGAAATACAGGTTAACAAATAACAGAAAGATTGTGTAATGACTCCCTAATGATAGTAAAAACACTACAATTTTCACAAGATTTAATTGAGAATTAGATTGGCGTGGTATTCCATGTCAGATTAAAAAAATTCAGCATGAGAATTTAATCAGACAGGGATAACTGTAAAAATATTGTTCTCATCATTCATGGAATCCCCACACCAATACACTTAAAAATTTTTAATTGCAGGGAAACGGAATAAACAAAGATGATAAGCAAGAATAAATTAAATTCTAGAAATGAAGCCTCAGTTCGTCCTAGTCAAATGAAATCAACATCACTAATATTGAATCTCTCAGGTTAGATACATGTTAACATCACTGGCTTCTTAATTTGTTCAAATTCCAAACAAAGACCTACAAAATACGAAAATAAGGTGAAATGAAAAAGGAAAGATCATAATTAAAAGAATCACGAAATAAAAAGTTAACGAAAAAATTGAATTCTTCACGCAAAGCCTCAGTTCGTCCTAGTCAAATGAAATCAACATCACTAATATTGAATTTCAGGTTAGATACATGGTAACATCACAGGCTTTTCATTTGTTCAATTACGAACTTCAGTAAGCTACCTATTTATTAAAATATGGGAACGAAAACAGAACGTTTCAAATTAAGAAAACTGACATTTTCAAAATGTTAAGAAGCAACATGAGAGACCAAATAAAAGCATCAGATCTTCCTATTCAGATGAAGTGTCATCATACCCGAAAATATTCGAGCAATCCACTCTGAAGTGTTCATCATTTGCTCCTTGACAGCTCATTGAAAACAACACGAAGGTATAAACGAAATTCAATAAAATTATTATTTACCATTGTGAATATAGAATGCGGAGGAAGGCCATCCCTGCACGGTGGTGAGCGACAAATACTCCTCCTCCGTGAGAGAATTAGAGAGCGTCTCAACAATTCCGGCGACACCATACGACGTCCGGCGGGGTGGGACCCAGTATGAACCCCCGGGAACGAATGTGAGCCAATCCGGCCGAGCTCTCCTAACGATGAAACTGTGGATTAGGTCCTCGATTTTTTCCACCGCGTTAACCTTCGCCTCCAATTCCTCCGCGGCGGCCAGCTCCACCTGCAAGCTGCTATCGGGCAGAGTGGAGAGGCGGCGGAGAGCTCTCGGGCTGGCGGCAGTGGTTAATCGGATTAGGGTTTGAGAACGGAGAAAAGACATTTCAAAGTTGCTGTTGAAAAGGAGTAAAAGGTAGTGTTAATTATAGAGGAAACACGGATGTATATTTATAGAGTGTGAGGGCCACTTTACAATTTTGAGCTAGGGCTGAGCTGGACAGCGGAGTCGGTCTAGGGCTTCTTCATTTTGGGAATGGGCTGGACCTTTTTGTTGCTGGCCCCGACTATTTTATTTTGTTTTTAAAGTTAATATAGTGCTATGTGTGTTGATCAAATGAGAGGATGTCAATGTGAACTAGATTTCAAAACATTAACAGATGTAATAGGTATTATTAGGTGGCATTTAGTATAATACATCGTAGGACATGTCATATTTCTGTTTGTCGGAAAGTCCACGCTAGTCCTAATTACAAAAAATTAAAAATTAGTATATTTAATTATCAATATTTAAAAATTGTATTATAATTATATTTTTGGATTAAGTTGGTGATTTAAATAGCAGTTTTCCTTTGAAATTATAAAATAAAAATATAGTCTTACTTGGCATTAGAAATAGAGCCCAACATTCACGTGGCCTAGTAATGAGTTTATTTAACCTGTATTGGGCTGAGATGTGTAATTAGGCCCGACTTCTTATTCTATACTTCGTCTCGTTCTCTTCTCTACTATTTTCTAAACTATTAATTTCACTATTTTTAATAAAAATATTTTGTAGAATAAAAATTTATTACTCCCTCCGTCCCTCAATTGTTGGTGCACATTCCTTTTTGAGATGTCCCACCATCTTGATGCATTTCCTTTTTTGGACATTTTTACCACACATACAACTTTAAATATAATATATTCTTATCACTACTTTATACAACTTACACTACTTTTTCAACTCCCGGTGCCGAAAAGAAGTGCACCAACAATTGAGGGACGGAGGGAGTACCTTTTATTATCTTTGCAACGAACTGTGATTTCCACGAACCGAAAGAAAAGTTAATTAAAAAGAAGGCCAAGTCTAGAAAATCAGGTAGAGAGAGGGATTATAGGAAACCAAAGCACCATCGAACCAAACAAGGTATGCCTAAGACTAAGATATATTAACATTCTAATATATTAGACAGCTTACTTGTTTGTTGGAGTTGAAGTATGCGAAATAAGCACAAAAACCAATTCCAACCTCACCCTTCAGTATTATAATTGTTCCTAAGCATTCAATAAAACAGATTTAATAAGCAGATTAGCAAATGACAGCTTTGATCTCTCTGCTAAGTAGATTGACTATGTTCCTTTTCTCTATAAAATTTCAATGTTGGAGTTGAAGTATGCGAAATAAGCACCAAAACCAATTCCAACCTCACCCTTCAGTATTATAATTGTTCCTAATCATTCAATAAAACAGATTTGATAAGCAGATTAGCAAATGCCAGCTTTGATCTCTCTGCTAAGTAGATTGACTATGTTCCTTTTCTCTATAAAATTTCAAGTGGTGCGAATTAATTAATTTCTCTTGGGCTTTGCACACAGAGCGACCAACTACAAAATCTACCTACTCAAACTAAAATAATATTATCAATTTGCAGGCAAAAAATCTCCCTGATGAATGGAGAAAATACATACTTCTCAGCATGCAAGCGACAAAGTTGCAAAGAAAATGAGTGGAAAGTGCTGATAGTGAGCTCTTTTGCAGCTTCCTTCCCAGCAACTGCTCCTATCCTCCCACGCATTTCTGCAGCAGCAGCTGTAGTGAATGTCATTGCCAGAATGTTGCATGGACTGATACCCTGCAATTATTGAAGGATGTAACCAAAGAGAGGATCAAGGACACAATAACTAAGCAGGCCAGTGAAGCCCAATTCGTAAGCAAAGCATAAGCAAACATGACTATGATAACAATTCATCGGATGGTCCCCCCCCCCCCAAAAAAAAAAAGGAAAAGGAATTCATAGGATGGGTTTACCTCAGAGAGAAGCACCAAAACACGTCCAACCATAGTAGATGTCTGACATACGAAACAAATAATAAGGTCTCTAAAAAATAAGCAAGACGGATTTCCAAAATTCGGTGACAAGTATACCTTCCCGCTTCCTGGTCCAGCAACAATGACCAATGGAATTGAGATGTCACTACATGCTGCTTCCTGCTGCCTATCGTTCAGAGACTGAATATATGTTGTATACTCCTCGGGAATATTATTGGTCAGTTTACTTGCTGATTTAGTCAGTTCTTTGATTCCAGATGATTCCCCACCAGCTGAACTGAAAATTTCTTCAAATTTTAGAATCTCGCTCGTAACATTGACATCTGTTGTGGCTATATCATCCTCACAACTCTTGATAACCAAGTCATTTTCCAGTCTCTCCATTGCACAGCTTTCAGGGTTATCAGATAGTTTTTGTTCGCACAGAGCATCAATTTGTTCCAAGATTGACTCGTCAAAATCATCATCCAGAAGATGAGATGTGGAGAGACAGATATCCGTATCAGGTAAAGCTAGTGCTCCTATAAAATTTCTTTCTGAGCTCGTATCACATTCGTATGTTCTGTCTTGCTGCCTCGATGGAGTAGACGAACTTAAAACCGACCCATCCTTCAAAGAAAGACCAACTTTCTGTACATCAAAACCTTCACCATTCAATTCAATTTCAGAGTTATATGCATCAATTGAAGCTACTCTTTTGGAGCATTTAGCTTCGACAGGAGGAGTTAGAAGTGATTCATGCGAAAATCCATTACATTCACTATCACTCTTCTTTAACAACATACCACCCTTCAGTGCTACTGGGGATGATATGTTAGCACATATAGTGGATAGAGGCTGCCTCTTAATCACATCAGCTACAGCCGCACATTTGGTTCTTCTCTCATCCCCATACCTATACAATTTAGAATTCACACGCGCCAAATACTCCATTTTCAGTCAATTATCCATCAGCAGTAAATTCGAACATAACATAGGAATCATATTTGGAGAAGAATGTAGCTAGTAAAATAAAAATTCCAATCAATTTTGTTCAACACGTCTATCACAATTGATAAATGGAGAAAGAAAAGAACTCACGTCTGAATGCCTTCGGAGGCAGAAGCTGTGTCGGAGATGGGGCGTTTGCGAGAGAGGCGCGCCTTGGCGGCTCGGAAACTTTGGGAAATTCGAGTGCGCTGCTCCGCCGATAGTTCGCCGGCGGAGGGGGCAGCGACAAAATTCTCCTTGTTGCTCATGTTTATGCTCATAAACACAGAAATGAAAAGGGTGACATCTATATATGAAATGAAGGAAACCCTATGATTATGAAGCAGGGAATGGCCATTGAAGTGAAGCGGGAGTGGGCAGTTCAAACTTTTTCCACCTTTGGCTTTGGGACATTAATACTAATGTACCTTCCATTTTCGGATGTCGACCGTTTTTGGGTTTATGAATTTTGACGAAGGGTTTATTAGATTTCCAATTGCATTTGCGTGCAACATTTTAAGTTTAGATTTTTACTACATTTCAGACAATAGAAAATGCTACATGCTACATATGACAATAGTAGATCCAAACTCATCTATTATGAGAACGATCCAAAATATATTTTCAGGCACCAAAATTACATTATTTCCACGCCAAATAATGTTATTTTAATGCTTAGCATATTTACTTATAATTTATAAAATAAATAAAAATCATGTTGGATTCGAACCTTCTATAACAAAGTTTTCAATCCGAAAATCTAGGTTTGGTCATATTTTCAACTCTTACCAATGTTATATCATTTTTACAATATTTCAAATGTCAAACTATTTTGGCAACACGATCCAAAAATCATACCATAAATTATTAGTAATTAATTTTTAAATTTGTTGAATAATATGAAATATACAATGATCAAATTCATGATTCTTTACATATGTATGAAATTTTAAATTTATCGAACATTCGTGCATTGCACCAGGGACAAACTAATTTAGACAGAATTAAAATTATTTTTTGTTTTAGATATTTATTTTGATTTTATTACCATTTTGGTATGCTATTAATTAATGTTCGATTGATTCATTTTATCCGCAATTTAAAGTAAGGGTCTTTGCAGAGGTGCCCTTGCGAGGCGGGCGTCGGCCTGTGCCCGCGGGCACCGCGTGCAGAAGTTTGTTGCAGCCCGCCGGGAGCGAGAGGGCGCGGGCGCGAGCGACGTAGAGCCCATTGGGGGGGGGGGAGGTCGCTGGACACGTGGCCTCTCCCCATTAGCCAACGACGAATCATTTTTTTTTTATTTGTTCTTTTTTAAATTTTAATATACAATTTTAACTATAAATACTCCTTCCTCATTTCATTTCTACATCAAGCCTCCAACTTTCTTCACATTTTCAAAAAAAATAGATACCAACGAGTAGTTTATTTTCCCAAAAAATTGTATTGTAATTTTCTAAATATTCAATACAATTTATTTATTTTAATTGCATAAATTTAATTTATATTAGTTAAAAATAAAAAAGTAAAAATATATAGAGACCTCCAACATGGAGGTCTTCAATGCAGGAAAAATGGGTTTTACTTTATTTGATTAAATTATTACTCCATCCGAATACTTTGTATTGGCATATCACTTTTTACACACTATTTAAAAATCACTTTATTAATGACATGGACCCACTTGTTTAAGTTTTAATCCACTTCCTTAACAACTAAAGCTATTTTTTGAATTTTGGAGGCAATTTCAAACTTATTGAACAAAAATTAAAAAGGGCCGAAAATTCTAAATTTGGAGCCAAATTAAATCTGAAAATTATGGAAATTTTCATTTCATATCCAAATTATGCACATAATTCGAAAAATTCAAATTTTTCATCATAAATTTAAACCTCCCTCTATACAAAAATTGGCTATAAATATACCATAACAAATTGGCAGCCAACACAACAAAACTTCCAAAAAAAAAAACTGCATCTTCAATTCTTCATGAAGCAAAACAAAGACTTCACTCCTAAGCAAAAATTGCAGATCACTCAGTTCTTGCTTGTTGGCAGCAAAAATGGCAGAGCCGGCCATGGGAGAAGAGCAGCAGCCGTCATCAAGTTCAACTCCACCGTGAGGACGGTCGCGAGGATTTGGGCTGAAGCAAAGGAACAACAACAGTTAGAAGTCCATATTACTCTACCATATGGCAAGTTAAACAGCAGAGCAAAGAGGATTGAAATAAATCTGGAATTAATTGCAAGCTTGGATATGGGTCAGAGATCTACTCAAAGAAGATTAGCAGAAAATGTGAGCTGCAGCCAAGGAACAGTGAGAAAATGGCTGAAAAGGGGGCTGATCAAACCACACACAAACTCTATCAAGCCTGATCTAACTGCCCCAAACAAATTATTGAGGTTAAGATTCTCACTTGAAGCTCTAGAAATTGACAGGATCCTCAACATACTCAAGTTCAAGAGCATGAAGAGTATTGTGCACATTGATGAGAAATGGTTCTACATGACTAAAGGTGTTAAGAGATTCTACATGGT
>JAYJMF010000056.1:138136-158473 GCA_036873715.1 Salvia sclarea
AACTGGGTAAACAATTCTTGTGTTCTTTTTCTTCAGTTTCTTTTATTTTCGTGATTGCGCGTGTGTTTTTCCCAACACTATGTTATAAAATCGAAGGGGTAGTTGGTCACTTGGCCTCCGCCTCAGCAGATGGAAAATAAAGAAAGCCAAGATCAACCAAAATAAAGAGAACTTGTCGTTTGAGTTTCGGTTTCGAGTCCTTCATGATGCGGTCTTTAAAATTTATGCATTTATTAATCCAAAAAAAAAAAAGATCTTGTTGTTAACGCGGCCTTTAAAATTTCTGCATTTATTTATAAAAAGAAAAGACATTGTGAATTCCTCTTTTTTGTTTGTCACTTGTCATGTTTTGGTGGATCTATTTAATTTTATTTGAATATTGGAGTATACAAATGTTGAATATTTTTTGTATGTTATATTCAAAAAATAAAACAATTTTTTCATGTTTTACAAATAGACACTAGTACTGATATGGTTAAACATATAATACAATTATTTAATTATTCTCTACATGTATGTAAAATCAATTTTCGTTTCCCAAATTTGTAATCCTTATCTCTTTTCCTTAAAATAAATGACAACGGGGTAAATTTTTATTTTCTATATGAATGTTTGACCAGACTTGAATCTTGACTCTCTCTTTTTTCACTTTGATATGATACAGTTAGTACTTAGTATTATTTAATTGCATAACCTTGACAGTTGCGAGGCATTTGCTATGTAGTTATAAGCGATGAGTCTTTTTCGACGTGCATCACGGAAAATGAACTCAAAAACGTAAATAGTGTTTTCAGAAGTGGGGGACGGCGGAATCGTGGTGAAATCGCCGGAAAGGAGTGATCGGAGTGGAGATATGGAGTAATATTACGAGAAATGGTAAAAACGGAATATGGTGCCTTGAATGCCTTTCTTTCTTTTCTTTCTATTTCGGGTAAAAAATTATGAGGTTACAAGGTGGTGTGGATGAGAGAAAATACCTCGCCTCATTTCTATTCGATTGCTACTAACTTGACCTAGAATTACATAACTTGGTTTATATAGTGCCTTTATCGGGGCTACAATGGGAAATTCGGGAAAAGGTCGTACAAGGGCAAATTGGACATTCCCGGGTCCCGTTAGCCTGGCGGTTAGGGGCAAAATGGTCATTTCCCGTCCGACAATTTCCGAGCCTCTGTTGGAGTGCCTTCGTCCTTCCTCTTTTCGATTATCCTTTAGTGAACGTTCTTTTCACCAAGTGCCCTTCCACCGGACTTAAGTGTGTCTTCTCACGAGCATGCCTTCCATTCTTTAAGGCAGGATATGAGTTTTCTAGATCCGGGAGTGTCCGGACTGGGAGAAAACGGGATATTGGCATATCTTTACTTGTGAAAGTGAAGCATACTTTTGGACTTGCATTCTTGAACTCCAATTTTGAGACATTCTCCATTCGGGGCGCCCATGATAAACTTCATTCCCTAGACTTCGTCATTCTTCATCCTCCGGAGTGGAAGACATCCGGAAAATGGGCCTTTGGGCTTAGCTTTTAGGAGATCTTGGATCGTGATTTTCCAATTGGGCCGCTTTATTGGGCTTCTTAGGGAGCGGCCCAATTATACCTCATCAGTAACTTACAACAAAGAATCAACATTTACATTATTTGTTTTTAGACCTATCATTTTTGTGTGTTCAATTAGAGTCGAGATTATAGACTTTTATCTGGCTCTGAAATTCAAGATTTAGAAATTTATCTGATGTTGAATATTAAAATTGATTGATGAATTTTAAAGTCCATTGGACCATTGTTGTCCTACATGTAGCCAACTTCTGATAAACAGTTTGAAAGAAAGAAGTCGTTGATGCCATAGATGATAGAATCCACACCACATGCCCCTTCTTGTCTAAGTGATGGTGAAAGAGTTGGACTGCAATTTAAGATTGACAATTCAAAGCATACAAGAAAATATAGTAGACGGCGGGGGCGTAGTCTGGAATATAATTTGGAGGAAGCTATTTTTTTTAATTAAAAAAAGTATCTAATTTCAAAAGTGCTAAATACCGGAAAAAAAAAAATTATAGTGTTAAAAAAAACACATTTTTCCATTTCTGCGACGGAGCACTGCATCTCGCAAATCCTCCAAGCGACAACGTTGTTGTCATGGAGAATCTACAAACGCTCAAAGAATTCCCAATATCAAGAAACTTGACGTTTTCCCTTCTTACCAATAGGTCAGACTATCAGATGTTCGAGTCAAAACAAAAATCAAAATTAGTAAGATTGTATTTTACAAAATCTATGTTAGTTTTTACAACTTACAAGGAGAGTTAGTAAACAACAAAACATATCACTAAGATTCATGGATTAAACTCTTGTGACCACTAGCTCTATTGTTGACCACATCCCTTCTTCATAAGAAATGCTGCTGGTTGCCTTACTCTTCTCAGATAAAACCATTTCTTCAGGAACAATTCTTGATTTTTTCGAAGATCCATCATCATCATCATCTCCCTCCCGATCAAAAGCCTCAGCAAGTTCATACACCTTCTGCTTCAGAGAACTCTGAGACCTCAAAACACGCCTATTCTTGTACAAGAAAATGAACACGAATATAGCAAGAGCTGAGAATGAAGACAGCCCAGAAATCAAAAACAGGCCCTTGAAATTGCTGACAGTTAGCTGTTTGGAGTCAGCAGCAGTTCCATTCCTTGAACCGCAGCCTCCTTCGCCAAACCACTTTCTTGATATCTCATCCATTTTCCCATTCTCTTTCATCATCAAGATTTCTCTCGACACGTCCGGGGCTAATGGAGACCCCTTCTGAAATGGCTGCAGCATTTGTGTTCAACTTAGTAATCATCATCATAATTCATTCATAAACAGCTCTCTAATAAGATGAAAAGATGAAGAAGGCTTACAAATCCAAAACCAGAGTTTCTATGGATTGGACCACTCATGGTGTATTTGTGGCAATACTCATTGAGGAAGAGCTTGATGGAAGGCAGGTTGTCGACAATGGCGCCCACTCCTCCTCTCCGGCTTCCCAGCGAGAGGGCTTCGTCGTAGTCCTCGAACGAGGTGTAGACTCTGAACTTGGATCTGTCTGGTTTAGTACTATCCAAAACTGCCCTCACAAAGGACCCTTCCTTGAACCCAACATATTCACCTTTCATTGTCATGTCGCGAAAGTCCGTCGCCTCCAGCTGCTCCACTGTCCTCATGGAGGTCAAGTTTGCCGTGTAGCTCGATGTCAGCACGAGCACTGCAAACAGCCATACGATCACCACGAATCTCGACAAGTTGCTCTTCACTTTCTCCTCTGTCATTAATTTCAAGTGCGCATGAGTAAGTCTTTTTTAAGGCCAAAAAAATGAGAAAAATGTGGATATACATCAAGTATTTGAGGGACTTACTTTGTGAGAAAGTTAGAGTTGAGAAGGCGAACCAGAATATCATTCCGACTTGCTTGTGAGGCGGGCCACGGAACTCATGGTTTCCTCGATGCTCGAGTGCCCATACGACGAAGCCAGTGAAGATGAAGAATGCTCCAATGGTGAACCAGAGCTGGGGTGTGAGAGGCTCCATGAAATTCCAAGCATCTTCACTCTTTTCCCTTATTGGCACAACTGTGGAAATCCCAGAGTCTATGTAAGAAATGGTGAAGTCCACTTGCTGTGATCTCTTTGCTGACATCGTAACGTCTGTCACCACTGCATCAAAATTCTGCTCATTGCTAACAAAATTTGTAGTCAGAAAACAATGATCTAATTAAGTAAGGATAAAGACTTTTTCATGTGCATTTAATCTACCTTGAGGAATACTTGTTGAATGAGGCTGTCATAGTTATAATGAGAGCTATTCTGTTGTGCATTTTGGAAAGGGATGTATTCATATTGGACTGGATAAGGCAGTGACCTCATCGCCTCTTCAAACACATCAATGCAGAATCCTGTTGCTTTAACTTCATTTGTTTCTTCATCTCTTGCAACATTCACAAGTTGGCTAGTTCTACACTTCATAGGGACTCCGATTCTCAACTTTCTTGCGTTTTCACTGATCTCCCAGCCTCTAGGCGCCTCGCTCGTCTGCCCCGGCCACACCACAGCTCCCAGGCTATGCTTCGGATCATCACTTCCATTCAAACTCTTTGAGATCCCATGATTTTCCCTCCAAAACCCGACCCTGCTTGCCCCGCGGCCTAACACGTTCATGATCTCAAACACGGATGGCTGCAGCTCCCCGTTGCTGATCTTGAAATCGCCACTCAACCCGTTCGAGGAGGTGAAGTTCTTGATGAGGCGAACAAGTGATGGTCCACTGTTTGAAGTCCCTATTGCTTCTAAGTCTGTCAAATTCCCTCTATTACCAACCGTTTTCTTGAATTTTGGTGACACCACGCCTACTCTTTCGACGGCTTCTGCTAGAGCAGCTATGCTATCATAAGCCCACAAACCGAAAACATTAAGTTCTGTCCTTTCCATCTCCGGATTCTCCTTATCAAACCTCTTCTTCCATCGCCTAGTGAAGTTTGTAACTTCACTAGACGTCGGAAAATAGGCCTTCACGCCTACCACACCATGCATCGCCTCAATAGTTTCCGAATCAACAGAATCCAAGAGACTAGTGAGCGCGTCAGCAATGATCCAAGCGTATCCCTCCTCCATCATCCCAGCCCTCTTCGCCATCTTGAAGAAACGCGAAGCAAGGGGTGGCAGTATGTGGACCACAAACACCCTCGTCTGCATAGTCTTCAACTTATGCAAATATTCAAGAATTTCATCATTTTGTGCAGAAGGTGAGATTGCAGTCATGTTTGAGACTAGAGCATTTCCTTCCAACAAATCCTCAGTCAAAAAGGGCACTAATCCACTCCCATAATTTGTGTCTTCGTAAACTAGCACGACTTCTCTCCAACCGAAATTCTTGACAATTGCAGCTACTGCTTTGGCTTGAGAAGCAGAGCACCACGATGATCTAACAAAGTACGGTGATTCGTGAGGCGATAGAGACGGGCTCGTTGCTGGAGATATTATTGGGACATTCACTTTGTCACCAATATCTATCACAAAGTCTGCTTGAATGGATGCTTGAGGCCCGAAAATCGCCATTACTTGAGTGTTCTTCAGCAGATCAATGGCTGCACTCAGCAAAATTTCAAACCTTCAAAAAAATTTAGCAAAATTTGCAAGAAATGTAAAAGCGAAATCGAAGTGTTGTACATACCAGCAGAAGCTGCAGAAACAACATCAGTGCTTGAATCTCTGAAATGAGGCACGAGCATCGTGTTGTAACTGTTTTCGGAGTAGAAATCTTCAATAGCCATAGAGATGCAAGTTTTGTAAATCTTTCCAAGAGGTGTTTGAAGATCAAGAATAACTCCGAGATCAGCCTTTGCAGCAGTCGCATTGAATCCATTTGTAAAGTGAAAAGTTTGGAAGAGAAAAAGAGAAGTCAAGAAGCAGAGTTTTGAAGTAGGCATATTGAAAAGCATCAAGAATCTAAGATTGGCAACTGAAGTATAATTAGGCCGTGAAAGTTTAGAGAAGAAGTAGTTTTCAGTTTTGTTGAGTTGGTTATATAAAAGAAATAGTTGAGAGAGATGTAGTGTATATGCATAAATTAGACTGAGTCAGCAAGAATTTGGTGACTTTGAAATTATAATGGCATTAGCAAATATCTTGGAGTAAATGTAAAAGGTAATACTACTAAGTCATCTAATAAGGGGGAGATAATGTGGAATTGTCAAACAAGTTACTAAGATTCTGAAATGACTTAGTTACAGGTTCACTCCATGCACTGCCCGTACCTAATCCATTCCAATTTTAGAGCCATACGATATTGGGTATTTGGAATTGGGGAAGTATTTATTGGAATTATTGTTCAAAATTATATACGAATATAGATGGCAATTGACAAAAATTTATTAAAAAATAAAGGATAAAATTGGTTTAAAGAGTCTTTGGATGCCTCAACTTTATCATTGAACTAGGCCTCATCGACTATATTTTCTAATCGAACTTAAAAATGTCCTTTCAATTTGCCTAAACTGACTGATATTATTTTCATATTACAAAAAATAGTACTATCAGTCAATCAAAGATCGCATATATATATAATTAATAATATACTAGTATGTAGTATCTTGAATTTGGATCAGACAAATAGTACACATTATTCTAATAGTTTGACCAAGACTCCTCTTTGCATATTTGATGGCAATAGACGAAAAAAGTGTAGACGAGCATATTAATTAAAAAGCATCACCAACACTTAAATTATTATAGTGGATATCATTAACCGACCAAATTACAAATATAAGAATTTCCTCTCGCAGTCTCTATAACGTATGGCCTTTGTTACCTTGGCTCTGCCCGATTTTTCTGAGTATATATTTCGTAAGTAATTGGGGCGTAGTTTCGCTAGATTTTGTCTTTACTATTTTATGCGTGTTAGTTATTTTATCTTCATTTTTTTAAGCTAAAGTTCAAATATTTCTATAAACGGATAATATCAGTGACTTCTGAATCACAGGACCTCTACTCATCCAGAAGGTCCAATAGATTTTTTATTAGACATTATGTTACTTCAGTGACAAAGTCTAATGTTTCTTCTTCTTCTTTTTCACTTATGTTTTGCTTGTCCCGAAAATCGACCAATTGAATTTGATCATAAATCCTATATTTGCCTACTAGCAAATGATAAACAATTAAAATTGTAGTGATAGATGAGAAATCAATATCGATCCTCATTCTAAAGAGAAAAAAATTATAATTACAACTTACAAGCTGTATATTTCAACATGAATTACATATTATAAAGTAAAGGTAAGTACTTTCAGAAGACGAATTATTGATTAGGAAAAGAGAAAATAAGAAGATATGTACTCAACTTAGTGTGCTTCACAATTCACAAACTTCTCGAAAGGTCTAAAAATCTTAAAGAGACCGTTACATTGCGATGCAAAAAACAGATATTTCAAAGACTCTTGACTCAATATTATATTAGCATAAGTCGGTGGGTAAATGATGGTTCAATTACCTCAATAATTGTAATAATAATAACAATAATGGTTCAGTGTCAACATGAAGTTGACATTCTGTTATTGTTTTTAGGCATGCAGTAGCCCTTTTAGCCATTTCATAAATTGCTAACATCCATATATTTTTATTGAGTGTTCCTAAAGCAATTAATCTTCTAGTTAATAAAAAATCAACAAAAACATTGTAGAAGTCAATATTAAACAAAATACGTTAATAACTAAGACCTTCATATTTTATGCAATCAAAATATTAATGTGTATCAAGTTGACTGCAGGCAAATCAATTACCAGATCCAACTGGTTAAATTACAAAATAAGGCACCAAAAAGACTTGTACATATAACACAAAAGAATTGTGCAGATTTAGGTTCTGTACTAACATTTTATCAACATATACACACTCAAAATGCTCCCTCGCTGAGAAACATAAAGAATTTCTAGCCTTCCACAAATCAATTTTATGGCTACAACTCTACTGCTTTGACCATTAAAAGAGGAAACTAAAAAAATTGGAGCAAGCAAATACTATAAAGGCATTTACTCATCACAAACCGCGCATCTGCAGTCTAATGTACAGATTCTGCAATAATTTTACCTCAGGAACTTCCATGAGATCTCATAGATGAGATAGACTGAGCTGAAACAGATGCAGTAGGACTGTTGAGATCACGCTCCCCGTTGGTGTTCTTCGGTTGACCACTCAACTTCTCTATCGCGTCTTGACACACTTCATTGAACCAGTCATCTTCCGGAAGTACACTGCAAACAGCAATACACGTAATTCTCATGCAAGCCGGACAATATATTAGAACAGAAGAGTCTGAGTTTTTTCATCTCAAGAAACGCCAACCCCAGTATGGATACTAGATCAACATTTTCATGACTTTCACTTAGACATGAATACTACCCAAACCTCAAAAGCTTCCATCAAATGACAACAACAGAATCAAAAGGACATTCTACGGAATATCACCGATGCTCCCAGCAAATGTCATTATTTCTTGAGTAGATTTCTAGTTTAGCTTTTCACAGTGATAGTCATGTTCCATGATTATAATTAGGCCGCTAAAAAACTGCTGATAATCATTAATTCAAATTTTCGGAAAAAAAATATAACAATAATGACAATGTAAGCCCAATCAAATCTCAACATGGGAAAACAGTTATGGAAATGAAAATAAACGAAAAAACACGCCAGCTTATTACCTGTTTGGATCCATGCCTGTTGAAGAAAATGCAGCTATTGCTTTATTTATAATATCATTCACCACGCGATGCAAGTTCCTAGACAAGTAGCGGCCTTGCGAAGCGAAACACATGACAAATTTCATATCCAGATAGAACTGCAAGAATAAAAAATATAAATATATAGACAAAGGCATGCAAAACTGAAGCAACCACAGAGCCCATATCAGTTTTTCAAACCTGCTGTAGACCAAGATCACCCAAAGGCCTAGGTCCCTCCTCAATGTCGTCCCAAAATGTTTGGTCTTCTGAAAGCCATAAAATGACAGTCTCCGTAAGCCTCATCAACAACAATGTGGCAAACCTCTCCCGGCCTACAAACATATCTGCTGCTATACTAGCCATCCTATTCAACTTTGCAAAAAGATCCTGGAAGCATAGAAGATAGAGTACAATAAATGGATGTCCAGCTCTTCAATGTTCTTAGTGGAAGGAAGTTAATAGATTGTACACCATATTTTGTCCACAAGAAAGAAAGAGTGGCATTCACATGATATTAACACCATCATGTAAGCAGTTTATCGAGATAGGGTAGCCAACTGATCAACTTGAAAATGGGAAGTATACCTGAAATACTGGAGTAGGGAACCACTCAATTTCGTCTGCATTCCCATTCATATTTATGTATGTTTCCGCAGTCAGATAGCTATCACCTTCTTCCGTAAAAATAAGGTCTAGAGCATGTTGGCGGCAGAAACTATCTTTCAATCTATCAACAGAAGTCACAAGGCGCCTCCTCCATTCCCTTTGCTCAGGATTACGGTTTTGGCGGTCCATGGGCCTTCTACGAGCATCTTCCTTGTAATTAGCCTGACTAACTGGGGCGAGCTTCATTGCTGCACGAGGCAACAGCTCCTCGGCCAGTAAGGATGCATTGGCAAGCAATGCTATTTGTTGTGCTTCAGTTTCAGCCATTCGAACAATTTTATTTCCTGAGCCCTCAAAATCTGCCTCTTCCTCCATTGAAGCAGGTAAAGCTTTTATGAGCATACTTACATACGAATTGAACACCTGGAACAAGCCATCAAGTGTTCGACTTCCTAACTGCATGCTTAATAGGGGCCCTACATCTTCAAAGAAGTCCTGCATAACCAACCATAAACACCATAACTAGGATCAAGGTTTATACCATCAAAAGAATATCTTACACAGAAGAGAGCTATAGCAGATATTTTGTCGGCAAAAGTATTAAGCACACAAGAAATTATAAGCCAACACACCCTTCCAAGAGAGTTTTAAAACCAAAAAAAAAAGGTGGAGCAATGGTCATGAATAAGCAAGCCATCCTAGATGACTGACAGAAGACAATAAAATCTATGCAATCTAGAGGATATTAAAACATTAAATAAATTTAAATAAATGAATAAAAGACTTGGTGTTGGTCGGTTAATTATAATCAAAGTTGAGCTACAATCCTAGACATTTACATACTTGATGATAGTCCTATATCTTACAATTTTATTTGTCAAAATAAGTTTCAAGGTTAGCCTCATCTATCATTCCTATTTATGCCTGATGTCAGATGTTGTTGAATAAATAAGTTGTGTTTTGAGTCTACCGCAGATATCTCAACTTAGATCCTAACATTATTGCCTGCTCATAAGCCATAATGAAGTTTATCAAGAAAGAAGATTGTCTGATGTTTTAGAAGTTACTAGTTACCAGTTTCTAGGAATTATATTCTGAGTAATGTATTTTCTGGTGACAGAGGTAACAATTTGAAAATGATAGCCACTCAAGCCTGTGAAACAGATTTCAGGACAAGATATTCATCATATTCCGCCCACACTTCTGAACACAACAAGTATACCTGGACCATGTTATTAAAACGATGAGCACTACTCGAAAGCTTGTGCTGATGTGCCAATGCACCACCAGCAACAGCTGCACCAGTTCTTCCAGACAAACGCACAGAGTTAGGAGGATATGTGAGCTCCCAATCATCAGCAGCCGCTAAGGCAGCTGTACTCTCTTCAATTCGCTTCAAATTGGCATCCAGAGCTTGCTCAACACTCGGTCTGAAAAGCTTTATAAGAACAGGACAAAGAGCAAGACCACGAGCTTCCAGTAACGAACAGTGGCCTAATGCTATTTGAACACATTCTGCAGCAGATCTCAATCCCCCAGCAGCTGCAGATGAAGCTAGTGCGTGTCTTTTTACTAGAAGTGCAAAAGCTTCTGTCTGTTTCGTTGCCCACATGACAAGCTCAGATGTATAAGATGTCTCCTTACCAAAAATAGCCATGGAATCACTTGCTGCTTGAGCAATGGCAGAGAATACAAGCTGTGAAAGTGCTGCTGTATAAGCTCCACCATAAGATGTGCTCGATGGACGGAGACTTTGCATGTTGTATTGATACCTCTGATAATGAGCATTAAGGAGTAAACTATGAGCACGTGGACCATCACCAAGCTTTTTAAGAGCAGAAATTGATGCACGAAGCTCAGAACCCCGTGTGGAAGGTTGGCAGGCAGCTTCAGCAAGCTGATCAGCTAACCTTTGTCTGCGTTCAGTTATAGAAGTCTGAATTGACAGAAGCATGACAGGAGACAGAGTCTTCTTTTCTTTTGCTTCAGCCACAACCCGCTCACCCTCATCAAGGCTGGCTAAAGCTTCATCAATCCTTCTTTCAGCTAACAATACATCAAGATAATCGGGAAACTCTGTTGACCATTTCTCTAACTCGGAAGGTTCTCCTACTTCATCACTTGATAAACCAGTTGTCACAGGAACAGTGTCAGATGAGGAGTTAATATGAACTCCCTCAGCTAGATTATGAATCAGCGTAGCCTGCGTGGACAGCAAGTTTCTCATTGATGAAAGCTCACCCTCTAAGTCTGATATCTCTTTGGAAGTACTGCAGTTTTTATAGAAAGTAAGATGAAAACTATTAGATTAATATGTGAATATGCAGCAGATGTTAATAGCTAAATAGATCTAGTTTACAGTAAGACATTCTGGATACACATTAAAAATGTATGGTAATAGAAAAATGTCCTGATTAAGAAAAAAAAAGGAGCGGTGTCCAGGAGTTCTCTTTATATTTTAGGTCATCGAAGAGAAAGTCAGAGGCTATTAAGTGGATATGAGCATGCAGCAGCTGTTGCGCCTTTGCTGGACAGCATTTTGATTTCTTATATATCAAGTTTCAATACGTAATAATATCTAATCAGTTATTCAAGTAAAGAGGTAATTCCTCATGTTAGGTCATTGAATGACTTTGTATTCCAGTTGAAGTCTAAGGATAATATTTCTATATAAAAATGGGACAAAATGCAGAGTGGATATATTGTTACAATGACCCTGACAACCACAAAAAAAACTCACCGAATAAAAGCTGTATAATTTGCATATACACTTCGGCGCATTTCTTCAGCAGAAGCTCTTTTCAGATCAACAAGATATGAGCATAACTGTCTAATTTCCTGCAAAAAATGCTCAAACTGTTATATAGCAAGCACCCATTTCCTATGAACCGTGATAGATCAAATTTAAATCCCAGCACTATGCAAAGCATCAGCACTGGAAATTGATTTCCCCAGGACTCCCTACTGGAAAAGAGGATGAGTATTTTCACTGTGGGTAGACATTGAGGTGGCTGTTAAGGAGGCAGTTCGCACGAGCTATAGAGTCCATTTAATTCTTATGACATGCAAAGAAGATATGAATCGATAGAATTAAACTGGTTTAGAAGGAAATTGCTGTTTCGGAAACATGATGTATTGGAGGTGGCTAAAAACTTCATTCCATTCAGATCTTTTCTCTTTAACTGAAATCAAGTTCTCTTATCTGTCCACCACAATTGCTCATTTCTCTTTACCTATTTATGGTAAGAGCTCACAGCTCAAAAATTGGAGCATCGACACCCAAAACACAACATCCAAGCACACATGATACTCGCGAATAGCGGAAAAAGTAACATATCAAAAAATCATTTCTATTTTGGGGTATGTTTGCGAAATTGCACATTCTTTCTCAACACCATATTTTTTGAATCATAACAACATGAGATGGTAATTACCGAGATCTTTGAAACTAATTCTGTGATTGCGATACCACTTTAAAAAGGAAGGGGAAAATGCCTATGAATCAGAAACTCGATTCCTCAATCATTAACTAATTATTTTCAAACAAGTTGCTATCATATATTTACTTTAACGCATTCCTTTTTCCAACCAAATTAAAATCCAAAACAGGAGTTCTCCGTTATTCCAATCCGCCCATCAATAAACACAGCAAAAGTTCCTGACTAACCTTTTCGCTAAGCGAATGACACTTGGACTGCACAAAACCATCGGCATCGAAGTTATCAGACTTGAAAACTTTCAGATTTTCCTCAAATTTCACCCCTCCATCTTTGACATTCCCCTTTACTGAAGCTCCCGTGTGCGCCGCTCTTGACCGAGACGATTTCGCCGAAGCCATTGCTAAACAGACTTCCTCAAAAATGAAGTAAAACAAAACCAATCGGCTAAACTAAGCTGAGCAAAACAAATTAGCCGCAATTCGGTGGCTCAGATCCAACTGTTGCTGCTCCGACTCGAAGCTATGGCAGCTCCGATCCGAAAGTGGAGGAGAAATCAAAAGACTAATACAGTATAGATGAGATTAGGTATTGAATCCGCCATTGAAATGGGAAGAAGAAATTGGGAGGTTTCGTGGAGTTGGTTTTGGTTGGCGGAATGTTTTGGTGGAGACCCAAAGCGAGTTTGTTCGTTTGTTGGGCTGTCGAAGAAACAGCTCTTACTTTTCTTTGAATTAAAATACACATAAAAAATGTTTTCTTATTTTATCAAAAATTGGCATCATTATTGGTCAATTTTGTGATTAATTTATCCATCAATTTCAAACCCCGTAAGATACAATCATGTCGTCTCCCCCACAATGCAATTATTATATCTCGTCACTAGAAAATTATTGCAATTTTTCATGATCAGAGGGATTATATATTTCTAAAATTTAAGATGATGGTCTGATAATGGAATAATGGAATAAAATTTTAACTTGGATAAAATCCTTATGAATTATGTATATATAGTCTATTTACACGAGATATAATAATTATGCATTCGTGTAGGTTTAAAAGATATATGTTACATAGGTGCTTGAGTGCGGGAACCGGGAACAATAGGAAACAAGTAAATTAATCGGACGAAATTACCAAATAATCTTGCACGAGTAAATTTCTTAATTTAGCCATCTTAGAATTAATCGGACGAAATTACAACACCTCAATTGAACTAACATAAAAGTTAAGTCATCTTCACCTCTACCAACAACAGCAGATTCACTTTTGTGCATTCTTAAAGCAAACTTTATCGTAGAAAAAATGTGTACTAACTACTAATTGATAAATGAAAAGATACTCCTACAAACTGGATTAGCTGGTCCATGAAGAAAGCCAGCCAATCTATCCAACAAATAAAAAGGGGGGTAAATGCATCGATTTTTTGTTGAATTTCAACAAAATAAAGCACTAGCCAAATGATTGGCAATAGCATAGCAAAAAAAACTAAGTCAAAGCATTCACATTATTATCAGTTCATTTGGATCAAACTTAGATCACAAGAACAGGTGAAGTTGTCAGAGAATTACAAAGCCAGAATAGTTTGTATCAAGACAAAACAAATACGAAAAGGATCTTCGGCCTGAGGAGACATTGATGAAGACTCATATGCCGATGTCCAGCCTCATTCAGGAGTGTCGGTGCGGATGGCTGAAAAAAATAAAGCAATCAAAAAAGCTCCAATCAGAATAAAGTGCATTTCTGCTATAGAAATTGATTGAATAAAACAATTCAGGAAAAAGACACTAGAAAATTAGAAATGCAGCAAGCTAGCATATAAATTCCCAAGTGCAAAGTTAGAGTTTCTAACATCAAACTAATGACATGAAAGAAATAAGCAGAATATATCTATAAACCACACAGGGTAAAGATCTCTCTCCCGAATAGTATAATATAAAGGGTGGTGAAAGTAACTTTTTCACATATAATCAGAGTCCATAATCAGTTCCACTGTATTCACACTTATCTGCTACAAGCTCTGAAGTCCTTCGATTCGCTATAGCATAAACAGATATTCAGAAAAATGTAGAGCCCATAGTCCCTTGCACTGTTCTAAAGTGGTATTAATCTAATATCTACAGCAGACCGATTTATAATCCCTGTGTTCAACAGAAGATTGCACTTCTATTTCCTGAAAGATAAATCCACTGAAGCTGGATAACAAACCAGTAAACCTAAGAAAGAAACTACACCTTTTTTACAAGCTATGACCTGTCGCATGATTTCTTGCATAACAGGCTTTTTAAGGAACTTAACTTTACAGCAATAAGTACACAACACCTTAAGATTTGCAAGTAAGTTGTTCCTAGTCAGAATTCGGAAATTGAAGAAATATAAGGAACATGGATGCAATATTGTTTCTCAACACAAAGAGTGCTTAGAATGTTAATGTTCAGGAAAATGGAAAGTTCTTGTGGTGTTAATAGGGACCAATGGGCCTGGTTCCATTCAACTTTATAAATTAACAGTCATAGACAGCTATCAAACAATGAAGACATGCATCTGGCACTCTCACTCGAACTAGGAGCAGATGGCGAAGAAATGAGTCAAATTCTAGCTGAAAAACAAAAATACATGGTGAAGCAAACCTTCCCAATAAACAGCTCATCATTCAGCATAGAACTGTAGCAAAATTGATTGTGATAACTCCCAAAATGAATAAGAAACAATTTAACAATTTGCAACTATTAGCCCAAAATGAAACCAGTATAGATAAAGAGTGTTTCCTTAGGAACAGGGGCAGAGCCAGGATTATAGCTCAAAGGGAGCTAAAATCTTAAAGATTGAAATATAGGCGTGCAAATACAAAAAATAAATTTTAAAAATTCAAATTATAAGTGCAAAAAAATTATTGTTTTGGCCATGGGGGTGCTTGGGCTCCCCCCTGCCCCCTGGCTCCGCCACTGCTTCGGAGTAGTGACTGAAAACAATTCAGGAGCACGGGTACTAACCCATGTTAATCATAGCACAAAAGGAAATAACTCAATATGGAGAACCACTTCCAAAGATGCAAAAAGACCCCACGGCAAAACAAAGGATAGAAAAGCATTTAGATCGACAAATAAAATAACAACTTCATAACACAAGAATCAAAATTAAGGGCGCAATCACAGCCTAGTACACGCCATTTTATCCGTGCACATATCAAATATTGTCAAGAATGCTTCTCAATAAAAGGGCACCAACCATTTATCCCAACTTTTACTAGGTACATTACGCTCCAAACCAAGCTTCATCAAACATCAACTCCAAATTTTAATACACTTTCTAATTAAGACAAACCAAATACCTAAAAATGAAAATCCAAACATCACACAAATCCAATAAGCATACCACACAATTACGTCAAGGTATCATAACTAATAACTCAACCCTAATAAAGCCTCGCAACAGCTGAAACGAATCAATCGACAACGAAAAACACAAACATAAACCCAATTGATGAAACAGATCACGAAAATCGAAATATAGATTTGAAAGGAAAATAAAAAAGAAATTACTTGGTTTCTCAGGCTTTCCGTCAACCCATTTGGAGACGTTGAAATGGACCTTCTCACGGGCCAAAGCTTCGGATCTGTAAGGTTCTTTCAAGCACTGCCTAACGAGACTGGCGCATAGATTGGAGTAGGTTATGTAGGTCATTCCGGCAGCTCTCCAAAACGGTTGCGCAGCGCTCGACGACATTTCTTCCTCTTTGTTCACTTTCTCTCTCTCTCGGTAGAGCGTGTGTGATTTGATTGGGGATCCATTCATATAGGCCTTTCACCTTGTTTGGGTCCTGTTAATGGGCCGCCTTCTACTCGTTCTGGGTCCAAACTTAATTACAAACCTATTTTTTCCATATCAATAATTCTATTTTCATTTCTTTTGTTTTCAGAGGCAATATTTCTATCTATCCGAGCAGGGATGTCCTTTGGCCATCATCGGTATTGGTATTTACATGTCTCGTCCCCCAATTTTTTTTCTTTCTGATTATTACTCACTAATCTCAAGATTATACTTTATATTATGAGTAAATTTTATTTTATGTATATTCAGATTCACAAGGATACCCTCCCCACCCCCACCCCAATACTTGTAAGTCCCACAAAAGTTTTTGTGGTACAATAGTCACACGCAATGAAAAACACTTAAACTCATACTGTTTCAGCAAAAGCGTTACGTTTGTTTTTGGCATTAGAAATTAAGAAAATTTGAAAAATGGTATAAAATGATGATACAAATATACATAATTTAAAGATGTGTGAATAATAAAATGTTTTTAAAAGGAAACATAACACTTTCGTTGGAACGACTTAAAAAGGGGACAAATTAAAAAGAAAAACGTAACACTTTTATTGGGGTGGACGGACTATTATATGGAACATGTGACTAAGTTATATACATCACCTTTGAACAAGTCCCACAAAAGATTTTAGGATACAATAGTCACACACACAAAATGAAAAACACTTAAACTCTTTTTTTTTTTATAAATAATTGCAGAAATTTTGTAAATGGCCGCATCATGGAAGACTCGAACCCGAGACCTTTGGTATTGAGCATTAACCCCCTACCACTAAATCAACACACATACAAACACATAACCCGAATTACTTTTCCACATCAAACAAAATGATTCGTGCTTCATATTATTTCAATTATTTTATTTTTGAGTTGGAGATTTTTCAAATAACTTAACTCAACATTTTAAATTGTTCTTTTCACGAAAGCATTCTTTCATAATACTCACAAAATATACCAAGCCATTTCATTTCTTTGGTTGAAACGCAGTAGCAACTTTTGATAAATTGATTGATTTTACGACTCCCATAAACTCCTCAACCAATTATATTCGTAAGTTCGTAACAGTTTTAAACGCAATAGAACGTACAAATCGGAGAAAACATTAATTGAACAAGTCCACAAAAAAATGGAAATTATAAAATTTGCAGGAAATGACAGTCTCAGACAGCCAAAATTTTCGCTACATAACTATTAATGATAAGACTATTTGTGCATTATAGTATTTTACTAGAGCTTAATCAAAACTTGTAACAAACAGTTAGTAGTCCAGATGCGCCTACTTCCACAAACAAGGCAGGTTGATCCGTACACACATGGCCATTAAACGAGCAAAACAGCATTGATGCAACCATCATTTTCAGGATTATTTGTAACTTGAGCGTATTTCCCTGCATTTACCAGTATCATATCAGAGACTATGGAACAAATACCAGCTTCAAACTAAATTTATGCTAAAAAAGAAGTAACACAAATAAACGTACCCCACACAACTTTTCCAGCAGGGGTGACAAGTCCAAGTTCACTGCAGTTGACCTATATTATAGATGAAAAACAATTTCAGATGATGATAAAATTGTGGCAGACAAAAGTCACAAGGAGGAGTTGTTGCAAGCAAAGATTACCTCGATTATGGTTCCCCTGGTCATAACACCAAGAGAGGTATACATGGGGCCATTAGGATTCTTCTTTACACCGATGATTTCTAAATTGAATGTGCATTTCAGTTCAGGGTGAGTCACATGCGCTTTTGTGAAACGCAAACCAGATGGGCGAATGAACCGCTCATATTTCGGAGGTTTCCTTGTGAAACTCGGTCCTACGAATGTGGCCTTTGTGATCATCCTCTTCCACTGCTTGGCTGCATGACGCAAAAACAACGTCGCGAGCCATGAGCATGACTATCATTAGGACTTAGAAATCAGTACCACAACACCTAGAAACACCATGTCAAAAAGGATACATACTTTTCCTTTTACCGGATCTGATCACCCTAAACATCTCATCTTCAGCAACAGGTCTGACCTATAAAGTCATCACAAAAGTCAGTCAATACAGTATTGACATCAAAAGCATTAGGATGGGTTGTTCCTAAAATCTAAGGCATGCGGGTGTCAGTGAAGAATCATTTAGATGTGATTCCCATTACCTCCCTAAAATATCTATTTGCATAAACTGCAGCATCCACAAAGTAGGGTGAGCGCGAGAGTTTTCAGTTGAACATGAAGAATGAAACTATTGTTAGGTTTAGGGATGTTAAGGACATCAAGGATCATACTTCATCAAATAACTTCTATGCATATTTATGTTGATAAAACCACATTGACATAATTTTCCAGAGAAGAGCCTCATAAAAGAAAGCCTCTTACAGATCACATCTACATTTTCCAACTAAAACACTAACCAAGGGATAAGTTAACTACACAACCATCAGTCCTTATGATGTATAGGAATTATAAAAGGTTTAAGCTACCATAAATATCTTAACATAACGATACTAGTTTGTAGTAACATTACTTGTTCCATCTTAAAAGTTAAAGACAGTAAAAGAAGCCAACTGAAAATACAACTGCTTGTTCAGTGGAATACCTTTGGTAGAGGAACATCCCATTTTCCTGCCTTTTCTTTCTGTTTTTGCTTTACAGTATTGCTAAGAACCTGCACGGAGAACAAGTTTCTTTCAGCACTATTCCAATTGATGCTTATAAGATTACAAACCATGCTATTAATGAACGATAAACAAGGAATATAAGACTACCTTAGCTCTTGTGGTCTCATCACGATCAAGAAGATATGCAGGAAGAGCTCCTTCACGGACATTATCACCAACCTTGCGCCTAGTTGATGACTCCTCATGCATAGCCAAACTGTCGATATAAACGAAAGTGAGTGAATAGATTCCACAACACAAGTTGCTCAACTCTTATTTTACCATATATACAGATAAACTAAACTATGAAGAATAGAATACTTAACCACTAACACGATGGAGATCATTCCTTCAATAAATTATATAATCATAACAAAGCAAAACCTAAAAATAATATGAAGAGAAAAAGAAAACAGTAATTAATTAGAAAAGCTTACGTTTTCTTCAATAGCGCCTTCTCAGCATACCGCTTCTTCGCAAACATCTTACCCTTAATACCCAATGTCTATCCATTCACCAGGAAGAAGAAAAAAACGAAAATAAATCTCACAGTTCTCCAAAAGCAAATAAAATCAACAAAAAATTGAAGCAGAAAAAGAAGCTAACGTTTTGCGCGATTTTAGAGCGCTTGTGAACTTCACGAGCCTCCCTCTTGCGCTTGCGCTCGAAGTAGTCATGGCGATAGCCTTTCCTCTTCCTGTGCTGCTCGATGTAATCTCCTTGCGCCTGTCAAATTCAACAATTTTCAAATGAAACTCGAAATATGTAGGATATAAATTAAGAAAAATTCGCTTGCAGAAAGGAAAGATGCCAATCCAGACACATACCATTGTGGATTAGGAGTGGAATAGGGGTTTTGTGAAGAAAATTGAGCTGAATTTCGAAACCTAGCAGCCAAGGTTTCGACTGGAGAGGGAGAAAGTGATAAATTACGGCTATTTATATGGGGCCTTGGCTGTAAACCGACCCGGAAACAGGAGTATAATTTTTCATCTCTCCATAGTTGGGCCGTTATGCTTTTGTTATGGGCTAAATAAGCCCATTGAGGCTTTATTTTAAGGGTAATTCTATTCATAACCCCCAATTTACTCATCATAGCCCCCATTTATAAAAAAATAATAAAAATAAGATGAATGTACTCTTTTAACCTTGTAGCCCCAATTTAATTCTAATACGGAAGTATATTATTAAACATTGGCATAGCCGCATAGCCCCTGCGTTCCTCCTGGTTCGTTGCGCCGGATCGACCCGGCACTCCTCTGCCGGGGAGAGGGGCGGCGGCAAGAGTTCGCGGCTATCAAGGAGTCAGACACGGCGACGGTCGTCGTTCGACGGGTGGAGTTCGCGGCGACGGAGGAGAAGGAGGTTGTCGTGGAATCTGAGTAGCAGAGACGAGCGGCTGGGGGAGCAGGGGATAGGGATAGGCACCGGTTGGAGCACCAGATTCTGGTGTCGGACAATGGTGAGACGGGAGCAGCGGCCGCAGAGGGGCAACGGAAGGCTGCTTTTCTGGGAAAAAGAATAATTGAACTTTCAAAATTTGCAGATGTCGATGCGGTTATGATTCCGCCATGAATCC
>JAYJMF010000056.1:167185-191526 GCA_036873715.1 Salvia sclarea
TATTCCTATTGTTATTCCATTCCGAAGTGCATTCCATTCCTATCTAATTTCATTCTTGCATACCAGCCGCCACCTTATAATTTGATCAAGATTTTCTCTATTTAATGAGCCATGATTTTGCATTTAAATAAATAGACATGCAAAGCTCATCGAGTAGATCCTTATTGTATACTTGTACAAGTATTCATGCTTGTGACCTTTCACTCCATCAATAGGTGATTACACGAATTCGTTAAAAAAATCTAAATATTTGGGAATCCACATCAATTTGGAACCAACTTCAAATCCTCCTTATTACATTCCTCAAATTAGCCGTTAAATTTTTTCATAAATTTGATATCTACCGGTCCCCTATAATATTATTTAGTACATTTTATTTTTTGTAATACATGTATATATTTTTATTGTAATATAATTTTATATTTCGAAATAATATATGCTATACCTCTATAAGTGTGGCATATAACTCAGTTGTGTTTATCAAATACTGTTTTAATCAAAACTAGCTTATAGTTAAAAATGAGTTTTATCTCCACTAAGAAAAATCTACATTTTTCCGAATAAAGAACTTAGAAGAAAAAAATGTCTTTTTCTGAGACTTGGTAGAAATAATTTCTTTGGTTAGTCAACGAAGCAAATAAATGTCTTATTGTACGTGCGATACCCAATTTGATGTATATATTTGTATGAGGACATGACATGTGCATCTACCCATTTTCTTACACTATTTGTCAGCTCACTCAACCCAATAATAATAATAACACAAAAGAATCTAATTCCCAAATAATTATATACTGGAAAATACTAATATAAAAACTTGTTATTGCGTTCCAAGACCCATCGACTTTTCTTTAAAAAATTATAAAAACTTTGACAGCAAACTGGAGTATATCAATGAGATACATGATAATATTAATTTCATCTCCTGTGTAACAAAAAAACTATAAAGTTGCAAAAGTCATACCCACTAAAATATATCCTTGTATTGCAAAATTGCAAGTGGCAGCTGCAATAGTTTTATCCACTATAGTAAATAAAATAAAATTTTCAAGAATGGAGACTCTTGATTGATTGTATGGGTGAAAGATAGCAAGTGTTAACTCCGTCTCATTCTTCTTGTCCGTTTTTCTTATTGTACCGTTCCATTTTTCTTGTCCTATTTTTTTTTTTGGCAAAAAATTACACACAAAAAGTATGTGAACCCCGTGTGTACTATACTCTCTCACACTCATCAACTCCACTTTCTTAATTTTTGTGCCAAAAAAAAGGAGACAAGAAGAATAAGACAAAGGGAGTATTATGTTTCCTCCAATAAACAAAAAACTAGCATCACATAAAATTACCCGTTTAGATTAATGTATCCTACTAGTAATATTTTTGTGTTTCAATCGTGATACACTAATTCAATAAATAAAATATATTTCACGATGTAATAGACCACATTGATTATAACTTATTAACAATAATAAGAATTATAAAAAGTAAACGAAAGAAAAGCTAGAAAATTGAAAGAGAGAAGAAAATGGAGAGAGGACGAATCCAAGTGAAACTTTACCCTCATTCTTTAGGTTTCCATCAATCGTATAAACGTCGCAGCTTAGAAAATCAAATCTGTATAGAGAGAGTGCATAGATGTATGTATCTATAATAAAGGTATATTAGAGTGGATAGAGCATCTGTTGAATGGAACTTTTGACCTCTCAACCACGTAGAATACACGCTTTCTCCCTATTCAACATTATATTTAAAAAAAAAAAAAAAAATAGTCTAAAGAAAGTCCACCAGCCAGCCGTCCCAAAAGTAAACGCTTTTTGATACCTTGGTCCATGTCAACATCACCCCCACTCTCTCTTATGTTGCTCCTCTTCTCCCCTCTTTCCCACAATGAAATCCAATCCCCCCCTTGCTGGAGCAGCCATGCTCTTTGCGAATTCCGATGATCCATTCCTGCTCTTCCTCTTCCTCTTCCTCGCCTACCTCCTCTCCACCTCCCACTCCGCCTGCATCCCCCTCGATCGCCACTCCTTATCCTCCTTCAACCTCACCATCTCAGCCTCCCCTCCTCTCAACTGGTCCCTTTCCCATGACTGCTGCACCTGGGAGGGCGTCACCTGCGACGCCTCCGACCGCGTCTCCGCTCTCCACCTCCCTTTGAGGCGCCTCTCCGGCACCGTCTCCCCCGCCATCACCAACCTCACTGCCCTCACTCATATCAGCCTCTCCCGCAATTCCCTCACCGGCCCCCTCCCCACCGGATTCTTCGCCTCCTTCCATCGCCTGCGCCTCGTCGATCTCAGCTGGAACCGCCTCACCGGTGACCTCGACCTCCCCAATCGCCTGCCTCCGGATATCCAGACATTCAACCTCTCCAGCAACCACTTCCACGGCCCAATCCAGTCATCATTCTTCCAGCCTGCTCAGAATTTGGAACTCTTCGATGTCAGCAACAACAGCTTCACTGGGGAAATCCCGTCATTCATCTGCAGCTACGCCCCCTCGATCACGCGCCTCGACTTTACCAACAACGACCTCACCGGCTTCATCGGTCAAGGTTTCGGCGAGTGCAAGAATCTGGAGAGCTTGAGAGCAGGGTTCAATTACCTATCAGGAGATGTGCCTCAGGATATTTATCAACTCATGGCACTGCAAGAACTGTACTTACCTGGCAACCAGCTGTCTGGACCGATTGACCAAAGGATTGTCAATCTCAGCAACCTTAAATTCCTCGCATTGTACGGAAATAACTTCAATGGCACCATCCCCCAAGATATCGGGAAACTGTCCACGTTGGTAGAGCTGCAGCTTCACATAAACAAGCTGACTGGCACCATTCCACCCTCTCTATCAAACTGCACGGCCCTCACCACATTGAATTTGAGGGTCAATCTCCTCCAAGGCGAGCTCTCATCCTTCGACTTCTCGAATTTCGCCCAACTTAAAACGGTTGATCTCGGCAACAACTACTTCAATGGCACCTTGCCTGCCTCGCTCTTCTCTTGCAAGATGCTAACAGCGATCCGCCTCGCCACTAACAAACTCAGCGGAGAGATATTGCCGGAGATAGCAACCTTACAGTCGCTCTCGTTCCTTTCTCTCTCAAACAATAGCTTAAGGAACATGACCACTGCGATGAGGATTCTCACCGGGTGCAAGAATCTCAGCACCTTGACTCTATCTCTGAACTTCTTTGATGAAGTAATGCCGGGAGACGAGAACTTGATAGGCCTCGGGATGTTTCAAGAACTCCAAATCCTAGCTCTAGGGGGCTGCAGGTTCACCGGCCCAGTCCCTCTGTGGCTCAAGGGGATCGTTAAGCTCGAGGTTCTCGACTTGTCTTTCAATAACTTCACCGGTCCCGTTCCGGTTTGGTTTGGGACATTCCCAAACCTTTTCTACTTGGATTTGTCGCACAACCTCCTCACAGGATATTTTCCGTTGGAGCTCACTCGAATGCAACGGCTAGCGGTCAAGCAGAATCCTGATCAAGTCGATACCACAAGCTTAGAGCTGCCCGTGTTCGTACGGCCCGACAATGCCTCCAATCTGCAATACAGCCAGCTCTCGAATCTCCCAACAGCACTGTACCTCGATTACAACAATATCAGTGGTACCATCCCGGTTGAGATTGGTCAGTTAAAGTTCATCATTGCCCTTGATCTTAGCTACAACAATTTCTCGGGAAACATTCCAGATACGATATCTAGTCTCACTAATTTGGAGAAGCTAGACCTGTCTGGGAATCTTCTCTCCGGACAAATCCCACCATCACTCCAGAATCTCCACTTCTTGTCGTTTTTCAGTGTTGCGCACAATAATCTTGAAGGGCCGATACCCACAGGGGGGCAATTTGATACGTTCCCAAACACGAGCTTTGATGGGAACCCAAAGCTGTGTGGCCGCGTACTGCAGCGCTCGTGCACCAACGACGAGTCCGGCAACACAGCTCCTTCGGCGACTGGAAGAGGGAATAGGAAGAAAACCATCATACTCACCCTTGTCATATCCTCAGCCATTTTCACCATGATTCTGCTTCTGTATTGCATCTTTTCAAAGAGGCGAATCCTATCAAAGGGCAATGGTGATGAGAAGGATCTTGACACGATGTCCTTCAATTCCTCAGGGGTATTTCCCGAGGTAGCAAGGGATACCAGCCTTGTCATACTGTTCAAAAACAACAAGAACAAAGTGGAGGATCTCACGATACTCGATATCTTGAAAGCCACGGATAACTTCAACCAGTCAAATATCATTGGCTGTGGGGGTTTTGGATTGGTTTACAAAGCAACCATGGCCAACGGGATGAAGCTTGCGATCAAGAAGCTCTCGGGAGACATGGGGTTGATGGATAAGGAGTTCAAAGCAGAGGTGGAAGCCTTATCCACAGCCCAACACAAAAACTTAGTTACTCTGCAAGGCTACTGCGTCCACGACGGCTTCAGGTTGCTGATATATTCTTACATGGAGAACGGGAGCCTCGACTACTGGCTGCACGAGAGGCCCGATGGAGCATCACAGCTTAGCTGGCCGATTCGTCTCAAGATTGCTCAAGGGACAAGCTGTGGGGTGGCTTACATGCACCAAGTCTGCGAGCCACACATCGTGCACCGTGACCTCAAGTCCAGCAACATACTTCTCGATCACAACTTCGTAGCACACGTAGCTGATTTCGGGCTAGCTAGATTGATTCTTCCTTATCGCACTCACGTCACTACGGAACTTGTTGGCACCCTCGGCTACATTCCACCTGAGTACAGCCAGTCGTGGATAGCCACCTTCAGAGGCGATGTCTATAGTTTCGGAGTTGTCATGCTCGAATTGTTGACTGGGAAGAGACCTGTTGAGTTGTTCAAGCCAAAGATGTCGAGGGAATTGGTTGTATGGGTGCATCAAATGAGGAGTGAGGGTAAGCAAGAAGAAATCTTCGATCCTCTCCTGAGAGGCAAAGGCTTTGAGGAAGAGATGCTGCAAGTGCTCGATGTTGCCTGCATGTGTGTAAACCAGAATCCTTTCAAGCGTCCGACAATAAAAGAAATTGTTGATTGGCTGAAAGACGTAGGATCCAACCGAGAGACGACATAAGGTGAAAAACTTGTACATACAGAATCATGAGTTTGTTCTTCAGTCAATGTTGATGCCAGCATATGTTAAAACCAGTCTTGTTCATAGGAAAATTTTCTCCATTCAGAAGCAGATTTATGTAATATGAGTATTTGATGTGTACATAGATAAATTTTGTATTCAGAGGAAGTCATGTATTGAACAGTTTGATAGTTAGAGCTAGCTGATGTAGTTTATCTTACATGAACAAATGAAAGTAATAATTCTTGTGGGAAACAAGAGTTTCCATGAAATTTCTTTATGCTTTCACAGAAAAGGAAATCACAGGCTTAACTGCAAAGATATTAACTGGTTGCTCTGCATATTGCAGAACTTGTGGAACTTTATAGAACAAAGTGAGTAAACTAAATCATAAATGCATTTGAGAAGAGCTCCTGATGTATTAATATGATCCGGAAAGATAACTATAAACTTCAAACTAATAATGGAAACCTAAAACTTTCTTGCACATTTTGGAAAGTGGTCTGCTCAATTAAGTCTTTGTTTTAGATCTCAAATCATCATCATTCCTTTTCTAAGTCGACCAAGGTTCAAATCAATTCAGCCGAATTGATTCCCACTAAGGGTAATGACCACAAAGTTGCTAGTGGTCTAATATGATTGATAGAGATTTGATATAGTCAATACTACTCTCTTTTTCTATGTTAACCCATTACAAAATGTGGAAAACTTTTCACTCTCTCATCACCTTCAAACTCCCACAACACCATACCTTTTGCAATAGACCACTCTCACTTTCCTCTATCTATAAATTCCATCACCTTCCTAAATTTGAAGGGCATCTAACTATGACCTCTTAAGAATATTCCTGGCCATGTGAAAGTTATCTATTCATATTAACTTTCGAAGCTAATCTAGATTCATCTTTAACATTGCAAGCTTCTCACCAGGTCATGAATAACGAACAAATGTAAAAAATAACATTTCATCTTTAACATTGCAAGCTAATCTAGATTCATCTTTAGCATTGCAAACTTTCGAAGGCACAATTAATGAACAAATGTAAAAAATAACAATGCATCTAAGTCACATTACACCTTGGTTAGAGATAGTCCTATTAACTGATTTTAGTGCTGTCAATTCCTACTACACCATAATCTAACTAAAGTGGAGATTGGTGAAGAAACAATATGGTCCAGCATGGACATGTCATGATCTCTCAACAAGAAATTAAGCCATAATTATGAGTAATGACATCATGAAGAATATAAAATATGGACCTCGAACAACCATGCTTATTAAACATTCATGTTTCCGATAAACATGTAAACAAAAACATGATTCTTCTGAAAATGCTCTAACTCCAGTTTCTCGTTTAGGCATTTTGACAAGCAGATGGAGTTGTTGACAAAATAACGATTAGCAGCAAAAAATCACGGAACGGAAAGGGAAGTGAAGAATAACCTCAAATCTTCGCGCTAAGATTAAATCCATTGCTTCCAAAAAGTCGAGTGGAAATACCGAGCAATTTCAACTTTAGGCAGTGGCGAGAACAAGACAAAGAGTGACTGTTGCAACTAAAGATATTAAAGCGTTTTGCTATTCCAGCGCTTTTATTTGGAAAAACAAGTTCTTTTTTCATATACTCTAATCTCTATTGTACTGGTGTTTGAGATTAACAGAAAATAATATAGATTTTAGATTAATACATATTTTGTATTAATAAGTTAAAAAAACATCTTTTTGTATAAATCTTCTTTTTTTAATATTCGTTGGGAAAAATCAACGATTCAAGTCGGTTCCAAAACTGACTTAGAAGAGATATCTGTGTTTGAGATTGGAGTAGTCAAATTTGATTTGAGAATAAGTTACAAGTAAATATCTAGCTACAATTACAAATAAGAGTACTTCATTGGTGATGATGACAAAAGAAGAAAATTTTAAATGGAATACTATGTTTCAAGTTCGAGTAGTTCTTGCTAAAAAGAAAGTTCGAGTAGTTCTAGTTTGGGCCAATAATAGGCCCAATAAAATGAGACTGTAAATTGTATTCTATATACTCCATCTGTTCTATTCTTCTTGTCTCCTTTCTTTTGGGCACATAGATTAAGAAAGTGGAGTTGACGAGTATGAGAGAGTATAGTACATGCTTTTTGTGTGTAATTTTTTGCCAGAAAAAGAAACGGGACAAGAAGAATGGGACGACCCAATAAAGAAAACGGGACAAGAAGAATGAGACGGAGGGAGTAATATTTTTTATATGGCCTACAAAGCTCAAATTAGGCCGATATTGTTTAAATGATAGTTTATCTTATTTTTACTGACTTAAATAATTTAGTTTAGCTTAGAAGCAATTTCATTAAACTTTCTTACTGAAGATATATTAGACTTCAATCATTTTCTTTTAAAATCTTGTTTCTTCTGTATTTTGTTCAACCACGTTTGTTGAATTAAGCCTCAAAATTGATGTCACAAATGACGGTAACATATATTCGAGACAATTTTACTAAATTATTTTAACAGAAGTACAAACATGTATATGTATTAAATCATTTAGAAACAACAAATATCTTATTTCTGAACATCGCCACGCCATGAAATACGACGTAAGTTGCTAGCAAACTTTATTATGCAAAATTTAAAAACTAGAGATTACTGAAATATAATATTACATAACTTGTAATGCCTTCCGCTTTATTTCATAGACAGGAATATCATAATATCAACAGCATTAACGATATTGCATTCTCCATTTTGGTCGCCAAATGAGTTCAACCTTTTCTTCATATATTCGTCGAAATGGCCTTCAATTTTTGCATCACTAGCTCTTCAAGAAGCCCAAATTGTTGGAAAAAGCTGCCAATTTCCTCTCCTTAATGTTCCCCAAAAAAAACCCTAAAATGGGATTCCACCATTTAGGTAAAAAACTTATGGGATTTTCCTAAGGAGAGGAAATTAGAAAAGAGGGTAGAAAGTGAACCAAAAAAGAAGAAACAGCTTCTAACTTTGAGGGTAAAATTGGGATGGAGGGCGGGTCAGTGGTGAGAGACTGCATCTGGCCACAATGATATTTCGTTGTAGACACTAAAGAGGGATTGGAGGAGAAGGAGAGAAATTAAGGTGTTTATTTAGCTTAATTATTCATCTCCTTGAATGTACCAACATAGAAGCATGGTGGCGCAGCGGCGGAGAATGTAAATTCTGGCCCTTTGCTCCTTCACTAAAGAAGCACACTTTCTTGTGAAGCCATTGTTGCTCTTTGAAGAAGAAATTCTCTTGAATTGCATTTCAGCCATTTCTTTGATTATGGTTTTTGGGGAAAAAAAGCTCACAAGTTTTGTGAAGCTGGACCCTTGAGATAAAATGGCTCAAGGGTTGTGATATTTATAGGAGCATGGAGTTGACTTGTTGTTGGAGGGTAGGGATGTACGTGGACAGGTTCGAAATTTGATGGATCTGCATGGGAATTTGGGATTATAATTAACATATTTGATTTATTAATTTTATTTTTTAGGATAACTTTTATATTACTAGGGTAACCTACAGGTGTCGTTACACCTACCTAAGGTATACACTAAATGAATCTCGTTCTTGTATAATTATACATGCAAATTACTCTTGCACAATCTATAAATGGATGGTGAGATTCAAACTCGATAAAACATTAAGCTTTAGAATGATATCTTACAAATGTAACGTGCTCATGGATGCCACAAGAGTCTTCATTTTAACACCCAAAAACAATTTAAGTGTAGCATGCATGTTAATATTCATCTCTTAAGTTTATTTTCTTTAATTTCAAGTCATGTCCTTTATGTAATTATGTTTTTGGGTCTGGATTTTCAATAATTATTAGTAATATATATAAATAGAAAAAAAAAGGGAGATATATTGGAATAAAAGAGTATTGAATAAAGAATGGGGTTAAATTGGGATTGAAGGGATGGTTGGGATAATGAGGTGTGGTGGGTTAGAGAAGTGGTAAAGTGTGCATTAAAAATGGAGAGTTGTTTAGAAGAGGACAAGGCAAGAAGGCGTGATTATGGGAATAGTGTATGGCGCAGCAGACAACTTAAAATGGCTTATGGTGGCACAGATTTTCATACATTTCATTTTAAATACAGTAGTATTTCAAGATTTGGGCTCCATTTTATGATTTTAATTATAAATACATCTCATCATTTAAATTATCATCATCATTCATCAAACAGAATTGCTACTTTGCTCGTAATTGCAAGCTAGCTAGCTTTGTCCTCTCAGTATTCCGAAAATTATTCTTTTTTAAACTCAAATATCAAAATGAGATTCTTTCCTATTTGAAAATTCTGCAATCACTTTTGGTACACATTCATGAAACTTAATTTGCTAGTAGTCGTGTTAGAATATTATTCAGAAACGGAAATTCCCGTCTGTAAATTTTTAAATATTTGGGAGCATGCAAGTGACCATTTTAATTTCCTAATAAGTTCACCTGCTAAATTCGAACGTCTAGTACCTTTCGCAAAAATGCTTATTCGAAAATCAATTTCTTCACTTTATATATGGGTAAAGAAAAAATACTTACAGCGATATTCAGGATTATATATATAAAAAGATCTCCATATTTGAGCTGTAATATTTGGACTTGTTTCTTACAAAGCCAGAGTTTTCAAGTTTTCAATGAACATTTGGTCCATATATTTTGTGGCAAACTCCGAAGATCTCGACCAAATAGATTAATTATTAATATCAATAAATTACAAGATAGATAGTTACTAGTATAATACTAACGTGATTCAATTATTAAATTAAATGAGTAATTATATACATGTTGGAACTGAATATGAATAAATCTCCTTAACTACCGTCTCCGAGAAATTGTATTTATGTTAGCTGACAGACCTAAACAAATTCGCTGGCTGGATTACATTTGCTATTTATTCCACGCATATAAACATTTAATTTTCACTATTTGGGTACACAGAAAATGAATAAACATGTGCATAATTGGTTTATTAATTAGTTATTGTTTCCCGAAAAACAAATCACATTAATTTCTTTCTGCTCTTTTTATTCCAAATGTTGCTATCCTGCACATAAATGTTGCTCTTTTTATTAAACCATAACATCCGCAAATAAACAGTAATCATTATTCACTTAAAATGTCATTTGTTTCTCAACAAACTTATTTCTTTCTTGTTTTGGGCAAGATAATATCAAAAATAATTTGGTGCATACAAGCAATATTTTATGTCCTATTCAATTTTTATTACTTGTATAATTGAATAATTTTTATACACGACGTATAAAATGTTAATTGCAAGAAAGATTGTGTTAAAATTGAAAGATTTTAAAAGACGTGTAGACATGCATTATAACCTGCTGTTTAAATTTCGATGCAGTCATTGGAGAAAATAAAGATAATCCAAAAAAAAGGAGTTGGAGTTGCATATGGAGTCTGTTAAACATGTGTAGAACATGTAAAATCTAACAATATAAGATCTTCAACAACCTCAAGTCCTCAACCCAATGTTTGAGGATCCAAATCTTAGGAAAATTTAAAATAAGTAATTTTGTGTGTTCAGATACAGATGCAAAATCTGAATGTAACAAAACAATAGATTGTAATTGTGATTTATACAATCTGTTGAACTGATATTGTGCATGTGGATGTTGGCTGTAAGATTTTACAGTCTTTGTTATTCTTGATTTTTTTTTGACCAATTCTCAACTCATTTTATCTTTAGACAATCTAAATCTCTATAGATTCACTTGTTCTTGATCAATATCTCTTTCAAACTGAAGGAATCTGCTGTTTATTTATTTATTTTGTGTCTATGTTTTATGTATGTGATTGAGACCAGAATATTAAAATAGTACAGCTGTAGTTATGCTAATCATGATATTAGTTTTCATTTCAAACTAATTAACAAGTTTTGTTAGTTTTTAATTCATAACTTAAGATTGTTGCATGTCTGCTCCTTGAGGTGTGAGGAGCCCACTAAAATTCTTAATTTTTTAATTTGTATTATGTCTTCTATTCTTGTTTTATGTAGACATGCGAACTACGTGTAGTTATTACTGATAGCACGAATATGCACTTGAAATTACTTTCATTGGAATATAACAATTAGAACCATAAGCCCACAAATATATATTACGAGGTATTTATTAATAGCATACAAGTAAAGGAAGTGGTGTAAAATGGCTTATCTATACTTATTTAATTTTCTCTGTTCTTTTAATTTTCATGAATAAACTCTATAATGTTCGGAAAGGTATGACATGAACGATAATGCTATAAATTGATGATATTTATTTGAGCTTTTACTTTGTATAATAGAATTTGAGATCTTTTGATTATTAAAATCTATGAAAAGTGAAGCATGAAATAACTCAAAGCTACTTAATCCGAGGAGGAAAGTAGGTGAGTTGTACCTAGCCGTTGCTTAAATGACATTGACAATTTTTGGTGGCAATTGAAGTATTAGTTACACAATCAATCTACATTTGTTGAACAATTGATACTCTAAAATGTCAAATTCACTGTCTGGTTCCATATCTCACCAGAGATGGAGCAAGAAATTGAAAAAACTCCAGTGCATGAATTACTACTAAATAAAGTAGCATTGTGTGATATTAGTAAAAAAATTAATGTTACCAATAATATTAATAACATTCCAATTAACATGCAATCGAGGATGATTTTTGGATTACGAATAACTCATGTTGTCTTCCGAAAACTAACAAAAATTACACACAGAGACCTATCTACGGATTGCACTACTGCCTATGACGAATCACCTAGTATAACACTGCAAACTTAATGTTACAATAAGTAAAACATTTGATACAAAGATTGAGCAAATCAACCTAAACAGTATAAAGACATCGAGAATCTTCAACCCGCCCTTGCTCGCCTAGCAATATAGTGGTCGATGTTTATAGATCGATTGTCGAACACTAAAATGTTGTTCCTTCAACTGTGACTCGAGAAAAAATGACGAACTGAACGAAGTGTATGATTTATGTTTGAAAATTGTCTTTTAAGACAGTGCTCTGGTACCAATTGAAATTTTCTAATTTGTATTGATTAAATAATCTTGGCACAGTTCCAGTTATCAGAAGGCACAATTGCAGTAACATGAGTCCAAGCTCTATACCTGCGTGGTACTTGGCTAATAGTTCACCGTGGGTGAAGATTGAGAGATTCCTAGGCGTGAGAAGCTATAGGCTTTGGCGTGTAAGATCCTCTGTAACTTGTCTTCCATAGTGGATTATTTTCCCCCGGGCTTTGCCCCCCAGATGTAGGTGGTTTCACCGAACTGGATTGTCAACTCTTGTGTTCTTGTGTGTTGGTTATTTGTATTTTACAGTTCGTATTTTTTTATCGTACCGTGTGCCTCAAACTGTGCTTCTGTGTGTGTGCAACGAATAAGGAATTTCAAGAACCATCTTGCAGCTTTTATAGAGGTCAATTTCGTGGTCATAAGTTTCAATTCCCACATTCATATCCCTCCAATAACCACTGGATACCACTCATGTTAACTGCTGGTTGAGCTACCTGCAAAATATTAGGGAGATCATGCTCCTGAAAAATATGGAGAAACCTCCCATGAGATCTTCATTCCATGACTCGATAACTTTCAATTATTCAAACATTACCATTATTAGAATAACAAAGAATAATAAAACGTAAATGAATGGAAAGGATTACATATATATATTGTTACGTTTGAAGAGTCAAAATTCGATTTCAAAGTAGACTCCATAAATATTGGTTGTACACCATAATATTCCAACATGAGATGTTACTAACATCCTGTCAAACAATCACTGGAGTCAACATTGACTCTAACAAAAATAATTTGTGAGATCTGCAATATGGTATGTTAAAAGAGAGCTTTAATATGAACATATTGTCGAAGCTTTTCCATTTTCGCATATAAATATCATGCAAGTGATTGTCCGTCCATGATCAATACATTACTATATCAGTCGGTGCGTGAGACGATTTTCACACTCTCGAGTCAGTAAATGCTACCAAAATTACATGATTTTTTTTATATACCGCGTCATGGAGGACTCGAATCCGAAACCTTTTAGCCCTGTAAATTAACCTCCTACCATTAGGCCACAAAACACACCCAAAAAATACAAAACAGGTTGATTTTGCTTTTAGGAAATAGGAAAGGAGTAGTGGTTTTGGGGTGAAGAAACTGGGGGCTTAACTTAAAATCGTACACTAATTAATTTGGAGGAACATTCCTTGTACTGTACAATGGTTTCAAGATCTCTTTACATTTGCTTGTGATGCAATGTACCTTAATCTTGAGACTTGAGTAGTTTGTGTTGGAACAAAGCAAACACTTTAATCTTTTCCCTTTAAATAAATATTTAGCGTACTTGTCCTTTTTCCCCATCAGTTGACTTCACATACTTGCATTTGCATTTTCATTAGAAAAGAAAAAAGAAAAAAAGTTGATCTAAAATATTTAGAGATGTCAAATGAAATAGATGGGGTCAAACCGGGATATGACCCAAGCCCATCGGGCCAATGAAAGAATTTGAAGCAGGCCCAAGAAATGGATGTCTACTAAAATGAGTAGATTTTTTTTTTTAATATTATAAAATTAGTTATCAGTAGTTAGTTCACCAAACACCAAACACTCCTAGAATACTTCACCAAGCCTCCTTATAACTTCATAATTCGTTCCCAAAGGGAATCGAACCCGGGTCTTCCACTAAGGGAGGAACCCGGTGGTGTGTGGGCTAAGCCCCCTGGTTAAATGAGTAGATGTTAGATGCTAGTTTCCACCTTAATCAATCACCAAAAACCAGTTTTTGAAGCTGGAGCAATATATTAACCCTCTTGGCTATGTATTTGGTCAACTGTTTCTTATAATATTTCGTTTTTCTTTTTTCCTTTTTCAAGAAACTAGCTAGACTAAGCTTGCCTCTGTCACCATTCTCTGCCCTCTCTCAGACAGCAATTCGTAATCCTGAAAAAAGAAAGCAAAAGACCCAAAATAATTATGGAAGAAATTGAAATTCTTAGCACAAATATGTAAGAATTTTTTTATCAAAAACATCAAGTGCGAGTGGATAGATCACCTGTACAATTGACTGAGCACAAAGCTTTCCAGATAACACAGCACCTTCCATCGAAGCCAAGTATTTCTGCTTCGTGTAGTCGCCGGCTAAATAGAATCCCTCGATGGGAGATTTTTGCAGGGGCCGGCAAGGCTCCGTGCCGGGGACAGTTTTATATACGGACCTAAGACAGAGGACTCAGTGTTGGGATTTTTTTGTACGCGATCAAACAACAACTTCTATTTGTTGAGATTCGTTTTCTTACCTTGGAGTCTTGACAACACGGTACTTCAAGATTTTCGCTTTGCTCTGATCAGCGGAGATCTCGTCTGGGAATAGCTTCGCGAGTTCCTTCATTGTGGCCTCGATGATTTCCTCGTCACTACGGGAGATCCATTCTTCTGCGGGCGCGAAAACCAGCTCCAACATGGATTTGTTCGGGTCGTAATATTCCTGAAGAAGAAAAATTACACGATATAAAGTATGGACCAGAAAAATGAAAGACATCAATATGTATGATACGCAGGGCCCCGACCAAAACTGCCAAATTTTTATGGGCCTCAAAGAATACGGGCCGGGCTGAAAAGCACACATTTGTAGTATTTACCTTACAAGTTACGGACATGTCAGCGTAGACACTGAGGAGTGGACTCCTGCAGGGAAATGTGAAACAAAAGCTCAATAGAGATTTTGTGAGGAAAGTGTAAACAGATTATATCATATGGTTCAAGAATCATAAGATACGAGATTAAAAAGGACATGAGCAAAACCTGCTGAAGAGTAGATGATCATAAGTGTTCTTCAGTTTTCTGTCAAACCTGCATCGAACCGACTCATGTAAATACCATAAGACTTCACATATTGTGCTTCAAAATAATTAAACTTATTATCCTTCACTCAAAGATGAAATCATAGTTCTAACACAGCTGAGTTCAAGATCTAATTCCTACAATTAATGAAGTAGGAAATATTTATAAACAACGATTTCAGAAAATGATGTGATCATATGTATCTATGATCCCGTTTGGAGAAAATCATCGCCACATTGTCTGGGAAGAAGATATGAAAAACTCACCATACATGAACATTTATAACTGGAACTCCGACTAATTTATCTAACTTTTTGAAATACGGGATCTCTTTCCAGTCTTCAGGCAGAAGAAGCTTTAGGATATCAACTGAGAAGACAAAGAAACATCAAAAGATATGGGAAATAGAACCAACTAAACAAAAGTGATATACACGACGGTTTAGAATCGTGAAGGCTCTACCTGGAGTTGCAAAGACATATGCGTCTCCCTTAATCACATTTCCATTATTTAGAATGAAGCTATTGACAGTCCCATCTTCATTTAACTCGATCTTTTGAATTCTTGAGTTCAGACGGACATCGCCTCCCCGCGATCGGATATGTTCGACAATTGGCAAGCAAAGTCTTTCCGGTGGATTTCCATCTAGAAAAGCCATCTTTGAGCCGTGTTTCTCCTATTTTCATCAAAAGGAATAAAAGCTTATTTCTTGGACTCTATGCTAAAATTATCACACACAAACTTAAAAAGAAACAATTAGGATCAATACAGACATCAAAAGAATTCTAGTTTATCCCAATTGATATCAGAATCCATTACTAGATACAAAGTTTTGTGTAGTGTGATTGTTACAAGAATTAGTATACACTATACAGAGAGGGAGAAAGAAAAGGATGAGGAAATCTACCTGTAGAAATCTGTTTAATGCAATCAAAATACACTGCATTGAAAGCTCATCGGGGTTTATGAAGTTCAGTGCCTTTGACATGGCGATGAACACTTCATCGGTTATCCTCTCTGGTACACCCTGAAAGGGATTAGTTTAATGAGTCGCTAACAATAATGGCTACTCATATTTCTGAGCTAACCAATCGCTCCGATAATGGATAACTTGCATCCCTTAACGAAGAAAAGAAGCACGTACTTGCTTTTTCATCCAGTCCTTAACAGTTATTCCATCTTGAGCCTCAACGTAAGACTGCCCCCCGACTATGGCTGGTAACAGACCGATGGCAAACTTGACTTTCTCTGGCCATGTAAGCATTTCATTGTTCTTCAGTATTGCCAAAATACCTGCCGATAATGCAAGGAAATGACTCTTATGCTGAAATATATAATCCCCGTTGCCTAAGAAAGCAAGTTTCTACCTAGAAAATGAAAAATAGCTCACCATTGAATGGTGCAGGTAAGATTTCGGGAAAATCAAATCTACTGAACTCTCCTGGCTTGTTTGGCATCGCAAATATCATAGAATGCTCTTTCCATTGCAATCGATCATTGATACCGAGCTCCCCGAACAGGTTCTGTATATTTGGGTAAGCCCCAACTTATGGACAATCGAGTATCAATAGATAAGTCATACAGTGCATGACGGGATACTTTACGAACTATGAAGAAAAATCTTGCAAGATATTTTGGAACAAAAGCATGGGTTAAGGGATTCAACAAAACCGCTTCATACAATTACAGTTACCATTTTCCAGAATCAAAGAGAACTAGAACTTACAGAATATGTGCAGACCAGTCTCGTACCAATCTCCATCCTCGTCTTTCCATGCAGCCACCTGCGAAAAGATCAGTAAATCACAAGACAATATATATATAAAAGAGGAATTGTTGAGCAAAAACTAAATGCCAACCTTTCCACCGAGAACATCCCTTGCTTCCAACAATATTGGTTTATGACCTGCATCTGCCAAATACTTTGCAGTAGACAAACCAGCCAGACCTATATGAATTCAACAGTTCAGAAAAACAAAATAGCTTTACAAGATAAAATTCTGCAACAATGCTAACGAGAATAGCGTCCTACCTGAACCAGCAATCACAATTTCCAACTGCTTATTTGGACGGGGAGAAGTGCGAAATGTTGAGGATAAGTAAGCAGCTTCCAAGAAGTTAGCGGTATTGTCGAGCTCAGGTCTCGGATAATCAATGCAAACAACCTAGTTTAACAACCATAGCTCACTCATCAGTGCAGTTCCTCATCTAATCGAAGATTTAAACATGTTACCAATCATTCAGCATACTTTCAAAGGAAGTGCGTTCCTGTTAGATCTCGTTGCAAAAGCATGTGTAGTTGGAAACCTCAACTTGTGGCCCATGGCATCACTAACTGCAAACGATAGGCCATTGCCAACGGAGCACCCGTGCTGAGGGCTCAAGACAGTGGTTATGTTACACTGCCTGCTCAAGTTGACTGCTGAAACCTGTCCGAATTGAGACATCTTCCGACTTGAAGGTTCTTGCCCAACTAACTTCAATCAGAATTCAACGGCAACTGCAGTTTGTCACAACAATAAGCATTGCTCATATTGAGTAAACATCGATTATCCATCTCAAGAAAGCCAAACAACAATTCCCAATCTCCAAATTTCGACATAGGAAACAATGAAAGAGTTACTTTCCAAAACTGGAGTGGTTATCTTTAAACCTTTCAAATTCAGAAATTAGTAAGCAGGCATCATTATAGCATAAAAAATATTAGAATTGGGCCCTCACCCCCTTAAAAGGCCTTATAAGAGGGGAGGGTACTCCAAGTTTATATATTGAGTCAGCACCCTTTATCAAGTCGATGTGGGACAGAAATGGGTGGCTTTAACAAAAAACGATGTTCCAATCATCAAGGGTAACAAGTTGTAGTTCACAAGTACACACACCCTCCCATTCAAAAAACATAATTTTCCTCAGAGAATTGACATCACTACACAGAACTCTAACTAGGCGGATCACGAACAACACCAGGTGGAAAACAAGTCAATAGAAAAGCACAATTCAGCAAATAAAATAATGGGCAACCTTAAAAATGATCAAATCCACTACAATTTGGTTGAAATCGGAAGGGGGAAGTTTCAAGAACAAAATTCAAATTAAAGAATGGAGCTTTGCATCACAATTAATCGCAACTCATTAGCAGAACAACCTTAAACCAGAAACACAACAAATCAAGACCAAAAAGAAAAGAAAAAAGATGTTACCTTTGGCCAACTAAGAATTGGGAGCTCAAGAATCTTGATGAATTAAGCTGCGGTGTCTTTCTTTGCAAAATAGAAAAATGGGTTTATTACAAGAAAGAGAGCTAACTACAAATTGCAAAGCAACAGAATTTTACAACGCTGAGATGTGGCATCTTTAGAGCCAAAGCTGAGTAGGATTTTGAGCACTATGAAAGTTTGATTAAATAACATTAATGGTGGTGACTGTGTAGGTTTGGCAGTTGCAAAAATGGTTCGGGGTTTGGCTTCTTTTGCTATTGGACATTGTTTGTTAGGCTACGAATATGCTATCCATCCACCACGCCATCTTTGTTTATTTTGGTTAGTTTTTCTGAAATAGTTTATTTTGGTTAGTATTTCTTGTTCTGGGTTGCTATTCGATATCGTAGTCATCATTTTGATTCAAGAATCTATACAGTGAATAGCACTGATATATTATGGAATTTTAGCTATTTGTATATTCATAATTTATATTCTCTCCGTCCCGCCGAAATTAGTATTTCTTTTCGCATCGGCCCAACAAAATTGTTATGTTTTTTTTTTAAAACATCTTTAATACTCACACAATTTTAAATAGGGTTATTGACACCTAAATAATTTTGGGCCCATTTTGATTTTGCACGTAAACTTTAAAAGTTATCAAAAAAATAGGCAAACTTTAATATATTTTGGTTTTGCACACCAACTTTGAAAATTATCAAAAAATACACGAACTTGAGCATTTTAATAATTTTTCCACAATATATATATATATATATATATATATGAGTCAAAATTGAATCTAATATGAAAGTCTATATAGCATCACTTTATAAAGTGCAATTATCATACATTACAATTATATCATGAAATCGTAATTAATAATACAAAGACACACATACATTACACTTTTTATAAAAATCCGTAGTGATATAGCACTGTAATGTATGTGCATTTTTCTAGTAGTGAAATAAAGTGAAAAAGTAAAATTATTTTTTAAATGCACCTTAGACGTCCTCCTTCTCATTCTCTGACCCCAATCGTCGATTTCCAAAACACATTTCCTGATTGAGCACCTCTTCTCGAGTTCCACCCTCAATTCATCTATGGAAATTTTCGTTCGTCTGATTTCGATTGTGTCGATAGTTTAAGCTAGAGAGGAATAGAGATGAGGTGTTAGATGGATTTCAAAATAATTTTAATTTATACCTTATGTATTGCATAATCAAAATAACTTTACTTTTATAAGTGTTGTTACAAAAACTTTCATGTCATATTCAATTTCGACTCATATAAAAATTATGGAAAAATTACAAAAAAGTCTAAGTTTTTGTATTTTTTGACAATTTTCAAAGTTGATGTGCAAAACCAAAATACACCAAAGTTCGTATATTTTATGACAACTTTTAAAGGTTATGTGCAAAACCAAAACGGACCCAAAATTGATGTATTTAGATGCCAATAACCCTTTTAAATAATATTATATATTTCTATCATCACTTTATACTATTTTTTAACTCTTGTAAAGCTTGTGCTAAAAAAAACGTAACAATTTCGTTGTGATGGAGATAGTACTATTATAAAAGTCAAATATTACACATTTTCAAATTGATTTTGATTTAAACAACAATTTTATAATTTCTTTATAAATTAATGAGTTACTTTTATGTTAACAAAAGTTGATGGATTAGTGGGTTATTTTATGCCTAAGATAAATAAATTAAGTTACAAAATTGAACATGGCGCCTAATGCTCATACTTGGCAGATTTCATGAGTAGATACAATCTTTTTTCTGTTTATTTTGTGGTTTTATTTTTAACTTTTTTCTTCAAAATCCTACTATTCGTTCATAAAATTATATACAAGATGCATCTTAAACTAAGTACATATCAATTGCTTTAATTTGATATATTATACTCCCTCTGTCTCATTCTTCTTGTCCTCTTTCTTTGGGCACAAAGATTAAGAAAGTAGAGTTGATGAGTGTGAGAGAGTATAGTACATATGGGGTCCACATGCTTTTTGTGTGTAAATTTTTGCCAAAAAAGGAAATGAGACAAGAAAAATGGGACGGCCCAATAAGAAAAGCGGGACAAGAAGAATAGGACGGAGGGAGTATTATATGTATAATACTATGAAGATTGAAATTAAACAAGTAATTATGAGTATTTTTTAAATTAAAATATATAATCTATATGTATACTAGTTAGTATATGTCTATATTCATATACGAACTCTTATCCTTTTTCATTTCACAATAACCTATATATTATGGTGGGATCCAAAATAAGTTAATCCAAATTTAATTTAGGTTATTAATTAGATAATGAAAGGTATGATATAAGTACATATGTTAGATAATTATGTTTTATTTAACTATAAATATTACCATACATTGCACATAGAGCTAAATCTAGTAATATACTTAAACGTTAATCAAAATTTAATTGATTTCACATAAATTTCAATTTTAATGGGAGTTTTGCAATATCTATAAAATTAGTGACTTATTATATATTAGAAAAAATAGATTAAATTAGGTTGCACATGCACATCAAATTGGCCATAAATTGTGGAGGAAAAACGCATAACATTGTGTAGCAAAAAGAAACTGGTCGATAGGGGGTGTTGGCTTAGTAGCAGGAGATTAATGTCTATGTGATGCGGCCTTTGTATGCATTTATTCATATAAAAAAAATGCTCAATGGTAGGTTTATGAAAGATTGGAAGTAAACAAATCGCCCCAAAATTGTAGTATTCGATTTATGAAAATATATATGTTATATGCATCTTAAGTTAAAGAGTGTGACACCAACTTTAATTTAACATATAATATATAAAAAGTAGATTTTAAATGGACAAGTTATATTAATTTTAAGATCCAAATCAAAATACTATTTATACCTAAAAAATTCTCTTGCAGCACACTATGGGAAATACTAGTTACGTATAAGAAAAAAGAATATAGATGCCTTCTAAAGTTGACTAGCGAGAAGAAAGAGAGTTAAGTTTAAATTCATTTGAAAGAAATTAATTAATTTATAGCTTGGATTAGATAAGCACTTGTGTTGACATATGAGGATTGGGTTGGGTTGAAAACGCATCAAGAAACATAATTATTACGATTAGAGTTGAGTTGTTTAAATATAGACCCATGAATTTTGATTTTTATGTGTTACTCCAATTCAACGACTAGAGTTGAGTTGTTTAAATATAGACCCATGAATTTTGATTTTTATGTGTTACTCGAATTCAACGAGTAACATTCGATCATCATCGTACAATGCACGGTAATTATTATAATTAAACAAAATTTGGAAGATAAGTAATAAATTTATAAAGAGGCACACTCATGTGTAACAGGTCGCAACCCGTACGATCGGTCAACGGCCCGCGTTGATCGTTGACCCAGCCGTTGACTTTTCGATTTTTTTTTTTTATTAAAGGAAGAGCGACAGGTGCCAAGTGTCATTTTTTATTACTATAGTAGTGCCATTTTATATAATTGGCCGTGCCATTTCGTACAAGTATTAGTGCCAATTCGAATAATAAAAAATGCACTATTATTTTTCTAAAACCCTAACCCATAAAACTAAACCCTAACCCCTAAACATTAAACCCTAACCCCTAAAACTAAACCCTAACCCCTAAAATAAAACCCTAACCCCTAAACATTAAACCTTAACCCATAAAACTAAACCCTAACCCCTAACATTAAACCCTAACCCCTAAAATAAAACCCTAACCCCTAAACACTTAAAACTAAAACGACATTGCTAGGCATAAAAAATGGCACTTGACACTTTTCAAAACGGCACCGCTAGACATAAAAAATGGCACTTGGCACTTTTAGGCACTTGGCCCTTTTTAAAATACAGCACTGCTAGCCATAAAAATTGGCACTTAACACTTTTCAAAACGGCACTATTAGGCATAAAAAATGGCATTTGAAAATTTTAGGCACTTGGCACTTTTTAAAATACGGCACTGGTGAGCATAGAAAATGGCAGGTATAAAAAATGGCACTTGGCACTTTTCGCAAAAAATCAAAAAATCAAAAATAAAAAATAAATAAATAAATCAAAAAGTCAACGACCGGGTCAACGGTCAACGCGAGCCGTTGACCGGTCGTACGGGTGCAACAGGTTGCACCAAAATATTTGCGAAATTATTTATATTCATATGATATGATGGTCTTTCTAGTGTGGGGCAATTTTTTTATGTTTTTAGTTGTAAAAAATTGTTTTATTAATATATACTACTATGAATATTATAATGACATCATACCGAATTCAATATATTGATTGTACTCTGTATTTTCTTGTTTAAATAGAGTTTATACTATTGCTTTTGGATAGTGAACGATTGCATCACTTCATTTTTTATGGGTGGGTTGTATTATTAATGTGGTGTGTGTTTTTCTCAAATTTGCGGCGAGAAATCTAGTACACTGACTTGAAGCATGATATATATATATATTGGGTCAACAAATTACGTTGCTGGAATCTTTATTTGGACATTTTCAAAAATATATCAGCTTAACATGTGGAGATTTCCTGAAATATCGTGAACGTGAAAATTAAAAAAGAAAAAATTAAATAAATAAATAAATAAATAGATCCTATCTAAAAAAAATAAAAAATAGATAATTATCTTGATCTTGAAAGCTTACTTTTACTTTTTTATCAGAACTAGAGCTTATTTTTACATACATCTTGATCATGAAGAGAATTGCATAAATCATAATGAATAATTATAATAGGGGCAACTATTAAAATAACCATTTTAAGATAGTAAAAATAAATTTTGACCTGTAAATATAAAAAGATAAAATATAGCCTCTCATTTCACGAATTTACACATGTGCCTGGAGATCCCAGAGGCAGAAGCCCAACTTAGAACATATGCTTTCATGGGAGGCTTGAGAATGGGTACGTACCTTTTTTGATAATCTGCACATTAAAACACCTCCCAGTTTCGATGACCTGCCAGCGAGGCTCCCTCATTATATCCACCTCGAGGAAGCCAAGGCTCTGAAAATATGGAGGTAGGGAAGTGCATACCAAAGCAAAAGAGGGAAGAAGTAAATACCAGAGTTGGGAGCTATCGATCGTTATCCGCCCCAGGAAATGCCACCACGAGTTCCCCAGAATTTTCACCTGTGCACAGCACAACCCAAGTGATATGCCAATAACGTGCAATAGTAAATACGATTGCCAGGCTTGGAGGTTACACTCCACTGAACGAGTCTGCTGAGACCATTTTTAGCATTATTAAGGATGAGCTATATTTTAGCCCTTTGAAAAGTTACAGGCCTTCAAACCCTCCAGGGATCCCTGGCCGTTACATCTGCAAATACCACAACGCCTATGGGAAATGCACCAATCGTTGCATGGTTTTGAAAGACGTGTTGGAGGACCTGGTGTGGCAGGGGAAGCTGGACCATTTTTGTGAAAATGGAAGACATGCAAGCTAGAGGTGCGCTTGGGCCCGTGGAGAATAGGGCCAAGGAAGTGCCACCACTGCCTCATGGTAGGTGCAAGGTACACATGATTATAGGAGGAGGAGTGGCTGACTGCTCGAATAGGGCCTCGAAAAACATCATGCAAAACGCCAAATCTAGGCATTTGCTTGTTACGAAAGTAATTATCATATATCATATCATAAGTAATAAATATAATTGTGAGATCCTTGCTCATTAACTACTTGGATGGTGATGAGCCGAGGTCCAGCACTAATGATTCGAACCCGGAGTTGCAGTTGAGAGGCTCAATTACAAGATTGAGAGCCAAGCAGCAGGGCCGGTTCTGGGCCTAGGCGGGGAGTGCAACCGCCTAGGGCCCAGAAACATTAGGGGCCCATTTTTTTAATACAATGTATTATATATGTATAGAAAAAATTTATAGCCCATTTAGAATTATTTTAACATGTAGGCCGAATTGAAAGAAACTCACATAAAACCTATTTCACCAAATATAACGATTTTTTAACGGTATCAAATTTTTCTTCTTTCTCTCTTCTTCTCAACGTCTTCTTTCTCTCTTCTCAATTCTCTTATCAGATTCTACAGTTTCTTAAGTAAAAGTTTCTTACTTGTTAGTTATAAACTTGTTACCTGTGAATTGTGATCAAATCTTTGGCGGCATTACGGCAACGGCAAGTGCAGCAGATAACAAGATAACAACTTTATGCATTTTATTGAGTTCC
>JAYJMF010000056.1:221429-241871 GCA_036873715.1 Salvia sclarea
TAAAAGATGAATAAAAATTTAAAAGATACAAGAATACAAGTTTAATACCCATTTTGATACAAATTATAGTTTAGTGATCAATTTGATACGAGTACCATAGTTTAGTAACTATTTATGAAATTAACCCCTACTATTACTACTGCATATCACCATAATTGAACATTTGGATTATATCAATTCTGTGAATATGAGTTGAACATATTCTGTGGATTTGTTCCACATGCATACCTTGTCACATGGAGATCATTTTTTTTTTCTCAGATGAATTCTTAACTGTTAGTTCCAATCGAAATCAACGAGTGAAAAGGTTACAAATCATAATTTATTTCAATTTGTATAATGGTAATAAAATTGCAATTAAAATATAACTGTGGTAGATAATCTCCCTCCCTTTATTAAATCATCCTACTTCACACTAGTTACACAAAATACTAAAATAGAATATCAGAAACACAACACCAAACATAATGGGGACATGAGTAATATGTTGCATAAAAAATTTCACCATATTTTATTTACCTCACAATATACGCACCATGAGACGATTTTATAAACCAATATCGATCAAATAATCATATAAGCAAATCGTTGCCTATTTAAAGAACTATTCCAACCGAATATCTTCAAGAGAGACGGACCAACAATTAAGCCTTAGAGGCTATAGAACACTTGAGAGAGAGAGAGAGAGAGAGAGAGAGACGACATATTCCATTAATTAGTTAGTTACTTCACTATAAAAATAAAATAAATAAATATCGATTGTTGTTCTTGTTCATATATAAATTCAGAAAAAACACTATAAATTAAACCAGCAGAAAATTAATTCCGACCTTCAACCTTTTGCTAATTACTCAGTGTTCGTGCTTCTTGCTACAAAAGAAATATGGTCATCACAGAAACTCCTTCCTCGTTAATTGTTGCTAAAAAAAATAAGAATATGATATGATTCTGAATTTTGAAGCTTTTAATGAATATTAATTTTAGATTCATATTTATCAATTGATTAACAATGATCACAACAAGATACGGCCTCTGGCAGTGAGCACAATGAAGATTGCACGAGCCAAGTCCGGTGACACGTCAACGAGATTAGGATAGAAATTTCTCCAAAATCTATTTTATTAAAGTTTTATCTAAATAAGCTACACTTATCATGGATTATTCATTTTATTTTATTCTTGTGGGAGAATATTCATGAACTAAATTACACTCATTTTCTTCTTTTGTGTTAATTCATTTATTACTTATGAGTTATGACAAACTGATGCAGAGTGAATGCGTGGAACAGGAAACACGAACGATGGGGATAAAATTCGTTTATTCAATATCAAAAGCTGCTCTAAAAAAACGAGATTACAAGGATTAAATACTAACCCTAATCTCAAAGAAACGAGAAATTACAAAAAAACCCAACAAAAAATCCGAAATTGCGAAAAACCCCCAAAAAACACGAAAACTGAAAAATAACCCTCTAAACGATGGAATTTGGCCGTAGAACGCCTTCAGTCATGGCGCTATGAGTATTGCTCGGAAGGTCGTTTCCAATCAAAAAACACTGGGCTCACACCGAAAACGGAGACTTCCGGAAATTCTTCGGGTGATCCGCGCGACGCAAGAATTGCGCCGCGAATAGCGCCGCATCACAAACGTCTCATTACAGAACTATTGATTTTGTGTGAGTTCTTTTTATCAAAACTACATGTATTTAGACAACGAAGCGCAACATGTTGGTAAGACGTTTCCCCTTCAATCAAAAGGTTAGGGGGTTCGAGTCACCTTAGAGTAGAGTGTGAGTGGATTTTTTCTTTTCTTTTTGTTATAATAATTTTTAAAACTACCTGCGTTTATTTTTCGATCGGCTTATAAATTCAAGCATACATGTTGAAAAAATGATTTTCTTCAAAGATATTTCATGTTCATCTTCCGGTCCATTGAGAAATCCAAATATACACGTTAAAACACTCGTTTTTCTTCATTTTTCAAGGATTCCGGAACCAAAAAAGGAGTCCAATGTATTTTTGATTAAAAAAAATTTAATAGTTTGGGGTTTAAAAAAATGTTTATTAAAGTTCGGAATATTTTTGATAAAGTGAGTATATAATTCAAAGTTTAAAATGGTATTTATCCTTTATTAAAATTCTTTTTTAAGTAAAAGGGGGTTTTGCCCTTTAACAATTGCAGTAGATATAAATATGGTGGAGTTTAGTAAGAATTGAATTTTATGTGAGAATTGAAAATAAAGAATAAGAGCAAAAATCGATGAACAAGCAGTTAAAATCAATGAATAAGAGATTAACGAATAAAAATAAAATTTTCATCTGCTCCAGAATTCGAACTAGGGTGCAATTTTGGGAAATTTTGTGCATAAAATTTATTAATTTGTGCATGCGTAATTTATATTTGTGCATCTGTAATTTGTCTCACGACATTTAGAAACAATCCTAAACACTTGAATGATCAGGATTCATTCTCAATTCTACAACTAAAACAACTACTCTAAAATGATCTCTTCTCTTCATAAATCTCAAAATATTTCTGTCCAACAAGAAGCAAGTTATTATAACTAAAAGATTTCACAAACACTTACAGTTATTACCTCAATTGCAGTACAATCTACTTTAGTATCCAGTGGTTTCTGTACATAACTCAAAGTACATTTTTCTATATCTTTCAGGAACCTTCTACAGACGGCAATGAAAAATTCATCCTAGTCGATTTGATGAACTGAAAAGGAAGAGACATCTAACAGCCCAAACAAAGATGTGTACTATAACTACTGTTTAATACATAAAAATGGAATACATAAAATCAACCTAGTCCTAATACATAAAAATGGAATACATAAAATCAGCCTAGTCCAACACAAGAGGACAATAAGTATGACTAATAGTATCACTTACCAAGTTACAACATTAATCTTTGAAGAGGAAATGAATTCTGTACTCTCTCCCACTGAACGGGACTTCTTCATTCTACACTTTATTTTGCATACGGCGACACAATCAATACACCTTACCTGGTTGTTGGGGCCAGCCCAGGCCAACTTGAAGAGAACCAAGTTCTTGAAGATGGAGAAACTCATCAGCACTATGCATTATTTACAGAGTTGCTTTTATTGACAACCTGCAGCTCCATTGGAGAGTTTGCAATGCTACCGACTGAGCCCATGGTCTGCGAACTCAACTGAGGACTGGCTGGACAGGCTTCCGGATTACCAGCAGCCATCGGATGCATGGCTCCTGAACTCAGTTGTGGGCTCATCGGAGTTCTTTGGCTCATTTGCTGCGGACTGGCCTGCTGTTGCTGCTGCTGATTCATTTGGTGGGGAATCCCCACGCTTGAAGGTGATCCCACTTGTGGAGGTGAAACCACAGCTTGCAGAGGTGATGTTGTTTCTTGCTGCTGTGGCTGCGGCTGCTGTTGCAGTTGCTGTTGTTGAAGCTGTTGCTGCAGCTGTTGTTGTTGTTGCTGTTGTTGCTGCTGCTGCTGCTGTAGCTGCAGTTGCTGCTGCTGCTGCTGCAAGTGTAGCTGTTGTTGCTGTTGCTGAAGCTGGTGTTGTTGTTGCTGTTGTTGTTGCTGGATCATGTAAAGATTCATTCCGGGTATCTTTGGTGGACCCATAGCTGTACGCTGCATCTGAGTCATATTGGCCCGGTTTAGAGCAGGGCCGAGCATGGAAAGACCAGATCCTGGATGCATCTGTCTAGCTCCAGGTATGCCTCCAATACTCGATTGTGGGTTCCCCAACATATTCGTTCTGTTTTGGTTTCCCATCCTCATTTTCATGTAAGCTGCGTGCTGCGGGGTAAGTGTCCCTGATCTAATGGCATTAGTAAGACTTGTAGCAGAAGTCAGATTCATGGGGTTCTGGTTCATGTTTCCTATGTTTGACATAGACCCCATCGGTGCAGAAATACCCGATCCGCTCACACCCCTAGCACCCCCAATTCCCATGACATTACCCAACCCTCCAACTCCAAGCCCCATCATATTATTGCCAATATTACCCATGCCAACATTTCCAAGGCCGGGCATCATTTTTCGCTGCATTGCTGCCTGCTGCTGCTGCTGCTGTGGCTGAAGTAGTTGTGATTGTTGCTGCTGTTGCATCATCTGAAATTGGAGAGCTGTAGTCTTGTTTGTCGTGTGAGGTCCCAACTGCATATTAGCATTCTGAGCTATATTATTCAGATGCTGCATCGAGTTCGTTGGGAGCATCCTTTGGAACTGGGGATGCTGTTGTGGCTGTTGAGGTTGCTGTTGCACCTGTGGCAGCTGTTCGGGTTGCTGAGGCCTTGAAGACACAGAAACCCCAGGTAGGAGTCCTTGAGACATTTGAATCGCCTGAGTACTTCCTGGAGGCAGCATCCTTGGACCTTGTAGGTTCTGTGATGAGGTTGAATTACCACTATTACTAGGTTTTGGGACATCGCTCGACTGTTGCAAAGTAACACCTTCAGAGAACTGCTGCATCTCAGGGGTTCCAGTAGAGGCAGAAATTCCCACAATATTCGGCTGTGTCCCCGAGGCCGGATTCATCCGAACAGGTTTTGGTTGGACGAGATCCTCCATGTGATAACCTTCCCGTGTCATCTGCTCAAGTATATATTATTAGCTCAAAGTAGGCAGAAAATGAGACTAACTCGCTATCATCGAGTTTTTTAACAAGAATGTGCTAACATACCAGTGAAGAATACTGCGCTGCAAGTAGGTCGGCCATATGCTGCAGGTGTTGAGTGGCATTCGTAAGCAAACATTGAAGGAAGCAGCGAGTTTTGTAAGCAATTACAGAAGAAGAAACATTATGTACAGAAACCATCTTCTTAGGGTCTAGTTGATCATAAATTATGGCCTTTTTGGTATTAACAATCATGCTTATCAACAGATAATTGATACTTGAAAAAAAACAATCATCCCCACAGCCGAGAGAAAATATATAAAAGCTTACAGTATTTGGTAATGTTGGAAGGTAATCCTCTGCAGCTAAGTATTCAGCATCCTCTATTTCTCCTATATGAATTGCAACGGCGCCATCATTTGGTTTCTCCGACATGATCATCCTAGTTCTGGACTTTGGAACAACTTGGAAGCTATTACCTGACAGATCAGTTGTGAGGATCAGCCAAAATCAGTTTACAAGTATTATAATAAAAAATAAAAATAGAATGTTAATTCACCTTGAAGAACTCGCTCTGTCTGAATAAAGTTCAAAATCCTGGTCTTGCAAACATTCATGCTTCCACCAACCAGGGACTTCGACAGTGGCATTTGACATGTTTCATCTTTCAAATTCTCATTGTTTGAATCACTCGAGAATTGAGACATCAGCAGTTGAGCTGAATATGAATTAGGCTTCCTGATAGGATATTCGTCCACCTTACCCTTTTTGCAGTTAAGTTGGAACCTGAAAGCCAAGAAGATCTCATTATATTTCATATCAATACCAATGATTCGGGGCAAGAAAACATTAGAATATAGAATTCAACCTATCAACATATTTCTAATATCAGATGCTACAAGAAGTCATTAGAAGTTTGTTTCTGTAGCATGGTTTCTGTAACCGATTTTAAAAGTTGTTCGTCCTTAATTTCATGCTCACATTTACCCTGACAGTACTAGATGCACCCAGTATATAACAATGAACAAAATATATGAATATAGCTTCTAAGTTGATAATTTAGTGGGGAGAAAACTAAACATCAACAAGATGAAAAAATTAGGCCATGTTGATTGATGGAGATACCTCATAGCTACAATTTCTATCTTCGAGAATCTCTCCAATGTGGTCTGATCACCCAGAGCCTGATTTCCAACAGGAGGGCTGCTTGCATTTATTGGTAAGCTCATATTGCCAACACTTGCTGGAGATCCAACTCCACTTATTGCAGGGGTCTTTGGAAGAGAAGTAGATCGGCGTTTTGCAGCTGCCTGGGCATGATGTTGCCGCTGCAAAGAGTCATTAGCACTTGAAGTGAAAGACGGGTTGCCACCGATACCAACCGATGAAACAGCAGATTTCTCCTTTTGTGATGATACGAGCCCACTCGTTACAACAGCTCCAAATTGATGCCCCATAGAACCACTTGAAAATTCACCAGATTTTGATGATAAAGGAGATTGAGGTAAGCCTCCACCAGAAACGTGAGGACTCTGAACCAATTTTCTCTTCTGGAAGGGGTCCTCCTTTCTAGGATTATTATCAAGAGGCTGACCAAGATTGTTCCACGGAGGTTGAGGGAAGCCGGATCTAATCATCTGATGTGGCATCCTTTGCTGCAACCGCGATTGCTGGGAATCAATATTTGTTAATTCTGTTTCTCCCATGGTCATACGACCATCTGGTTTATCTAATCGATCTGTCTCAACTGGTTCTTCCTTCAGGTTGTATCTTATTCCTTGCTGCCCAACAGTGAATGGCATTTGACCTTCCTGATTTAGACCACCCCCTTCAAATACCTGCTGAGGAAACTTTTGCATGCCATTGTTAGTATACTGTATCCCTCTTCCAATTGACTGCTGCTGCATTAATGTGTTCTTCCAGTGCAATTCAGACCCATGTAAAGTATCCATCTGTGAACCTAAATGCTGTATATTCCCTTCAGCACCTGTATGTGTAAGCCTAGCCTTCTTATTGGTCAAAGGAGATGATTGTCCATCTTGATTCTCTCTCTTACCATGAAGAGAAGCAGCAATGTTATCAGCGAATGGGATCATCATATCCTGCCCACCAGGAGAACCTACAGATGCATTCAGAATTGCTCCTGTCCGTTGATCCTTCATCATTCTTGGGCTTCCACCTCCACTATATTTTGACTGGTATGCCATTGGTGAAGGCAGAAGAGAGCCTTCCGACCCAAAGCTATTGCTCCTTAGTTGAAGCATAGCACTCGAAACATTATTTTGATTGTTTGTATTCTCATAGGTAGTTTGCTGCAGTAAAGTTCCTGTATCTCCCAACCTAGAACTTTCAGGAACTCTATCAAGACTTGCCTTCTTTCCATGGTTATTAGCTTCAGAAATCTGCCTTAATCTTTTCCTTCGCATGCTGCGTAGTTCCAAATTTAACTGAACATAAAGATACACCAAAAATTACAATATGAAAACTTTTAGCCGTATAAAGAAAAAAATGTAAAAAGATGGACAAACCTTATTTTGAACTGGATCTTCAGATAGTTTGTCTAGCTGTGGGGATGGATCTAGGCAAAGTTGCGGTTGTATAGCTTTCAAAATTCTAGACTCCACTTCCTTTACCCAAAAAAATCATAATTCCAAGTAAGAAAAATATCTTTCCACTATACGGATGTAGAGAAGAGGATTACATACCATCAGGTCACCATATGTCCAACCATTTTCGGAAATAGCAGGAATATCCTTCACTATATTTTCTAGTGACATTTTAAGAGACACTCTGTTAATTGCAGGTGAGCTTTCGACAGAAGCCACATTAACTCCTTCAGGAAAGCACTTGCGATAATCTCGCACCTGTGGTAAGAGTTATTGAATCAGGATTCTGTTATATTCCTCATTCCACTTTCACATTTGCCAAAATGTAACACGACGTGATCTAGAAGAAACTACCAGCTGGCCTGAAGGGCAGAAAATCATTTATGAAAAAACGGACCAATCACTATGACACATTATGAGGAACGGCAAAACAATTTATCTTAATAAGGTGAAATCTTTAATATGAGGGGATTATTTTCAGAAGAAGTACATAGAATATTTTGACCAGAATATCAAAACATTACCAAACTGATGATACGAATACCCTTGTGTTCATGTGTTTCGCCTAAAAGCATTTTCAAATAAAGGATTCCTTCAAGGTGATTGTAGTTGAGACAAACTATCATTAACAACTCTACTTTGAACATTGGATAACTTACCTCACAGATAAGTGTCCCATCAATATACTTGCAAGGTATATCATCCAGAATATCTCCCGGTAATCGACCAGATTCAATAGCCTTCCACCAAAAAAGTAAGAAGATCGTAAGAAAAAAAAGTAGATAGATCTAATATGAAAAAAACGACAGTTGTAATAAAACATGGGATTTGGATTTGCAACTCAAGAGAAGAACTTCACCCAAAGAGTCAATAACTAATTCAAATATTTATGTTGATTCTTGGCACGATATTACAAATGGCCATCCAACATTAAAAGGATAAGTCTAGTGAGAGAATGCAGGAGCTACTGACAGGACATATTTCTTTACAAACTACATCAGTATCAAAAAGGTAACTCTTACTTAGTTGCAAAGAGAAACAATCGACAAATACAGAACGTGTGTCCGCTTGGCATGATTTTGTTAAAAATTTTGGCAGTAGACAGTAGAGTAGGGAAGAAAATGAGCACATATATGTAGAACTTGAAGAAAAATTTATGACAAGAAATGTTAGTAAATTCTGTCAATTAACATACAACAAAGTCAACAGTTGAATCAATCATGCTAAGGAGTATCATGTTATGTTATGAAAGAAAATTTATTATTTTGCTGAGATTAACACATCTTAAAGCACTATAAAACCTACTGCCACAAGTAGGAATACAACATCCAATGAGCTAAGTTCATATAAAATGGAGATATAAACTTTTAACCTACCGAAAAAAGAGCCTCAGACGCTCTATCATATGGATGCAAGAACTTTGGTACATCGATGGATGTCTGATTGCCAGGTTCATTCTGAAAATTCATAGTAAATATAGTACACAAATTATACACTTAATAAAAGATCCCATTTTTAACATGGGAGCCCTATTTACTTTCATGCATCACTTAGAAGGGGCGACGAATGGCAAACCTCAACAGGTTTCCCGATTGAATATCCATCCGGAAAAAGTTTCAGAGTGAATGAAACTTCATTATCTGCGAACGTAAAATAGAAAAGCCGCAATAGTTAACAATACTATACAACGAAGCAAACTATTTTAAGAGGTGGGAGCAAAATCAAAATCTTGAGTATATATATCTCTAAGAAGACATCTGCATACCGCCACTTTTTGTTATTCCCCGGTTCTCCCTGACCTCCCCCTGTCCAGCATTAAAAAATGCAACTGGATTAAGCAATTAAGCAGGGAAGGAAAAAAAAATCAAAATTGCCTTTTTCAAACTGGGATAAATCACAATTCATCTTCTAACTTAAGATAAAACATCTTAGATTCTTAATTAACATCTATTAATTTACAGCACAATTTCATTCAAAATCCCCAAATCACATGCTGAGACACGAAAAAAAAATGTCTTCTCGAAAGAATAACTTCTCATATAAAGCTCGTTCTAAATGATAGCCTCTAATTCCAAACATTCACCACAATCGATAAATCTTCTCGCACACAAAGATTCAGCGAAGTAATTCTACAGGTCATACAACCTATAGCATCGGCGTATACGTTCACAAATCGCCGAATTGCGAAGAATAGAAAGGGGAAATTAGAAAGCTCACCAACTTCCGAGCAGACAATGAAATGGCATCAGTTTTCGGCTTCGAGGCAGCAATTGGCGCATCGTTCAATTCGTCGTCGTCGGCACGTAAAACGGCGGCGTTCGACGGCACCGGTTTCGGACGAAACCTCCTACCGGTTTTGGAGACCTTAAACGAGATCCCCATAACTATAGGGATCTCTGCGAACTGAATTCACTATCTCGGAAACTTGAAAATTCAGATAAAGCGCATACAATTCATGTATTAAGGAAACAACTGAAAGAATTTGGTTTTTCTTCTCTGTGTGTATGATGAGAGGAGGGAGAGAGCAGACTTGAGTCCGAGCTATTTGCTAGTATTATTTGCAAGAAAAAATGACGTATATTTATAGTCGAGATTAATTACACAGTGTTTTGATTGTCAATTTTCGGTTACTCATTTTACCTGTATATTTTTAACTATTTGCACAACTGATTAAAAAATATTACTAGAAACATTAAGAATTTTTTGCTAGGCCTTTTCAATCATCTTGATTCTTGACCTTGAGTGTGCATTTTACCACGATAAAATATTGGTACACTGTAGAAGCAATTTTCAAAAATATCTTAGAAATTATAGTAGATTGTTTGGATGGCAAAAGGAAACATTATATGTGATTATCATTTAAAAAATGTTAAATGAAGTAAAATAGCAGTTGCTACATACTTTGAATAGAAAAAATGTAGTGTTCTCCAAGTTCTTACAATGATTTGGTTGCCTCTCTAGATTTTTATTAATAATTCTACAAAATTTAAATAATAGTACTATATAAGAACGCATGTATACTAAAGATATAAGTAAGAGTCCAACACCAATTATTATATTGGCCACAAGAAGTTTTCGAGGAAGAAATACTTGAAGCAAATAAAGTTTCAAATTAATAAGTTTTGGTAAAGATGTACTTTCACATTATGAAAAGCATCGTCAATGTTTAACGAACATTTTAGATGATAATGATAATTAAATACACTTTCTCATCACAAAATAAATAATGATAACGTCAATATTAGATGAAAATGATTACAAATAAAAGTCACATATTCACTCCGAAAACAAAATAATAATATTTCAGCATCTCATCAGAATTTAAACAAATGAAACACAAAGCAGCCCGAACAATTATCATTTTATCTCCTTATATTTCCACCAATGAAATGGAGGGCTCAAATCGAACCTCAAACACTACCAACTTAAAAGGGCAAAAAAAATAAAACCTAATTTACGTACAACAATCTGAAGCAAAAAAGCTATTGATGATCGGTTACCAAATAAAAGATATATAGCTTCGGCGGATTGACTAAAGAAGCCACTCAACATTCATTTCGATAGGAAAAAATAAGCATTACATAGGTCGTATAGAACATATATATGGACGACCAAATGCTGGTCTTCAGTCGCCCTAAATCTTACAGAATACCCTACAAAGATAAAACACTCAAACAACGGCTCTGAACAAGGGACCGTTGTTTTAGGTCTTCACATTCCGATAAATCTGCCATTACTGGTAGTACATGAGATGATGCTGGGCTGCAGCAACATTCTGATAGCCACCATCGTAGATGGCCTGGCTTGCACCGGCACCCATCCCCATAGACGCTTGCTTTAGAGGATGTTGTCCCTGTGGATGCATTAGAGGATGAATGCCGCCCATTTTGGTGATTGCAATTTGCCGCTCATAAGCCAGAAGGTCAGCTGCAGAGAGGCCAGGCATGGATGCTGGCGCGGGTGGGGGAAGCGGGTTTGATCCCGTTCCAGCTGGAGTTGGCTTGTTTCCCCATGAACACTGAACACATGAATAAGTTAACAAAATTATGCCACTAAAAGATAGTGCTGAAGGAAGAAGTCTAAATGCCCATGTTAGGAGTTGCAAAGCAAAAAGAAAGGAAATAGGCAGTTATTAAAAAAATGGCTGAGAATAGCTAGTTATATATGAGCACTACTGACCTTAATTTGTTTACCGCAGAGGTACGATTGACCATTTCCCAATGAAATAGCCATTGCTGCTCCAGCATGAGTACTATACCTAACAAAGCCAAAACCTTTATCACGCTGGACCCTTACTTCCTCGATTGATCCAGCCCCAAGTGCATGGAAGTGGCGATGGAGGTCAACTTGGGTTACCTGGCAATCCCAACCAAAATAGAAAGATTTACAAATTGTGTAGTAGAAAATTCAAATTAGAAAGGATAGATGGGACCAAATAAACAGGAGGGAATGGTTGGACATAAACCTCCAAAATACCAACTCTGGATAATCTTAAACTATACTTAATAATCAAAGAAGACTACAGTACACATAGGCTGGGAAGCACTCAAAAGTCATAACAGAAAGAAATGTAATCTACCCTGGAGTCTGGAGTATGGAATGTTTCAGCAAAAGAGACAAAGCAAAAAAGCAAAAGAGGACTTGCCTCTGGAGCAAGGTTGCCGACATACACAGTTGTATATTGAGGGTTATTCTCAGGAGCATCGCTACTTGCAGCCTCTTTAACATCTTCTGTAAAAGGAAAGTCTTTTTCAGCATAGTTTTTCGACAAATACAGCAAAGTAGATCACAAAGATAAGATGCTTTGGATATATATCATCTTATAAGTTCAAAAAGCTTCAGATAGGTTTATTAATTTTATGCTGAATCAACCCTATCAAAAGATGCAACAGAGCATTTAAAAAATTAAATGCATGCCTTCTTAGTTGAGCTACTTTTAAGTCAAAAGACTTTCCTGATTTCCCCCATCATTTATTACTATCATCCATTCTGTTCTTACTGACCTGAGTTTGTAAGTTCTACAACACTTTTAGAATCTGACTGTTTATCCTCACTGTTCCCAGCACCCTTTGTGGCCCAGTTGCAACGTATCTGCCTGCTGCCAAGCCATTTACCTGAGAAGTTGCCGTAAGAAGAGTGATAAGAAGATGTTTTTCCCATTATAGGTTTAAAGAGATCAAAGATGCCCAATGACAATTCCTTTTAAGAAATTAAGCTAAAAGTAATCTAAAGATAGCAATCCAAACTGTTCTCACCAGTTAAATCATTAATTGCACTTTGCGCATCCTGCACAAGTAATCCAAATGATTCAGGTAAGAGAAGGAAATCGTCTTTTACAGATGTTCAAATAAAGTCTGCACAATACCTGTTGGTTTCTGAAAGATACAAATCCAAACCCCCTTGAACGCCCAGTCTTTTGATCCCACATAACCCTTGCATCTCTATACGACCAAGACAAAGACAATTAGCAACTACTAAACTAGGCCGACCACACATAGCTACAAAGGAAACTATGACCCAGCTATTAATTTCTTATCAAGGAGTCAAGAACAAAGTCAAAGTAATCTGCAGTTTCAAGGCCATGTCCCCCCATCTGAGGGGAGGAACAGAGAGAAAAGGACTTACGAACAAGTAGGGTATACAGAAAAGCAAGCAAACAGCATTGCATCAGTAACCTCTGGGCTTAGATCACCAACAAAAATGTTGTAGTGGCCTGAAAAGTAGTCAATTTAACATTAAGGAATAAAATAAGAAAGGATTCTCTAAGGAAGCAATCTTGAACAAAGAAACATCATAATGTAAACTCACTTGATGTGTCTTCCCTCTGACCACTAGCATATGCCCAGTTAACTTTGATAGGCTGCCCAAATCTAATATCAAATGAACATTAATATCAAAACTTAAATGAAAATGCAAGATCCAACATTCAAAATATCCTACTTACAAATGCCTCCCATTTAGGGTCAATATTGCAAGTGAAGCTGACCTACGATCAAAGTAGTGTATAAAGCCATAGGATGACTGCTAGACCAAAAAATAGATGGATGTCAACATCAGCTCTACACAATGCGAATTGGTACATGGAAAATAATATTATGAGAAAGAGGATAATCAACAAATATCAGTACCTTTTCTTTTCTGATAAGCTTGCAAGCCTCCACAAGACCAGTGCTAGCAAAAACTTCTTGAAGAAGTGGTTCAGTCACCTGTGTGTGTATATTACCCACATACCTGCATTGTCTGAAAAGATCAAAAACCATGAACCTAAAATACAAAGGAATGAAATAATGTAGTAGCCTTTTCCAGATATTAAACGATAACCTAACAAGCACAACAGTTTCACATATAAGACAATGCCGGGAGAGTTGGAGACAATTACAAAACTACCAACGGATTGCACACATGTTGGCCTTAACGGCATATAGATTAAGACAAAATAGGAAGTGGGACTGATGGTGCAAAGACTTTCTAACAATCTATGCACAAAAAAGTAAATAGTGACTTGGAACTATATAAGGCATGTGCAAGCTACACGAGCATGCATTGAAGAGGGGGAACAAAATATAAAAAAGAAAACATAGAAATTGTCTGAACAACACTCACACACTGCGGCATGTACTTGGATCAAACCCAGGAGGCAGATTTCCACTTGGAATTGGTTCGATCTGCAAAATGGAAAGGCGAAAAGAAAAAAGAAATAAAAACAAAGAAAAAAAATTCCTAGGCTATCTGCCCATATTGACTATATCCACCCCTAAGGTAATCCACTGCCTGAAGAGGGAAAAAAAGCTTATGCACATGGTACAGGTCTTGAGACTGCCATTACTGGCAACAGAAAAAGTGTAAAATGGAAATAAAAATGCAAAGTGAAATTGAACTTTATTGACAAACTTGGGCTACTAGCATGTGAAACATCTACATTGTAACCATTGGTAACAAATCACATCTTCATAAAACAATACCACTTGCTTCCCATAACACCAGAGAGGATAGTAACACTAACACGGCATTAGCACCAAACACTGTTTATCAAAAGAGACTTCCATATTTTTTGCATTCACGATCCATAGGAACTAGCCTGATATCATTGGATAGGAGTCTAGAACATAAACCAAGGATGAACCCTTCATCTATAGCGAAGAACAACCCCCACATCAGCACAGCATGTCTGCTTTAATTTTAAGACAGCCTCCCTTATCTATTTTCCAAAAGTTTGTGTGTCCTACAGATTGCTAGCAACTTATCGCTCCACTATCATCCACCATTACATGCGGAGGATGAACGGTTTAGATGGTAAGCACACAATCTCTATTTCTTTAAGGTGTGGAGACTGCTTGATGTATATCAAGCATTCTCTTTCAACCCAACAAAATTTGGCATTTTTAAGAAAAGTTAGAGCTACCCTCTCTTTCATTATTTACATTCACAAAGCTCACCACTGAAGACCATATGATGTTGGAGCAAGAATTCAAAAAGATATATGTCATTCCATTTTACACTCAAGTATCACTTCATCATGGGATCTTCATTAAGTTACAAACTCAAAACTCAGGTCCCAGGGAGTTAAACTCAACTTGCGCACTTGCATTAGAAATCAACCTTTAAAACAGTAATTGAGCTCAAATTAATGCGACGTGTAACCTAGAAAAAGGTCCCTAGGGGGAAAAATATGGAAAAGCCAACGAACTCAAACATAAAACATTTCCTTGAGAACTTGCCATTGTAACTATTCCCGAGAGACAGTCTAGAATAACAAAACGTTCTAGTATCACGAAAACTGACACGCACACTAATGTAATCAACGCAGTATAGCAAAACAGTTACGTCGCATCAACGAATGAGACAAACATTCACATCATCAATATCTCTTTCGCAAACAGTGAAAGGAAACAGACAATCGCACCAGCATAAGACTCAATCAATCATCAATTCACTCCGAACCTGCGGAGCAGCTAAGAGACCGGGGTGATACAGCGACTGCTGTTGGATGAGAGCTTGCTGCATCAATGCCTGTTGCTGCTGCTTCAATCTCTGATTCAGCATTTTCGATTGAATTGTAAGCGAAGATTTTATCAGGATGAAATGATCGGAGAAATTTCTCGAGTGTTAGGGTTTGTCGCGAGAGGAAAAGGGAAGAAAGAAATAAAAATAAAAATAAAAATAAAGAAGAAGATGAAGAAGAAGAAGAAGAAAAAAAAAAAGAGAAAGAAAAAGAAAAAGAAAAGAAAATGACAAATGAAGAATGAAAGAGAGGCCTCACAGAAAAGGGGGGAATTTATTGGCATATTTAGGGGCTATATATAGACGAGCTTTTACCGAGTCGTACTTCACGCCATAATTCTAAATAAATTGTTTTGGGCCTCAGTTAGTAGCCCGTAATTCTGGCCCAAACAAAGGGAATTGTGTCTATCCTTTTTCTAAAAAAAAAACAATTGAGGTAAAAAGGTTCCAATTGACTAATAACTCAACAAAATGAACCCGAAAAATATATCCCTTCGCCTGGGTGAGTTGCTCTCTTGGTAGAGTGATTAAGGTTTGAGACCAAGTATCTCTTTGTCGAGTCCACAATGCGACCTTCCTTTCTAATTGATCCAATATATATGGATTGATGCAAAGACAAACTCATATATTTAAACTAGATTTTAGCACGTCTAAAGTCGACGAAAATAACTTCACGTCATAATTTATACTTATTTTATGATATATATATATATATATATATATTTAAAAATTATTTTGGTACTCATTTTTATCTTAAATTCGTATCATAATATCTCGTTATATATTAGTTATTCATTTACAATATAATCATTAATGATAGAGAAAATTTTACATTGACATGGCGGTTTATGTTCGAACTCAGCGACACATTGCATTATTGACTCGCCTTGCCTTGTCGGAATGTTGCACGGCCGTCTTGCCTAGCAAAAATTATTGGTTTTTGAGATAAACGAAATATGAAGGTTTTTGAGATAGGAAGATATAGAAAAACATTGTCTGCAAAACTATAACAAGATCGGTCTCTATTTGTAGAGGATGGTGAAAGAAAAAATTTAGTATAATTTTATTTTTTTTAACATATAATATAAAAGATATAACAAAATTATCATAATATTTATTAAATATCGGATAAACTAATCATTTTGTGAAAAGTGTCACAAAATGATTGGCTTTATAAAAGACCATGCAACCATGGGTGGTCTGCTTGTAAAGTTCAACATTCCATTTTACTTTTTAAATCCTAAATACACATGTGGAGGTCGCGACCATGGAATAATATAGTCCGACACTTATCAAAGAATAAGTTAGTGGAAAAGAGTGAGAAATATATATTATATTAAAATATTGTGTAGATAGAAGAAAGAGAAATAAATATTATATTGAAAATATTGAATTGCAAAAATTTATTGATGGGATAGTAAAATGACTAAATTATAGATTGTGTAAATGGAAGAGAGAGAACTGATATTGTAAAATTGGATTATAAAAAAATATTGATGAGTATAGTAAAATTGCATCCATTCATCCCATTAATAATCATGTGATGGAAACTTTTTTTGTATTTTTCTAGCTTCTAAGAGTTTGAAAGGAGAACATATCACAAAATTACTTTTAGATTTTGGATTTGAGAAAAATACGAGTGTATAAAACTCTAAAGTGGGTTGGGACATTAATCTTACATGCCTACATGAAATTTTTACAATAATTAATACTTACATTGTAATGTTCGGATTGTTATTGTCATAGATAATTATATATTATAACAAATTATATTTATAAATTCCAGTGAGTTTGGACAATTAGCAAATATTGCTATAAATTTGAGACGAGAAAGTGTAGTGAAATACCATTTTTAATAAAAATAGTTATAAAATGATTCCCGTTGAAAACCGACGGGTTAAATAGTGCTCCCTCCTTCCCATTCTTTTGAGGACGAGATTTTATGAGTGTTAAAATTAGTATATAAAATAGTGATAAAAATATATACCTTCCCACGAGAGTTTGCTTCTTTCTTTTGAGGACAAGATTTTATGAGTGTTAAAATTAGTATATAAAATAGTGATAGAAATATATACTTATTTAAAATTGTATGAGTAATAAAAATATCTAAAAAAAATTGTCAACTGCCCCGAAATAGAATACGAGTCAATTCTGGGAGTTAATATATAATCAAAGTAAAAAATATCAATCGCCAACTCAATTAGCAAGAAACATCTTGGTAAAATTACACTCGAATCTAACAAAAGTTACATAACAATGCTTACCACTACTACGGCTTTACCAATGAAGAAGTTACTATGATATAATAAAAGAATCATACATATTGGAAAATTGAATTGCTAATCTTTTTGAGAAGGGAAGTTATTTAGGTCAAATGGTTCATCCCCCTTGAAGACGGGGGCAATATTATCTTGATTATGGTATGGCCCTCTCACAGCAGCCCTGGAACAAGAGGTAATATAATAATAAATTTGTATGCCCAAGTCCTCTTATCTACCAATAAGTGTAAGACAAGAAGAAAATCCTAACTTTAGAATCTCACCAACCATTCTACCCGTATCAACCACTCTCTTCTAAGTATAAGAAAGCTTAATAACTAACGGAATGTGACTAATATTTTATATTTTCTATGAAAGAAAAAGGGAAAGGTGGGAGTAGAAAAAACAAAGTCCATATACTTTAAATTTTTTATAAAATCTAGCCTTCTTATCAAAAGAATACACTTCATGTCTTAATTGGGGATTATTTTTTTCAAAAGATGTAACTGAAGAAAATATTAAGCTTATCGAACGACATTCCATATTTCTACGTACACAAGACTCCCCTAATATTTCCGCAGTAACTAAATCCTAGTAGTATTTAAAATCGATTTTTTCCCTCGAAAATCAAACCTTCAATCCAACAACTACCCAAAATTCCAAAAAGAACGAAGTAAATAGAGAAAGGAATACAAATTTCATACCTATCTTTCCTCTTCTCCAGAAACCTATGAAGTGATGATCTCCTTGCAATTGGCAAATCTGCAACCAAAAAAACATTAACAATAAGAAAAACTACTATACAAACACAAAATTCAATAAACAATATCTGAATTGCCCTGAATCCGCCAAACAAAATTACCTGATCCACTGCCCTCAGATGTAGGTGAGAGTTGTTCTCGAGCTTCCGAAGTCGACGGCCCAGCTTCGCTTGTGCTAGCATTCATTTTCTCCTTGCAGCTGTTTGATGAAATGGCAACGGGCTGCTTACCGGAGCTGGCAGGTTGAGGCCGTGGCGGCAGCCCATCTCGTGGGCCGGACACCGAGGCCACAGGGTCTCGTCTCTCCGGAAGGGCCCCGGTAGACGTAATGCCGTATGACATTCGTGAACTGCTCCTTTTGGCTACGTGGACGACATCTCTAACCTTATCGGATGGAAAATCGTCGAAAACCAACACTTTCCCCGAGTAAAAGATCGTCAATTGCGCACTCTTGGGATCCTTGCTTCTTCCATCTTTGCTGAAAGAGAAACAACAGAGTTGAATCGTCACAAATTTGATGCCGGAAATTTATCGTTTTCTAGCACCCTGTATTTTAGACATGTACTTTCACTTCAAATTAGCAACAATTTCAGTTACCGAAAAATTAGTCAATGATAAATTGGCGTAGTTTCTTGTAATTATGGTAATAATTGGGGCAAAGCTCAAACTAAAACAAAAATAACAATAAAATGGTAATTACTATTTAACCTAATTTAGAATACTACTAGTACTACTTTGGAATACAAGTATACAAACAAAGTACTAGGTTGAACAAATACGAGAGAAAGCAAAAATAACTATAGTACTCGTATTAAAATATTTGTCCCCAACCCCAACCCCAACCCCAACGGTGAATTTCACCAATTAAACGCATGATTTATTCTTGATCTACAAACATTGTATATACATAGTCAAGCCCATCAAAATTGACAGGATAATGGAGTAGTAATACTTTAATCGGTTCAATTAATAAAATACCGTAAACATTTTCAACGTGTGGTGTGGAGTGGTAAATATAGAAAAGTAGTTGGAAGAAGATGAGAACCTTGTGTTATCTTTACTGGGAGCATCTTCCACCACTATAATCGGATGCTGCGCAGTTTTTGTCGGCAAATCCGAGTTGGCAGCTGCCGGCGCAGCAAGATGCGATCCAGGCTTCACTGAAAATCAAGGAAAACACTGATTTTTACCAGCTGAAAAGGTGAATTGTTTTACTTGTGGAATAGAAAATTCAACAAAGGATAAAATTCGCCAGATCTGCAAGAAATGTTTACCTAGAGCTTCGAGGCTTTCAACTTTTCCACCGATTTCGAGATTCAAATCTCTGAGCGTGCCCTTTTCCTTGACGTACTGGCTGAGAAGATTGCAGGTTTGGGCGAAATTCGAAACCTCAAGCGCCTTGCCTTTCCTCTTCGCACTCCACATGTTTGAGGAATTGACGAGCACCCTTGTGCAGGTATTTTGGTATTTAAAAAGTTGTGGGAGTAAATGGGAAAAGGGGAAGTTAGGCGAGGGAGGGAGGCAGGCCAACAGTTGTACTAGTACTAGTAGTTATCAAAATTCATGTGCTTCAAGTTTAATACTAGTATTGTGTGGAAGAGAAAAGAAGAAGTCTTTAAGCACGTGATAATTGAGAAGTGAGCAGGAATTGTTGGGGGTGGGGGTCTAGTGGTCTACAGATAAATGGTGGGCCTCCTTAGAAGGGAAAAAGACACACATGGATTAAACACGAGCTCCAAACTCACACTAATTGCTTTCTTATTTTTCTGTTTATTATTCTCATCAGATTTTCCACGTGTGATCATGTTTGAGTTTATCTGTTGAAGAGATTTCAATGTAATGAATTTACTTTTGAATATATATAGGACGGGGATTAAACAAAGATCATCCTCATTTTACAAATTACTTCCTCAACCCCCTTTCTTTTTGTTACGCTAATTAAGAAAGTAAAGTTGATAAGTGTATGATGGTATGACCTACATGAAATCCATATTGTTTTTGGGGGTTTATCTATATTTGCCTACTTTTATAAAAAACATTCACCATCTACCCACTTTTATAAGCAACATTCAAAATATACCCAAAGGACAAAAAGTAATATAAATTAAGAGGGAATTGCATTTTTTTTTGGGTAAAGTCTTACACTTTTCTTACATGTGTAAGAAAATGTGTAAGAAAAAATTGAGTTGTTGTTTGAA